>OW026522.1:109900991-109942485 GCA_932274085.1 Protocalliphora azurea | reverse complement strand
GACACTATTTAATATACATTAGTGATGTTAACTTTAAATTTGCCTTTTTTGAGTTATGACGTTCTTGCTACAATTGAGCAATATATACTTAATGTCATATCATAAAATGCAAACTCTTAAATTGTGCTACGTTTTTCTACTTCTGGCAATTTTTTTTTCCTTCAGATTTAATGTAAAGTTGAGGTTGTCATGTAGAAATGTGAACCACATAATTGGGTGTTACCTATTTTTCACACTTTTTCATACAACTCAATCTACGAGTTTGTGAATTTGAGTGTGAATCTCAATATTTTTTTTTCTATATGTATTGCCTGTCTACTTGTAGGTCAGTTAAAGCATGTGTCATTTAATATAAAATTTTTTTTTATGTTTTTTTTTTTATTAATTTGAATTTTTGAATATGTTGTTGTCATTTTAGTTTTCATCTACGTGTATGTGTGAAACGAGTATGTACCCAGTAGTTCCGAATATGGCAATGTATCTTTTTTATATGTAGCACTCTTCAAAAAATCAGATTACTTGACTCAATACTTTTCTATAGACTCTATAAATTTTAGTCGTATATATAAACAGGGAATGATTTGACTTCTACGTAACTTATATGTGAAAATAACTAATTCCATAGTTAAGAAAGTGACACATATTTAACATAAAAAGTCATATAATTGGTACAGTTGCCAAAACTGCAGGATAGTTTGTCACTGTACATTGACATTAACATGTACACATAACAAAATCTAATTTTCCACTTTGTAGCACATCATCACAATTTATCGACAAAAAAATATATATATTGAGAATTTTTATAAACAAAAACATTCGTATATTAAAGTGCCTTACGAAAACGAGTTGCAAATGTATCCTTTTAAAAATGAAGATTAGTACGTTCTTGTATGATTCTCAAAATATTACGCCTGAATGTTTTCATTTAGGTGAGCTGAACCATTTTGAAAGCACCTCTAAAAATACGGATTTCTTTATAGAGAAAACAGTTTCTTTGTGGAAACCGAATTTATTACATATCGAATTTATTCAGTTCTGTGAACTATAACAGTATTCGATTGTAATTGCCGAATTTAGATGATACTCATAGCTATTTGTATAGAATACAACTAGAAGTTTATGTGCGGGGCACATCGAACAAAATTTTCAAAAAAAAAAAATAGTAATTTTTTTCAAAATACCAAAAATATATGTGACTACATGTATTTTGTTGTTGCGTGAATTAGATTCTTGACAATTTAATCGGACTTTTTTTCTCTCACATAAATATTTACTTATTAATCTATTATTATTTGTTTATACGACTATTGTCAATTAAATTCGCATATTATTTTTCTTTTATTGTATATTAAAACAATGATAGAATTTATAAAACAAATTAATTTAAATACTATTTTAAAATATTAATATGAAAATTTCCATCAATAACGTCTTTATGCTTTCAAAGTAAGTCCTATGAGGCAGTCACAGAATCTTGAAAAAAATTATTGGATTTATAGTCTTTATCAACCGTCTTGGATGATATCAAAGATATTTGTATCCGAATATTGTTGTAGGCATAAATCCATGTAATAGATCTTATTCAAAAACAACTAAAATATTAAAACAAACATTAAAAAAAGAAAAACTGGAACATTAATATTAATTCTAACTTACATATTTGTTTATATATTGGGCGATACATTATATTTAACTTATTGTACTATGTCATTCATTAAATATTACTTAGTGATATTTTTCTTTTCTTTTAAAAAAATTTTTCTATTCAAAAAAATTATTTAAATTTACATTTTTCATATATTAAATTCTGCTTTTCCATTTCACAATAGACTTTTTCGATTAGACCTACCAATTTATACGCTATAATATTAATTTTAAGTCAATTCCTTTTGGCGAATTAAGAGAAAAAAAATTCCGTAATGGCCCTAATCGTTTATTATAATTTCTTCGAAAATAGTTATAATCATATTTCAATTAAAGTCAAGGTTTTCCATTTATTTATATAGACAAGTTTTTTCTTAATATACCGTTTATACCAAAACAAACTATATGGTGTTTGAAAAACAAAATTTCGAAAACTACATCGTTTACATACCTTATTTCTTCCTAATGTAGTTTTTGTTGACGTCCACATTTCTTGGATAGTTTCAATATTAAATTTTTAATAAATTATTTATTGGTTATAATTTCACAAACAAAACAAATAATTTCTATAAATTTTAAATTATATTTTTATCTTTCCATAAAAAAGCTACGGTTTTTAAGTCTGCTAAACAGGATGTATAATAAATAGTTATTTTAGTGGTTTTTATTTGGTTTTCAATAAAAACTAGTTAAAAATGGTTTTTGATTTGTATGGAAAAACCAAACAAATTTACGTAGCTTTTTATTCAAAAACCAAATAATGCCAAAAACTACTAGTTTCTGTTTGGTGTAAATGGCATATAAGCTAATGAAATTATTACAATTGGAACTATTTTCTAACAAATAGTTTTTCAGTGTATTTGAATAGCAATATAAAAAATTTCGTTATAAGAAAATTAACTTCAAAATATTATAGAGACATACTAACACTTGATATATGAATTTGAATAATTCTTATATCTCTTTTCATTTGCGAAATATCAAGATTTTATTAACTTTTTCTCAGATACTATTGGGAACTGATACCATTGAAAATTATATATAATTAAGGTTAAATAAAAGCAAAAGGGTCAATATTATATATTTGGTTCCCAAAGGTTAAATCAGTAATTTTTACAAATAAGTTGTAATGGAAGTATTTATTATAATTAAATACTAATGCATTTATTAAAAAATATTACAAATTCTCTTAACAACCGAATAAGGAAAATTCTTTGAAGTTTAGTCACTATTTTAGATGAATTTGTAGTTTTTTTTAACAAACTTATGCTTGTTGTAACATTTAATTTTTTAACAAACCATTTATTTGGCATAAAAATTGATTTAACCTATTATAAACCAGTGATCTCAAAATATTACTTTTGTTACTAAAGGGCTAAATAAATACATATATTAATAGTATTGAAGGATATCTTTTCAACGATACTCTAAAATTTAATTAAAATAGAAAATTCTGCGAAATATTCAAACTAGTATTTAAAAAAATTCATCAAAAATTTTACTAAAATCTTCATTTCACGAGAATGAAAACCAATTAAAAAAAGTCTAATTACGAATTAGTCGATATGTGTCTATTACATAACATAATTTGTTTGACAAAGAAATTAAAATTGATACACTATTTTTCGAAAATTATATTTTTTGAGGTTTGGAGCTATTTCAAAATGATCCAGCTCAGGAGAACGAAATAATTGAAACGATATATTTTGACCAATTATTTGAGTTTTCATATGCACATCTGTGTTTTTTTTTTTCTGAAGTACCTAGAGTTACAGTTATTGAATATATAAAAATATCAATTTAATAAATAGTTTTCAATTAAAAATATATTATTTATGCACTCGTTTAGAAACATATAAGTACCATTTGCGTTGAATGAATGTATAAAACTTTCTCTATAAAATATTATAACTTGAATATTACAGTTATATCGATATATTTCCGGGATAACAGCATTTTTACTAACAAACTCAGAAAAAAATAACAAAATATTGGACATTGCCTTTTAACTTTTATACCGAATATAATTTAATAGATATTTGAAAACACCTTCAAATGTATATAATAGTTTATATAACGAAACTTTGAATATGTATATCTTTTAAACTAAAACTTGCTTAGCTAAAATGTATATATCAATAAACTCACAACAACAAACTATACTATATGTAGAGAAAATTTGTTAAGATTGGATATATGCATATATTTTGATCATTTTTAATAATTTTCTCAATGTACCTGAACGTAAAAAAGTAAACAAATTTTTTAAATTTTATGGTAGCAGGATTCGAAAAAATAATATTAATGTGGATTTAAATGTCACATCATCCTAGAAATGTCGTTATCATCCTAGAAAACAATTAGAAGTCCAACGCTTTTAATTCGCTCAGTAAAAGGAAAAGGACACATATAAATTTATTCTGAAGGAAATTCTGCTAGCACATACAAAGAGTTCAAAATTTTTGACAACTGAGTTACGTTTTTTAACTTCTAGTTGTTTTCTATGGTTATCATGGCGGCAAAATGAGAGAGCGGCCATAGTATATTTGCAACATTTTTTGCCTTCATACAAATCGATGCACTTTAACGTACGTACATGCGTTGAGATTAGATTAACACTACAGATAACCATAATATACATAAAATACTGTACACATTAGTTAGTTGGACAAGTATGACCATTGATTTCTAGGATTAAATTAACATGGAATCTTGATTTTGCATATTTTTTGTTAAATTTAAAACAAAATTTATTAATTGTATTTAATAGAGACATGATTTTAAACATGAAATAAATAAAGTTTTTACATGCAAAAAAAACAACAAATATTTAAGGATGCAATTTCCCGGACTTTAATTTTAAAGGCAAAAATTTAGTTTTTATTATTTGTCTTGTGGATTTGAATAAAATTATTAACAAAAATATTTAGTAATGTTGTTTTAGTTCCCCTTCTCTAACTCCTTCTCCAGCTTCATTTCTTCCCATTTTTCATGCAAATCTTCCATCGTTCCTAAACATGCAGCCAATATAAATGCCAATACTATTGCAGCATAGCCCGTGGCATGGTATTGTGGTTTCTCCAACAGCTTGCAGGTGTCGAATAACAAGTGACGCACGCCGGCCACAATATGAAAAGCAAACGGAAATACGACAACTGTTTTAGCAGCTGTCCACCAACAATCATCTAATTCTAGTTTCTTCAATTCATTAATCAAATAATTATTATTTTCATCGGATATTAAAGCTATAAGACCCACAGCCCATGTCATAATGCCCAAAGTAAAACCAGTTAGTCGCAATGTTATAGACATCATGGAAGTTATTTGTGGTTTGTAAATGGTTAAATGAGGCGAAAGAGCACGTTTTAAGTTTTCATTTTTGCTGATGTAAGTTTCAGGTTTTATGGGTGGAGCTGGTAAGATTTTAATTTTTATTGGATGAAAATTCCAGGAGGTGTATTGAAAACAAGCCAATCTCCAAGTAGCGGGAATTGGAGATAAGCGTGATACTGGTCTTAAAAGGAAAATCCTGTCGTATAATGAAATATGTTACTAATTTCTTTACAATTGAATATTTTTAGGAAAACTTACATTTTTAAATAGTTTTAAAAAATTATTATAAGAAATAATAAAATGTTATAGTCTGAACAAAACGTCAGTTAAAGAAATAAACCCAACAAACATTATTTTGATCAGGTTCCTACATTTCATATTAAAATTAAAACAGTTTTAAAATTAATTCTCTATATTTCACAACATTATTTATGCTCGCGTACACAAAATGTTGCTTTAAGTTTCTAAATCGGGTTCGTTTACTTTAAAAATTTGTACGAGTTATGTAGGGTCTACAACAGAGATTTTTCTTTTATAACAATAAACGAAAATTCAGCATAGCTAATACAATTTTTTGTTCACATCACCATATATGCGAACACGTAAATAAAATTTTAGTATAATGATGTTGTCGAAATTTAATGGTAATATTTTCTTTTTTAATTTATTAACTAATTTATCAATTAATTGATTTTATTAATTAATTGATATTTCCATAAAAAATTGCGATTCTTCACAAAAAAATAAATGTCAACACAAAAATAACGACAAAATGACGTTTGATAGCAAAACGAATTTATCTCGAGCTCTAACGTAGGGTCTACACAACAGTTTTTCTAGCATGACAAACGTCAAATTCTTATTATAATAAGAATTTATAATGTCTTGAACAAATTTATTTATATTATTGCAGCGTTATGATATCACTGTAAGAGTTTAAAATAAATAGTAAAATTTTATCTATGTATTTTCATATAGGCTTATATAAATAAAAAATTTCAGTAGCTCTGCCGACGTGTTATTACTTGTTTTGATAGAAAATCTATTGTGTAGACCCTACGTAACAATTATGAAATAACGCTTCAATAATATAAATAAATTTGGTCTAAACCTAATAATTACTAATCATGATACGTGTTTGACGTTTGTTTTGTAAATATATAATTATGTTTTGAACAAAAATTTTTACATATGATTTCAGAGTTATGAACCAAAAATCCGAAGTTAATAAAAAATTAATTATATGCCTGTTTCTCGACGTCGAATAAAAATGAGTAAAAGAAATTGTATGGAAATCATTAAATAATAATTTTAAAACCCTACATCTTTTATACAATTTTTTTTTCGAATTATTTTCGTTTGTCATCAAGAAAAAGCCTATAAATGGGAGGACTGGGTTTATGTACCTTCCTTTTTAATATTTTGTGGAAACTTTAACATTTCCTTTAATTTATAAGATAACATTTTTCAAATTTTATTTTTACTATTACTATTACTATTACTATTACTATTACTATTACTATTACTATTACTATTACTATTACTATTACTATTACTATTACTATTACTATTACTATTACTATTACTATTACTATTACTATTACTATTACTATTACTATTACTATTACTATTACTATTACTATTACTATTACTATTACTATTACTATTACTATTACTATTACTATTACTATTACTATTACTATTACTATTACTATTACTATTACTATTACTATTACTATTACTATTACTATTACTATTACTATTACTATTACTATTACTATTACTATTACTATTACTATTACTATTACTATTACTATTACTATTACTATTACTATTACTATTACTATTACTATTACTATTACTATTACTATTACTATTACTATTACTATTACTATTACTATTACTATTACTATTACTATTACTATTACTATTACTATTACTATTACTATTACTATTACTATTACTATTACTATTACTATTACTATTACTATTACTATTACTATTACTATTACTATTACTATTACTATTACTATTACTATTACTATTACTATTACTATTACTATTACTATTACCATTACCATTACCATTACTATTACTATTACTATTACTATTACTATTACTATTACTATTACTATTACTATTACTATTACTATTACTATTACTATTACTATTACTATTACTATTACTATTACTATTACTATTACTATTACTATTACTATTACTATTACTATTACTATTACTATTACTATTACTATTACTATTACTATTACTATTACTATTACTATTACTATTACTATTACTATTACTATTACTATTACTATTACTATTACTATTACTATTACTATTACTATTACTATTACTATTACTATTACTATTACTATTACTATTACTATTACTATTACTATTACTATTACTATTACTATTACTATTACTATTACTATTACTATTACTATTACTATTACTATTACTATTACTATTACTATTACTATTACTATTACTATTACTATTACTATTACTATTACTATTACTATTACTATTACTATTACTATTACTATTACTATTACTATTACTATTACTATTACTATTACTATTACTATTACTATTACTATTACTATTACTATTACTATTACTATTACTATTACTATTACTATTACTATTACTATTACTATTACTATTACTATTACTATTACTATTACTATTACTATTACTATTACTATTACTATTACTATTACTATTACTATTACTATTACTATTACTATTACTATTACTATTACTATTACTATTACTATTACTATTACTATTACTATTACTATTACTATTACTATTACTATTACTATTACTATTACTATTACTATTACTATTACTATTACTATTACTATTACTATTACTATTACTATTACTATTACTATTACTATTACTATTACTATTACTATTACTATTACTATTACTATTACTATTACTATTACTATTACTATTACTATTACTATTACTATTACTATTACTATTACTATTACTATTACTATTACTATTACTATTACTATTACTATTACTATTACTATTACTATTACTATTACTATTACTATTACTATTACTATTACTATTACTATTACTATTACTATTACTATTACTATTACTATTACTATTACTATTACTATTACTATTACTATTACTATTACTATTACTATTACTATTACTATTACTATTACTATTACTATTACTATTACTATTACTATTACTATTACTATTACTATTACTATTACTATTACTATTACTATTACTATTACTATTACTATTACTATTACTATTACTATTACTATTACTATTACTATTACTATTACTATTACTATTACTATTACTATTACTATTACTATTACTATTACTATTACTATTTACTATTACTATTACTATTACTATTACTATTACTATTACTATTACTATTACTATACTATTACTATTACTATTACTATTACTATTACTATTACTATTACTATTACTATTACTATTACTATTACTATTACTATTACTATTACTATTACTATTACTATTACTATTACTATTACTATTACTATTACTATTACTATTACTATTACTATTACTATTACTATTACTATTACTATTTACTATTACTATTACTATTACTATTACTATTACTATTACTATTACTATTACTATTACTATTACTATTACTATTTACTATTACTATTACTATTACTATTACTATTACTATTACTATTACTATTACTATTACTATTACTATTACTACTATTACTATTACTATTACTATTACTATTACTATTACTATTACTATTACTATTACTATTACTATTACTATTACTATTACTATTACTATTACTATTACTATTACTATTACTATTACTATTACTATTACTATTACTATTACTATTACTATTACTATTACTATTACTATTACTATTACTATTACTATTACTATTACTATTACTATTACTATTACTATTACTATTACTATTACTATTACTATTACTATTACTATTACTATTACTATTACTATTACTATTACTATTACTATTACTATTACTATTACTATTACTATTACTATTACTATTACTATTACTATTACTATTACTATTACTATTACTACTATTACTATTACTATTACTATTACTATTACTATTACTATTACTATTACTATTACTATTACTATTACTATTACTATTACTATTACTATTACTATTACTATTACTATTACTATTACTATTACTATTACTATTACTATTACTATTACTATTACTATTACTATTACTATTACTATTACTATTACTATTACTATTACTATTACTATTACTATTACTATTACTATTACTATTACTATTACTATTACTATTACTATTACTATTACTATTACTATTACTATTACTATTACTATTACTATTACTATTACTATTACTATTACTATTACTATTACTATTACTATTACTATTACTATTACTATTACTATTACTATTACTATTACTATTACTATTACTATTACTATTACTATTACTATTACTATTACTATTACTATTACTATTACTATTACTATTACTATTACTATTACTATTACTATTACTATTACTATTACTATTACTATTACTATTACTATTACTATTACTATTACTATTACTATTACTATTACTATTACTATTACTATTACTATTACTATTACTATTACTATTACTATTACTATTACTATTACTATTACTATTACTATTACTATTACTATTACTATTACTATTACTATTACTATTACTATTACTATTACTATTACTATTACTATTACTATTACTATTACTATTACTATTACTATTACTATTACTATTACTATTACTATTACTATTACTATTACTATTACTATTACTATTACTATTACTATTACTATTACTATTACTATTACTATTACTATTACTATTACTATTACTATTACTATTACTATTACTATTACTATTACTATTACTATTACTATTACTATTACTATTACTATTACTATTACTATTACTATTACTATTACTATTACTATTACTATTACTATTACTATTACTATTACTATTACTATTACTATTACTATTACTATTACTATTACTATTACTATTACTATTACTATTACTATTACTATTACTATTACTATTACTATTACTATTACTATTACTATTACTATTACTATTACTATTACTATTACTATTACTATTACTATTACTATTACTATTACTATTACTATTACTATTACTATTACTATTACTATTACTATTACTATTACTATTACTATTACTATTACTATTACTATTACTATTACTATTACTATTACTATTACTATTACTATTACTATTACTATTACTATTACTATTACTATTACTATTACTATTACTATTACTATTACTATTACTATTACTATTACTATTACTATTACTATTACTATTACTATTACTATTACTATTACTATTACTATTACTATTACTATTACTATTACTATTACTATTACTATTACTATTACTATTACTATTACTATTACTATTACTATTACTATTACTATTACTATTACTATTACTATTACTATTACTATTACTATTACTATTACTATTACTATTACTATTACTATTACTATTACTATTACTATTACTATTACTATTACTATTACTATTACTATTACTATTACTATTACTATTACTATTACTATTACTATTACTATTACTATTACTATTACTATTACTATTACTATTACTATTACTATTACTATTACTATTACTATTACTATTACTATTACTATTACTATTACTATTACTATTACTATTACTATTACTATTACTATTACTATTACTATTACTATTACTATTACTATTACTATTACTATTACTATTACTATTACTATTACTATTACTATTACTATTACTATTACTATTACTATTACTATTACTATTACTATTACTATTACTATTACTATTACTATTACTATTACTATTACTATTACTATTACTATTACTATTACTATTACTATTACTATTACTATTACTATTACTATTACTATTACTATTACTATTACTATTACTATTACTATTACTATTACTATTACTATTACTATTACTATTACTATTACTATTACTATTACTATTACTATTACTATTACTATTACTATTACTATTACTATTACTATTACTATTACTATTACTATTACTATTACTATTACTATTACTATTACTATTACTATTACTATTACTATTACTATTACTATTACTATTACTATTACTATTACTATTACTATTACTATTACTATTACTATTACTATTACTATTACTATTACTATTACTATTACTATTACTATTACTATTACTATTACTATTACTATTACTATTACTATTACTATTACTATTACTATTACTATTACTATTATTACTATTACTATTACTATTACTACTTACTATTACTATTACTATTACTATTACTATTACTATTACTATTACTATTACTATTACTATTACTATTACTATTACTATTACTATTACTATTACTATTACTATTACTATTACTATTACTATTACTATTACTATTACTATTACTATTACTATTACTATTACTATTACTATTACTATTACTATTACTATTACTATTACTATTACTATTACTATTACTATTACTATTACTATTACTATTACTATTACTATTACTATTACTATTACTATTACTATTACTATTACTATTACTATTACTATTACTATTACTATTACTATTACTATTACTATTACTATTACTATTACTATTACTATTACTATTACTATTACTATTACTATTACTATTACTATTACTATTACTATTACTATTACTATTACTATTACTATTACTATTACTATTACTATTACTATTACTATTACTATTACTATTACTATTACTATTACTATTACTATTACTATTACTATTACTATTACTATTACTATTACTATTACTATTACTATTACTATTACTATTACTATTACTATTACTATTACTATTACTATTACTATTACTATTACTATTACTATTACTATTACTATTACTATTACTATTACTATTACTATTACTATTACTATTACTATTACTATTACTATTACTATTACTATTACTATTACTATTACTATTACTATTACTATTACTATTACTATTACTATTACTATTACTATTACTATTACTATTACTATTACTATTACTATTACTATTACTATTACTATTACTATTACTATTACTATTACTATTACTATTACTATTACTATTACTATTACTATTACTATTACTATTACTATTACTATTACTATTACTATTACTATTACTATTACTATTACTATTACTATTACTATTACTATTACTATTACTATTACTATTACTATTACTATTACTATTACTATTACTATTACTATTACTATTACTATTACTATTACTATTACTATTACTATTACTATTACTATTACTATTACTATTACTATTACTATTACTATTACTATTACTATTACTATTACTATTACTATTACTATTACTATTACTATTACTATTACTATTACTATTACTATTACTATTACTATTACTATTACTATTACTATTACTATTACTATTACTATTACTATTACTATTACTATTACTATTACTATTACTATTACTATTACTATTACTATTACTATTACTATTACTATTACTATTACTATTACTATTACTATTACTATTACTATTACTATTACTATTACTATTACTATTACTATTACTATTACTATTACTATTACTATTACTATTACTATTACTATTACTATTACTATTACTATTACTATTACTATTACTATTACTATTACTATTACTATTATATTACTATTACTATTACTATTACTATTACTATTACTATTACTATTACTATTACTATTACTATTACTATTACTATTACTATTACTATTACTATTACTATTACTATATTACTATTACTATTACTATTACTATTACTATTACTATTACTATTACTATTACTATTACTATTACTATTACTATTACTATTACTATTACTATTACTATTACTATTACTATTACTATTACTATTACTATTACTATTACTATACTATTACTATTACTATTACTATTACTATTACTATTACTATTACTATTACTATTACTATTACTATTACTATTACTATTACTATTACTATTACTATTACTATTACTATTACTATTACTATTACTATTACTATTACTATTACTATTACTATTACTATTACTATTACTATTACTATTACTATTACTATTACTATTACTATTACTATTACTATTACTATTACTATTACTATTACTATTACTATTACTATTACTATTACTATTACTATTACTATTACTATTACTATTACTATTACTATTACTATTACTATTACTATTATACTATTACTATTACTATTACTATTACTATTACTATTACTATTACTATTACTATTACTATTACTATTACTATTACTATTACTATTACTATTACTATTACTATTACTATTACTATTACTATTACTATTACTATTACTATTACTATTACTATTACTATTACTATTACTATTACTATTACTATTACTATTACTATTACTATTACTATTACTATTACTATTACTATTACTATTACTATTACTATTACTATTACTATTATATTACTATTACTATTACTATTACTATTACTATTACTATTACTATTACTATTACTAATACTATTACTATTACTATTACTATTACTATTACTATTACTATTACTATTACTATTACTATTACTATTACTATTACTATTACTATTACTATTACTATTACTATTACTATTACTATTACTATTACTATTACTATTACTATTACTATTACTATTACTATTACTATTAATTACTATTACTATTACTATTACTATTACTATTACTATTACTATTACTATTACTATTACTATTACTATTACTATTACTATTACTATTACTATTACTATTACTATTACTATTACTATTACTATTACTATTACTATTACTATTACTATTACTATTACTATTACTATTACTATTACTATTACTATTACTATTACTATTACTATTACTATTACTATTACTATTACTATTACTATTACTATTACTATTACTATTACTATTATATTACTATTACTATTACTATTACTATTACTATTACTATTACTATTACTATTACTATTACTATTACTATTACTATTACTATTACTATTACATATTACTATTACTATTACTATTACTATTACTATTACTATTACTATTACTATTACTATTACTATTACTATTACTATTACTATTACTATTACTATTACTATTACTATTACTATTACTATTACTATTACTATTACTATTACTATTACTATTACTATTACTATTACTATTACTATTACTATTACTATTACTATTACTATTACTATTACTATTACTATTACTATTACTATTACTATTACTATTACTATTACTATTACTATTACTATTACTATTACTATTACTATTACTATTACTATTACTATTACTATTACTATTACTATTACTATTACTATTACTATTACTATTACTATTACTATTACTATTACTATTACTATTACTATTACTATTACTATTACTATTACTATTACTATTACTATTACTATTACTATTACTATTACTATTACTATTACTATTACTATTACTATTACTATTACTATTACTATTACTATTACTATTACTATTACTATTACTATTACTATTACTATTACTATTACTATTACTATTACTATTACTATTACTATTACTATTACTATTACTATTACTATTACTATTACTATTACTATTACTATTACTATTACTATTACTATTACTATTACTATTACTATTACTATTACTATTACTATTACTATTACTATTACTATTACTATTACTATTACTATTACTATTACTATTACTATTACTATTACTATTACTATTACTATTACTATTACTATTACTATTACTATTACTATTACTATTACTATTACTATTACTATTACTATTACTATTACTATTACTATTACTATTACTATTACTATTACTATTACTATTACTATTACTATTACTATTACTATTACTATTACTATTACTATTACTATTACTATTACTATTACTATTACTATTACTATTACTATTACTATTACTATTACTATTACTATTACTATTACTATTACTATTACTATTACTATTACTATTACTATTACTATTACTATTACTATTACTATTACTATTACTATTACTATTACTATTACTATTACTATTACTATTACTATTACTATTACTATTACTATTACTATTACTATTACTATTACTATTACTATTACTATTACTATTACTATTACTATTACTATTACTATTACTATTACTATTACTATTACTATTACTATTACTATTACTATTACTATTACTATTACTATTACTATTACTATTACTATTACTATTACTATTACTATTACTATTACTATTACTATTACTATTACTATTACTATTACTATTACTATTACTATTACTATTACTATTACTATTACTATTACTATTACTATTACTATTACTATTACTATTACTATTACTATTACTATTACTATTACTATTACTATTACTATTACTATTACTATTACTATTACTATTACTATTACTATTACTATTACTATTACTATTACTATTACTATTACTATTACTATTACTATTACTATTACTATTACTATTACTATTACTATTACTATTACTATTACTATTACTATTACTATTACTATTACTATTACTATTACTATTACTATTACTATTACTATTACTATTACTATTACTATTACTATTACTATTACTATTACTATTACTATTACTATTACTATTACTATTACTATTACTATTACTATTACTATTACTATTACTATTACTATTACTATTACTATTACTATTACTATTACTATTACTATTACTATTACTATTACTATTACTATTACTATTACTATTACTATTACTATTACTATTACTATTACTATTACTATTACTATTACTATTACTATTACTATTACTATTACTATTACTATTACTATTACTATTACTATTACTATTACTATTACTATTACTATTACTATTACTATTACTATTACTATTACTATTACTATTACTATTACTATTACTATTACTATTACTATTACTATTACTATTACTATTACTATTACTATTACTATTACTATTACTATTACTATTACTATTACTATTACTATTACTATTACTATTACTATTACTATTACTATTACTATTACTATTACTATTACTATTACTATTACTATTACTATTACTATTACTATTACTATTACTATTACTATTACTATTACTATTACTATTACTATTACTATTACTATTACTATTACTATTACTATTACTATTACTATTACTATTACTATTACTATTACTATTACTATTACTATTACTATTACTATTACTATTACTATTACTATTACTATTACTATTACTATTACTATTACTATTACTATTACTATTACTATTACTATTACTATTACTATTACTATTACTATTACTATTACTATTACTATTACTATTACTATTACTATTACTATTACTATTACTATTACTATTACTATTACTATTACTATTACTATTACTATTACTATTACTATTACTATTACTATTACTATTACTATTACTATTACTATTACTATTACTATTACTATTACTATTACTATTACTATTACTATTACTATTACTATTACTATTACTATTACTATTACTATTACTATTACTATTACTATTACTATTACTATTACTATTACTATTACTATTACTATTACTATTACTATTACTATTACTATTACTATTATTATTATTATTATTATTATTATTATTTTGGAGATATTTTGGAATTGTAGTCCATTTTTAATTTTTTCTGTGTATTTGATTACATTAGTTTTTTTTAAAAATCAAAATAAT
Organism: Protocalliphora azurea; assembly: GCA_932274085.1. Classification (NCBI taxonomy): domain Eukaryota; kingdom Metazoa; phylum Arthropoda; class Insecta; order Diptera; family Calliphoridae; genus Protocalliphora; species Protocalliphora azurea. Next base: position 109,925,551 of record OW026522.1, on the reverse strand, counting down.
AATAATAATTTAATCTCCCCATGTACCAAAACATGAATTTTTCTCTCTAGTTTCATTATACAAATATTTTTAATTTAATACCCTCACGTTACATGCCAGCAGATATTATTATTTAAAAAAAGTGTCCGAGAAAATAAAAATGTTTTTACCCTTTGGATTAAATTTTCCATTACTTTCCAAGAATATTGGCTGACCACAAAAAAAAAAAAAAAAAAAAACGTAAGTAAATATTTATTTAGCACATAAAAAAACGAAAAAAATAAACTTATTGAAAAAACATTGATTGTTTGCAGTCAAAACGTTGAAAGCTGTGGTAATTCGTTTAAAAACAAAAAATATGTAATAGAATTCTTAAATAAAGTGTTTAATTTACAATGAAAAATAAAATCGATTTATAGGAATGAATTTGAAATTATAATTGATTAAAGTATGAATTTTAATTTTTACTGATATTTTAAATAAGAAATTGTTTTATGGTGAAAATTTTTTTTATATTCATTTATTTAAAAAAAAAATTCATTACACTCTGCGCCTTGAAGGCATTTTGGAGTCGAGTTGGCAATAATATATTGCATAACTTAAAAAATAGCTAGTTAACAATAACTATATATGTAATAAAAAAAAAATTTAACATTCAATATGAATTAGAATTACATAAAGAGTTCCTCTATATTTTGAAGTAAATAATTCTTTAAACTAGTTTTAAATAATGAAATGCTATTTATATTTTTCAAATTTGACGGCAAACCATTGTATTCACGACTACCCATATATTCAATACGTTGCTTCGTTGTTTCCAGCCTACACCATGCTACTGCTAAATCCATATTATTCCTTGTATTGAATGAGTGCTGATAACTCGAAAAAAATATGGTATGATGACCAATGTTGTTTAAACACTTAAAAACATAAATTAGCAATTGCATTTTGTGAATGCCATAAATAGGCAATACAGTGTTAAAATCGATGGTATATAATGATAAAGTTGAATATGTGATGGGAAGATATGGGAAGATTAGCTACCAACTTTAATGCTTTATTTTGCATACGCTGCAACTCTTTTAATTCAGAACTTTTCTTATATCCATATAAAACTGCTAAATAATTAAAATGGCTCTGAACAAGTGCATTATAAATTAATAATTTCGTTTTTTTTTTAATCAAATTTGTTCTTATATTTGTATAGAAAACCAACAGCTTGGGATGTTCTTATCTTAAGATTTTGGATATGTTGACTCCAAGCAAGATTGATCTGCAGTTGTAGACCTAAATACTTAATAGAACTGACTTCTATAATTTCTTTTCCATTTACAAAAACACTAAAATTGGTATGTTCCGAATATGGCTTAAATCTTATCAATCGAGTTTTGTTAGCATTTAAGAAAAGCTTATTTATTCTCGTAAACTCTGATATTAATGCCGCATCTCGTTCTATATATACTTTGGCTACTGTTTCATGCTTTTAAGGGTAAAATAAACTAATATCATCTGAATATATAAAAATTTTCCCAGTAAGTTCAAAATTTTTCAAGTCATTAAGATAAATAACAAACAATAAAGGTCCAAGTACGCTGCCTTTCGGTACTCCATATTCAACTTCATGAAATGAACTTTTACGAGCACCAATCTGAACAAATTGCTTGCGATTTCTCAAATAGCTTCCTCAGTACTGCACGCTTCCCGGAATGTGGAAATTTGATTGTGCAAAATTCTTTCAAACACATTATCAATGCTAGATAAAATAGCGATTGTTCTATTCATATCGGACGTACAACTATTGATTCCTTTTGGAATCGGTATTACCTTATGAATTTTTAAAATATCAGGATAAATGCTCATATTTACCATAGTAGTAAATTCATTCTTATTACTCAATATAATTTTTGGTAGTATATTATCATGTTCAGCGCTTTTATTTGGCTTTATTTTTAATATAACATCCTGTACTTCTTCATATGTTATACCATTAAGATGAAATATATTATTATGAAGTACGTAAAGAATTATACGAGTCATTTGGATATTGTTCAATTTTCAGCTTGGCGTCCTTAATTGATTGAATGAAATAACTATTTAGCACCTCCGCCTTTACAGAATGATCTAAAATTAGTTCCCCATTAGAATCTTTAATGTTTATTGTTTTTTTCGGAATTCTTCCAAGTGTCTCATTTAAAAACCTCTAGCTCTTTTTTGGGTCATGTTGAATTTCATCTAGTTTATTTTTATAGAAGTTGTTCATAGACTCTTTACAAGCTTTCTTTATAACATTGCTAACTCTTTTCAATCTTTCTTGAATATCTAAGTTCCAAGGTTTTTTCCGCCGTTGCTTTAAAAGTTTGTCTTTGTAACATTTTTGCAAATTAAAAGCCATCCATGGAGTAATTTCTGCTCTAATGGACCTTTTTTGTCTTTTTTCAAAGGTAGAACTTCTGACTGCATCATCAATACAAGATACTATCAGAGATGTATCAATAGATTGATCTCCCCTTTGGTTTATATTCGGCATATGATTATAAATATAATCATAAACACGATTATAATCACAACACAAATAAACATTTTCTCTTAATATTTGGTTTTGAACTTCAATTTTGATTCTGCACGAAATAAGATTATGGTCTGATAGTTCATATTCCACGGATTCTATAGACAAATAATTTAGAATGTTACTGTATATATGATCTACCGATGTTCCACTTTCTGGCCGAGTAATCAATGTATGACAATTTTCAAAGTCATAATTCGCAAGCAAATTTAACAATTTTTCTGTCGAATGTAATTGTAAACCATCAATATTCGAATCTCCAGCAAAAATGCATGGATTTCGGCCATAACTATGAAGTATATTTTCCAGGAACGATAAAAACCTATCTGTTTTACATTTTTGTGATCGATAGTATGAGGCGAATTGTATGGATTTACCATTAATTTTATTATTTTCTAATGTTAAAACAATCAAATATGTAAATGTTTTACTTTCACACATTTCAACTTTATATTGTAAATGTTCTTGAATAAAAACTGATGTACCTCCATAGCCATCGGGTCTACAACAATGAACACTATTGTAACCTGGAATATTGTATAGTTGAGCTAGATTTTCCATGACCCATATTTCTTGAACAGCAATTATATAGGGGAGCCTTGGTAACCTATCAACTAAAGCTTTAAATTCATTAAATTTATTTATTGAAGAAATACTCCTATCATTAATAGAGATAATTGAAAAATAGGAACTTGTATTATTTTTTATATAATTAACAAAAGATTTGAAATTAAAAAAATAATGATTATTAATCATAAGAAAAAAAATGATATAAAAATATCTATAATTTATAAATTAACAAAAAAAAAAAAAAAAAAAAAAATCAGAAAAGAAAACTAAGGCGATAAATAAACATCATCATCATAATTATCTACCCTTGTTTCACTCTCAGTACCAGTACCATGTCAAGATCTACGAATCCTTGAACGATTTGTTGGTGCCTCCAGTAACAGTTCATCCACTTCTTCTTCATTAGCAATGAATTTCGGCTTAGACAACTCATTTTTCTTCACAAAAACTTTACCACCAGCAGCATAGACAGCGCGATACCCAACGGTTTTTAGTGTTTTAGCATGATTTAGCAAGCTAAGTGTTTCTCTACTAAGAAAGTCGTTAACGAAAATGTTCGATTCAGTTTCCCTTAGCTTTGGCTTTACAGACATTAATTTCTCTTTAGATTTTTTAAAATTAAATTTTACAACCACTGTCTGTTTCTTAGTTTTATCCTCATTTTTCTTTTCATTCTTGCCACTTCTATAGTTACTCTTTTAAATAAAATATACATCATCAATACTTTCCGCATTTAACTCTACACCAACTTTACTTGTAAGCTTCAAGATCGTATCAACTGCTGACGATCCATCTGGTACCTCTACTCCACTTACTAAACAATCATGTTTAACTCTTTGATCATTTAGAAATTAAATCGAATTTTTTAATGTTTTCACTTCTTGCTTCAATATTTTGTTTTCTTTCTGGACAGCTTCAATTTTTTTCTTATTCTCTGCAACACTTCATCTTCATGCTACAAGAAGAATTCATATTTGCGTTTATCTAGTTGTGTACAAACTACATGAAAAATCTTATTGCACTTGTCGCAAACCATAAAATCATTTTCTTCTTCGTTTACCACTAAATTATATTGACTGCAATTTCTCTTATTGTTTTTGATACTACGACGATTTGCTTTAGGCATATTTTATATAATTCAAATTCTACAGAATCTGTTTATTTTATTAAAAACTTTCTTTTTATTATAAGTGTTCAATTAATATTTTTTAACAATTTTTAATATTTTTGCAATATCACTTAATTTTTCTTGCTGACTTCACGATAGGGTTGCCAACTTTTAAATTATTAAATTATGTATTAAATTTATTTTTTCAAAAAGAAAATCAACCGAGTCGGTAGCAGTCGAGATGTGGACGTAAAATCAAGAAATACTTTTCATCTTAATTTTTTATAATTTTTCCAAAAATTATCAATTTTGTAAAAGATATAAACAAATTTTCGAAAAAAAGTTCCAATTTTCATAAACAATGGTGTTTAATAAAAGTAATTATTTTTATTAAAAAAATAAAAAACCTCCATTAAAATAAATGTACATAGTTTGCATAAAAAAAATTTTAAACTTCAAAAAATTAAAAAAAGGCGAAAATGCTTAACAAAAATAATAATTTTCTTAACAAGTTACATTTTTTGAAAAAGGTATTGGCAAAAAAAAAAAAAAAAAAAACGTACCAGTTTTCAAGAAATAGTACCTCAGGACTTATTTAAGTTATCAATAAATTTCTGGCGAATCTTGAAAAATAATTTCATACCCGAAGTGACGAACTTTGGAGGTCTACCCTCTATCCCATGACCCGCTCGAGGCCTCTTATCATCCACATCAACTTGAAAACATCTGAGCTCAGACCATGTGAAATCATATATAGATATTTATAACGGTTAACAAGTTACAGAATTATTTCCAAAAAATAGCGTTTTCAAAAGCAATATTATTGAATATTGAAATATATGTTTATTCATTTTACTCGTTTTTTTCATTGTTCGATTAATCAAATAACTCGGAAATGCTGTTCTTGAGTTAATAGAATAATCGAGTAAAGCTTTTAAATTATTAATCGAGTAAATTATATCTTTAAATTTTGATCGTTTTATAATGTTTTGGTGTTTTTCTTTTTTTTTTTTTTTTAAGAAAACAACTGTAATGTACAACAATTAACTTCAATAAAACATAAGCATTTTTTAAAGCATGAAATTGGGATCACTTAAATTACAAGAAAGGCTTAAATTGCCTTTAAGAAATAGTTTCTCAAAAATAATTTGCACTTAAATTAGAGTTTATTTTTCTCTGTTAATTGTTAATTTATGATCAAAAGTAGTCTTTATTAAACAAAATTAAAAACTAAAACACCTATAAACTAAAAGATACATAAATATTCGTTCAAATTACCTATATTTTTATTTTAAATTGTTTTCAATTTCAGCATATTCTTATGTAGAAAAAGTACGAAAAATTTCTTACCTGTATGGAAAATTATCATGTTTTTAGGAGTTAAATAGTTTAGGCATTGATATATATGGAAATACAATTCATATTTCGTCTGTTTAATGAAACATAATTCAATAAACCACATTTATTTTGAAAATAGACAAAGAAGTTCAGCGATTCTTAACATAAAGTACAAGTTTACTACTTCTTTTTCCTTTTTATATCACCACTTTCACTCAAGGCATAATATCCTTTAAACCAGGATGAGACTCTATTGCTATATTAAATCCATGCTTTCACATATCGGCTGCACTGCCATTCGTATGTAAAACCAATAATATATTTATTTTTTCTAAATCTTCTAATTTCTTTCTTACGAAAAATTTAATATAAGATGGCGAATCTTTTTATATTCTCCAAACTGTTTGATTTCAGTTCTATTCATGTTACTAAATAAACTTTTTTTTTTAATATAAATCCAAATATAAATCCAAATTGTGGTGTCACTTGGCGGTATAATAAAATCTTCCTATTTTAAATTGAAACATCTTTAAAACCAGTTAAAAAGCAAATTATTGAATTATTTTTTTACTTGAATTATTTGATTAATCGACATAATTTATGCAAATAAATTTTTATTCGAAATTAAAGATTTTAATTTAATCGAGCAATTATTTGATTTTAATTTGTAGATTAATCTAGAAACATTATTTGAATGAATACCCTAGTATTTAGTCAATCTAATGATGCTAAGCCATATGTTTTATTTATTTTTTCAAATAAAAATTGCAAAAATCGAATGCCGCATTTCTATTTTGCCATAGTCTAAACGGATATGCTATGTAAGCTCTAATTTTTCACAAAAATTCTAAAAGCCATATCCATATTTTACCGAAATATTTATATACGCACTTCCATATATGTATATAGGTAGGTAGATAGGTAAAGAAGAGTTGCACAGTACTCAGAAGAGTACCTGTGCATCCACTTGGAGACCTAGAGGTCCATTGTGAGTCCCTTCATAGAATCTATAGAGAGAATTTATAGAGAAATTCATAGAAAAGACCAGGAAAGGAAAATAATAGAAATAGCTGAGACCAAGAAAAGTACAGAAAAGAATAGAAAAGACCTGGAAAGGAAAAATGCTACCGCCCTATATCGTTCGCTCTAAGCCAACTACCCCCTCTTAGCCAGCCTATTCCCATGACGAATCCTATAAATCTATCGAGATCGATCCTCGATATATTGCACAATTCGTCAACGAATCGACTGCTTAACCATTTCTGCCTACTTAGTTGTAGACATGGACAGTGACATATAATATGCTCTACAGTCTCTAGCTCCTCATTATCTTCGCACATCCTGCAAAGACCGGAGACACAATTCTCTGTCATTCCCCCTATGGGACAATGACCTGTCAGAGTACCTATCACAGTCTTCAGTTTTCCCCTTTCCATGCCTAATAGAAGATTTGTATCTGCTATATCAAGTTTAGGCCTTAGGACCCTTGATAATCTGCAGTCCGTTCTACGATTCCATGCATGATTGTTTTTATCCCGAATTCACTCTCTAATTAACCTGAAGTAAAAGCCTAGAGGTGGTCTCACACAACTTTCATTTACAGCCCTATCCAAAGATGAGCCGTTCCTAGCTAATTCATCAGCTATCTCATAGCCAGTTATCTCGCAATGACCCGGTACCCAGCAGAGTCTAATATGATAATTTCTCGTCAATCTCCTCAGAGCCTTTTTACAGTCGCTAACTAACCTAGTCTTGACAAAATGTCATTTCAGCGCTACCTGGCTATCTACATACAGAGTTACCTCTATATTCTCTTCAATGTTCCCTGCTATCAATTTCGTGGCCCAAAAAATACCCAGAATTTCCACCTGGATGTTCTACTCAAACAGATACACACTGCAGCGCTCTCTTAACAGATTTACCCTTTAGATAAGCATGCTGAGCCCCATTGATCATATTGTTGTCAATTGTCATCCTCAGATAAATTATCGATCAATCTCTCTAATGTCTTCAAAAGAAAAGACGATTAGCTGATCGGTCTAAAATCTTTAGGTTTCGAGTGGCTAGTCTTGTCTGCCTTAGGTATGGAAATTACCTTAACCTCTCTCCACCTCCTTGGAATATATCTCCTAATAAGAAATACACAAAAAAGCTTTGTAAGAAGTGTTAGTGCCGTGTCGTTGATGTTCTGTAGCATGGGTGGAAAAATACCGTCTGGACCAGGTAACTTGTAAGGTTATGATTCAGACTGCGTCACTAATTTCACTATCAGATATACATTCTGAAAATCTAAAGATTCGCAATGCCTGTGTATCTGCTTCTAAATTCCTACAGCCTGGAAAATGAGTTTCCATAAGTAAACTCAGAGACTCAGAGCAAGACTCCGTCCATGAGTTATCCGTGAGATGAATATATCCAGGAGCATTTGGATCCTTGGATAAAATTCGCCTGAATCTGGATAAGTTTGCTCTCTTTATGTCTGCCTTATACCTAACAGCTTCCTAACGGTTGACCTTTGGTTCCTAAGTTCCTTGGTCCCCCATTTCGGCTGTTCCCACTTTCCCGGAAATATTACCGGACAAGTTAGTTCATAACTGTTCCTGTCTTTCCCCGTGAAATCCTTCTCTAAACTCTCAACTCCCTCTGATGAAAATTGCCATCCTGGAGCGGCATTTAGTTCCGTATCCATAATGGCCCTAAAGGAGTTCCAGTCGGCTCTCCAGGAGTTCCTATATGGTTCTTCCTTTGGTCTCGCAAAATTTAAACTAAAGGATATCCTGTTATGATTCGAAAGGGAACATTTACTATCTGCCCTCCAGTTCCTAACGTAATCGCTCCTAAAGTTTGTCAGTGTTATATATATAACTGCCTCTCTATCCTTAGTTCTGAATGTGGGTATATTGCCCCCGTTACAGATAAAAAGATTGTTAGTAGTTATAAAATTAAAAACTGACTCCCCTCTCTCATTAATATCAGTGCTACCCTACTGGCTGTGATGTGCGTTAGCATCGCAACAGAGTACCAACTCTTTGTATACTCCGTTAATTTGCACACCATATCGCTCGGTGGGTTGGCCGCATCGTAGGGCATATAAACGGAGGCGAGTGTGAGTTTCCGTCTCTATCCTCTCTTTTCACGACCGTTAGGTCTCCATTGATGAAAGAATGAAAATTTATAAAATTCAACTCATTCCTAGCTAGTATACACGTTCTTACCTTACCTACAGTGGATGGTACAAAAAGTGTATACCCTTTGACACTTAATCCACATACCCTGGTATAGTTGATCCAGGGCTCTTGGATTACGGCCACATCCACTTTGGAGTCAATAAGGTTCATTGCTAATTCGATTGAGGCTGCTTCACAGTGATGCAAGTTAATTTGCACCACTTGTAGCCTTGTTGGTACTGTCAGATTTCGGATATGTGTATGTGTAAATTGGGTATAAATGAAATTTTATATACAAAATTTGACTTTAAATTATATCTTACTAGATAACTTCTAAACTAAAGGATTGTTCAACATGAAATTTTGCACGAATATGGATAAGAGTGTTGACATTATATAACTTTAAAAAAATTTTTAAAATATCGTTTTTGAAGATATAATGAATGAATTTTTATAAATCTTATTTTGACCTTTGAACTTTCGAAATAAATTAACTTTCTACATATAATTTTTATTATGTATAGTGTAGAAGTTATTAGTAGTTAGATCTTATCTTTGTCCATAACTTCTAAACTAAATGAGAATCCAGCTTGATATTTTACTGGAATAGGAAGAAGAGTTATGTCAAAATTATTTAATTTTTTAAGAATTTTAAAAATACCGCTTTTGGTGTTATCGTGGGTTGAATTTTATATATTTAACTTTGACGTTAGAAATTTTGATATAAATAAACTTTATATATATAATTATAAAGGAAATATCTCTGTCTTTAATATGAAACCAAAAACCAGAATTCTACATTTATATATTTTAGCAGTTATTAGTTATTATCAATTAAACAAGTATATCTTTGTGAAATTTTTCATAATTTTGGACCCGAAAGCTTCCTGAGCCTAAAAGTTTATGATTTAAGAAACATGTCCAATACTCAATGTTTGTAGTAAATTTCATTAAATTCGGAAGTGTGAAATAAGAAAATGGCTGTTTTCTATTCCTTTCGATATGGTATAACCCTAAAGTCAATTTCTAAACATCCAAACGCATTTAAATCGAACAGAATGTAATACCATTGATACATTAAAGAAATATGGTTATTCGAATCACGAAATTGCTCGCAACAAAAATCATATTGAGTAAAACTAAGGCATTTTCGAAATTATCATTGCACCACGAAGCGACCAAACATCACCTGTCTTACGGGCAGATCAAAGAAATATTGAAACTATCAGTAACTGAACTAACTCTAGCACGTGTTTTGAATTGGACATCATCCATTAAATTAGAGTCCTAGCCTTGCCTTTCTATTTTACGTAAAAAAATGTCATTTGGAAGTTGCTAAAACTTATAGTATTGGAAGAACGAGTGGAAGCAGATAATATTTTCCGAGGAGTTCAATCTCGATGGTCCCTACTGTTACAGTTGCTATTTGCAGGACAGAACAATTTCGTTAGGTCGAAAAGAAATTTTGGTATAGTAAGCCTCATGGTGTGGGGAGTCGTTTCGTATGATTACAAGCTTCCTATTTATTTTATGTCCACAAAAATTAACTCAAATATTTAAATGAAACTACTAAAAATCATTTTGTTGACTCAGTTTAATGGATATTCTAATAATATTGGAATGGTATATCCTGATTCTATAGAAGATTATACGTAATTAACCCTTTAACAGCAAGAGTATCACTTTTATGCATTTAGTTCCCAAAAGACTAAATTAGCAGTTAAATTATACTTAAATATATATGAATTTATGAAAAATATAATACGTCCTTTTAAAACCGCGATAATAATTGAGCTAAGAGATTTTTGAAATTTAGTAATTACACTATATATTTAGTTTGTATGTTAAAGTCATACATCAGTAGTATTGAATGAGACCTTATAAAATATATACAAAATATATATATATATATATATATATATATATATATATATATATATATATATATATATATATAATATATATATATATATATATAATAAATTTAGTTTCAGTTTGATTTAATTTTTGATTTAAGTGTAATACGACAACATTATTTGGAAGTCTTTAAAATATATTTGAAAGCTTAAATTACGGTAAGTTGAGTATTTCTATTTATTTAATTTTAAATTCATTACTTGTATTTTCAATCTTCGAAAGGACAGTAGGCCATGATTTTTATATTATATTAATTTTTTTTTTTTTATAAATAATTAACATGAGAAAAGGTGTAGTCAGTCAAGTGAGATCATGTAATATACCCTATAGCATTATCTATGCGCATTAAATTGATTTTTAGGAAATTTCCTTATATAGAAGATATGTAGATATTTGAAACGATCCTTGTTAAATTTCATACTGTGGTTTATATTCTTAAATAAAACTTATTAATGCTAAATTAAATTTAAAATCTGTCACTTATATGAAATTTGGGCGTTGAAAGTGATTTTCTTTGGTGAATGTTGAAATTTGGTAGTGAAATTTATAATTATATAAATTTTAGTTATTTCAAATAAAATCAAAAACTAAATAATATATATTCAATTTATCCGTGTTAAAGTGACATTCTGGAAATGGTATTGCAAGGAAGCTATAGAGAGTTAAAGACCGATCTTTGCGAAATTTAATATCATAATTTGTAATCAAATATAGAATAATCTTGCCATGTTTTATTTACGTTTGAATAATTTTCGTGAAGGAGCCTTATATGTCTTATGCTGATAAAAATCCTATCTACTTAAAATTTTAATTTTAAATATTTTAATATTCAAGGCAATTATGATCACTTAAGTATATTCTTGTGGAACATGTGTAAGGGAGCTAGGTAAAATAATGGACAAATTTTAAGAATTTTCCATAAGATGGAATTTTTAAATCGTATTCTATCATTTGATACCCATATCGGCATTACTGAGCAATTAAAATATTTTAAAACAATTTAAGAAAAATATTAGATTTTCAAAGTCCTTTTAAAAGGATATTCGAACACGATGTGAGAAATTGATTATGCAGTGCTATAATAAAATATCTCTACTCAAATACCCAGCAAAAAAGTAGAATATATTTTAGTCTTTAAAAGTGGAACTAAGTGCATATTTTGCACTTTTTTGGAAGTTAATAAAATTTACTTCCAAAAAAGTGAAAATGAATGTGCATAATTTCTAAGAAAATAAAAATTTCACAAATTAATGTGTAGTTTTATTATATATATATAAGAGAACTAATTTAAAAGCAATGAATGAAAAATGATTAAAGAAGAATAATGGCAACCATGTGCTTCTGCAGCTCCCTTGCAGCAACACAATGTTAAAATTACAACTTTTTCAGCTCTTTTTAAGCTTTTTTTGCTGCGTATGCATATGATTTGCTTCATGTGTGAAAAATGCTGTTGTACGGTGTTATCTAGATATTTTACTTTGTTATAAATTTTGTATATATTTGTCTAAAATAAACAGTATTTTCATTTTATATTAAACAAAAACGTTACAAAAATAACCTTGACATCAACATATGCCGAAATTCTCTCTGAAAATTATTCTAAGTCGATAACATATAAGATTACCTTATAAATTAGTTTCATAATTGATGTCAAATAAATTTATTTTAGTTTTGTGTTTTAAAAAATCATTCTGAATAAAAAATTTGCATTTAATCTGAACAGGCTTAAAATGCGTTTTCTCCTTCACGTGTTTTACGTTATTTAACAACGACTAAATATTTCATGTCAAATATTAGTCTAGTCTGAACTTAGCTTTATTTTATTCGTAAAACTATCAATTTTATGATAAAGGACAAAAGAACTGAACATTTTTGCAGTTTTTTTTTGTAGAAAGCAACAAAAAAAAAAAAAAAAATTAAATACTTTAACTTTGTATGAAAACAATTTTTTTCCGAAACAAATTTTTGAATGACTCCGAAAATATTGAGCGAATAGAAAAATAATATTAAGAAGATTTGAAAAAAAAAATATCAAAATCGTATAAATGGTTCTTGAGTTTTATTGTGAAATATGGTCGTGTAATTGTCTTATTAGGTCTTATCAACCTAATAAAAAAAAAAAAAAAGAAAAACTGAAAGCAGACTTTTATTCAGCTCGTCAAATTCCATCTAGCTTTAAGGAGAAGAAAAATTTTTTTTGCCGACTAGTGTTATTTTGAATTATTTAATAAAATATAGTGTAAAATAAAAGGCATCAATTAAAATACCTCACTGTCGTCACTTTCATTTTCTTCACCACAAAATTGTCATAAAATCTTTCCATAGCAATTAATTATAACAAAAGAAAAAAAAAAATAAAATAAAAACACTTCAAATCACATACATGGAAACGTTTATTAACACATAAAACAATTAAATCAAAAATACCCTGCAAACATTATCTATCGAAATCGTAACTATATCGACACGCCAGGAAGTTGATATGCGTCGCTTTTACTATCGAATTCTGATCTACTTAGTAACACCGTTCGGGAAGAACTGTGCCACTAAGCGATAGTTCCTTTTGAGTAACGCTTTAGTCAGTATTGAATGTCACTAATTCGAATCTTCAAATCCCCACTAAAGCGTTACTCAAAAGGAACTATCTCTTAGTGGCACATTTCTTAACGAACGGTGTTACTAAGTAGATCAGAATTCGTAACGCTTTAGTAAATTTTGTACGTCACGTATTAAGATCTACTATTCCGCAGTAAAAAGTGTCTAATAAAAAATCCTAATTCGAATCTTCCAATCCCCACTAAAGCGTTACTCAAAAGATGTTATTTCTAACTATATAAGAATTCAATAGTAAAAGCGAAACATATCAACTTCCCGGTATGCCGACGTAGTTACACTTTCGATAGAAAATATTTACAGAATTTTAAAACCATTTTGCATAAAATTTTTAAAATAATAATGCCTGTAATACTTATATTTTAAAATGAAGGATTAGGAATGAACAAAATTATCAAAAGTAAAAATATTAAAATTTTTTAAATCACAAAATTAATTCTTTCTGATATTTATTATGGAAAGCAATAAAATTAATTACGCAACAATATTTTCAATTCAAATTAACATAAAAAAAAAAAATAATAAATAAATTAAAAAAGAATACTAAGAAATATTTTAAGTATAAAATTAGAAAAGAATATTTGTTTCTTTCAAATTTAATAAAGTAGGCTTATATATTAAAATAAGAATAATTATTAATATTATAATTTATTTTTTAAATAACAAAAATAACACTTCCTTGTATTTATTATAGAAAACAATGAAATTAATTGCACAAAAAGATTTTGAATTGAATGAACATTTAATATCTATTAGAATATTTGCAAAATTTTCTGCAATTATTAGTATGTTCAGCGACAATGTATGATTTTTAGAAAGGTCATGATGTTCGTATTATAAAATGTGTTAGTCAATATTTCCAAAATGTTTAGTAATATAATATACGTAATATAATATATTTCTAAATATTACTAGACTACATTATTATTTATTTTAATTTTGTATTGAATTTTCTATGTAATTAATATAAATAAAAATTTTTTAGTTATTTTTTTTTTTTTTTCTAAAATCGCCAGTTTTTCTACAGAAAAATAATTCAAATAATTAAAGAATAAATCTATTACACTTTTTACGAGGCGAACACCATATACTTTCTTAAAATCATGCTTTCTCCCTGAACAAATAGCTCACTACTAAGAATTTTGGAAATATTTGAAAAAATATTTATAATAAATTTTCTCTATTTTCTCTTTCAAATGTTTCCATTTTTATAAAGGGGATTCCCTTTATTAAAAAACTATATGATCTTTTAATCATTTCCATACATTAGTACCAATTTTAATGATGATGTACCATACTCTACACATTTCAAGCATTACAACAACAAAACAATTTCTTCAAAATATTTCATAACAAGAACAATGTTTGAATTCTTTTCAAACTTTTAAAAAAAATTAATTTAAAATTTTGAAAATTCAAATTTAAAGTGTAAAAATTCAGCTCTGCTAAAATATTTCTCGGATACTCTAATGCAATGCATTAAAATTTTGATTGCTATATATACATATTTTAATTTTCCACAGAATAGACTTGTAAAATTGAATTTTTAATATATTCGCAATTTTTTGTTCTATAGAAAATTATTCTGAAAATTAGCAACTTTTGCTGCGGGCATGTCATACGTAAGTCAAACTCCCACACTTTTAAAAAATGTTGTTTTAGTTATTAAGAATTTTATATAAAACTAAATTTTCTGGCCCTCAAATTGTTAACAACATATTTTTTTATTTTTATAGAAAATGAAAATGTTTTCCTAAATTTATTCGCTTGCCCAGAACTAGTTGACATATTAATAATATCTTTTAAATTATGATAAATGCTTACCTTATTTTCTTAATTTTCTTTTAAAACTTATGAATTTCTTATTTCTCATCAGTTTACATAAATAATTTTATTTAATGTTAATATTTTTTCACTCTAATCACTTGAAAATTTTTATTTTTACTAAGAAAAATTATATTGTTTCTGCTTGTTCTTTTTCCCATTATGAAATGTAAACAATCGCCAAAATCATGATTTTATGATAAAATTTCGAACCTAATGTGTGTTGTTTTTGTAAAGTTTTGCACATTCTACTATTAATCATCTTAGAGTGCCGAATTCGACAGATTATGTGGATTGGTAAACAACAATCTTCCAAATGCTAGAAAAGGTGTTGAAAAATAGTGTTTTCGTTTTTGGATAACTGTAACTGTTATCCAAACAATGTCTAATAGTGATTAAAGAAGTTACGTCTAGAAGATTCAATTCGTATACTAATATATTTTGTTGTTGGAAAATTGAGAGAAATCTTCTATTGCACTTCTAAGAGTGGCGAATTAGTAAGCTATTTCGAAAAAGAATTCACTAAATGCTTGCAGGGTACTTTCACATAAAAAATAATAAATTGACGAGTGTGTATAGGTGTGAGGATATAATAGACTAACAACAAAAAAGGAGAATGCTTTGTAAAATAAAGATACTTGATAAAAATGTTTTTCATGTAGGTACTTAATTAAATTCGTCTAACAGTAATAATAATAATGATAATGTATTCGATCTTCTAATAGGAATAAATTAATTAGAATTGTAGAAACAATTGATTTAATGATATGGAAACAAGAAAAATTAGAAACGACGTTTAATGGAGCGGTAATGATAACCATCTTCTTTCAAAGCTGCTGAAGCACCATTAGCAGGATTTTCTGCCTCAACTACACCTTCTTCTAAATGTGGCAAATATTCTGTGGTTGGGGTAGTGGAAGGAAATAAATCAGGGGTGCTGTCTGGTATTTTGTAGTGATAACCATCTACTTCCAAAACTGCAGTATCTTGTGGAACTTCAGTTGCGGCATCTACTACTTCTCCGGATGATTCCTTAGGAGCTTTAGTTTTAACTTCAAATTCTTCATTAGATTCAGGTAAAGGTTCAGGGGCTAAAACAGCAATGTCTTCTCCTTTATTTACAGGAGGTAAATATTCATTGGAGGGTATTTGGGGTAACTCAGTGGCAACTTCAGCTTCTTTGACTTCCTCAGCTTCTTTTATCTCAGTTACAGGAGGCAAAAATTCGTTTGAGGGCTGTTCGGATTCAGTAGCAATTTCAGCTTCTTTTACATCAGCTACTGGAGGCAAATATTCATTGGAGGGTGAATAAGGTAATTTTTTTGTTTCTGTTTCTTGGTTTTCAACTGGAGGTAAATATGAATTTATAGGTTGTTTTTTAGTCTTGGGAAGTGCTGGTGGCAAATAGGCCAAATTCAAATGAGAAACATCACGTCTTGTTCTGAAACGCAATTTACGTAACGTTATGTATTTGTAATCATCTTCAGTTAAAATATTTGAATCTTGGTCTGCTTGGGGTTCTAAAAGAATTTCAGTGGCAGATTCTTTGGCAACAGGAGCTAAATATTGATTTTGTAATTCACTAACATCCCGGCATAAACGTTGACTAGATGGTATATAGGTCAAAGCATTTACCAAAACCAAGGAACTTATACAAATTAAAAACAATTTCTAGAATAAGGAGTAAATATCATCAAAAATGTTTGGAATTATTATTAATATTTTTATGTTGAAATTTTACCATTTTGTGCTGTTGGTTTTTGTGTGTGATCTCCACAATATCAACTTCTTAACTGTTGAATCTCCACTGTCGTAATGCTGATTTCCAATTGTTAATATTTTCTATTTATATAGAAAATTAACGCTATTCAATAAATTTCAAACGAATTAATGATGAAAACTAAAATTTGTTTTGAAAAAAGAAATAAAAAATAATTCCTCTTTTAAATCTCGTCAAAACCAACAAACTTATAAAAAGCAAAAATAAATGATTCAGTTTTACGCAATATCATACAAACGCCAGTTTGATCGAACTTGTCTGTCTATTCTCACCCTGCTAATAGTATTCATTCCAAGTTTCATCTGTATGTCATAGCAACGAAATACAATACAAAAGAAATAACTTGACAGAAACCTTTTTAAAAGTGAAGAAGCTGTTAAAATTTTAGTTAAGCTACACTTTATTGTGCGTCCAAAAAAACATATGTTGTTAACACCCGTTCATACTACACAGGCACTTAGAAAATACATATTATTAACCATGGTCAGTAACACTTTAATGATCATCTGGATGCGATCACTAGCAAATAGAACGTTTATTGTTTAAATTTTATATTTCATTTTCAGTTGATCAAACATTTTTGGATGGAGAATTTAAAATAAAGAAAATAAAAAAATAAAATAAATAAAGCAAACATGATGAGCTAGTAGGTCCCACAAAACGGTGACATGATGAAAATGCTTTATTTAACTTTGTCCACAAGGAACATGAATTACCTAAAATTTTTTATAATACATTATAATTTGTATCTCCTAAACAGTGTTGCCAGTTTAGCATTTTTAAGGCTAAATCTAGCCTTTTAACTTTGCTATTAGCATCAAAATTTTCTTTTTGGCTTCTAGTTTTTTCTTGGCCTTTTTTGATAATTAAAATTGATTATAAAAGGCTAAAATTTTAGTACTTCAACAAAAAAGAAAATAATTTATTATTTGCGCTTAAATCTCCAAATCAAATATAACTTAACTAATTTTATGAACGTACTTAATCAACTATTATAGATAATATTTTTCACAGAAAATATTTATGAACATAATTCAAAATAAAAAAATTATAGAAGCGAAAAGTCACCCAAAAATTCTGAAATGATAGATCAAATAGAAATTAGAATAAAAAAATTACGAAAAAGCACGTCAAAACATTGGGTAATTTTTCATATGAAATATGCATAACTCAATTTTGCATGAAATTTTGTGAGTAATTTTTTTATTACAATATAAATTTATTACAATAATTTTAGAAAAAATGTCGTAAACTAATGGGAACAAAAAATTAAAAATAAATAAAATAAAAAAAGTTTTTAAATAAAAAATATTATATTTTTTCTAGCCTTATTTTTTGAGGCACTTTGCTTTTTCTGGCCTTTTTTAAAGTCCAATTTAGCATCTTTTTTTCCTACCTCCTGGCAACACTGCTCCAAACTATTGGTAGGATCGAATTGTAAAATTGGCAAAAATTTTTTGTTGAAGCTGTTTGAATGATTTCTTGAAGAATGAAAGGCTGATGTTTATTTTATATAATACATAAGAATTAATAGTAAAAATATAATGCTAATATGCTTTTTTGTACAATTAAAAAAAAAGTCTTTTGAAAAGTTGACTTTTTCATAAAATCTGCTGGGCGGGTAGTTTAGTTTTAAATCGATCTAAATAAAAAAAAATCATGTTTGATCAATTTAAAATGAAATATAAAATTTAAACCAAAAACGTTCTATTTGCTAGTGATCGTAACCAAATGATAATTAAGTTTAAATTATCTGTGTTAACACCATATGTTTTTTTTCCATGCACAGTAAAGTGTAGCCACTACAAGCGTAATACTTAAATTTTAAAAGCTTCTTTGCTTTGGACAGGTTTAACGAAACAGTGTCAATAAATTTAAAAAACTCGCAAAACTTTTTTTTGTATTAATCGCTAAACATGAATCTTTTTCTAAAATTTACCATTTTCGACCACTGTCTGATGTAGGTTGCATATCTAAATCAATTTAAAATTTCTTTGTTAACCATTTATTGGGCCTTGTCTTTTGAAATATTTTAAGAAAATAACACTTTTATTAACAAAACTTTGAGAAAAAAGTGAAAGAATTGTTCTATATTTTGATAAAAAATAGATATTTTTCATACTAGTTTCAGAGTGCTGACTTTAAATATTTTTCACGGCTAGACGAATTGAAATAATCCAAAGTTTTCTTCGCCATTATTTTTGAAAAAATTTCTTTATGTATATCTCAAGACTAATTCCCGAAAATCTAAAATCAAGGCAAAAAATCAAAAACTTAAACTTAACTGTAAGAGAGAAAGAGAGATTAATTGGTGACTAAGCACTTTACAGAAATATAAAAATTTTTTGCAATCGGACTTGATTTGTAGATGTTACGATTTTTTGAAACTTTTAAATACTCGGGGAGGACAACTTTGACACCCTATATCTTATCTTGTATTATTACAGGACGACTACAAGTTAATTTTTCTGAAAGCTTAGTACTCCTCTACAACTTTTCCATACATTTTAATTCGATCTGACTAATAGTTTAGGACATACAGATTTATTACCAAAAATTTTGCGATTTGCCCCACCGTGTATTATTCAATATACGTATGTCACTAGTTCAATGTGTATATGCCCTATATGGAATGATATTTAATTAATATGATTTATATTTTTAGAACAAATCGGAAAGTATATTATATCAAGTCACATTTTGTCCAAAATTTATCTCGAAATAATATTTTGCACAATTAGCAATTTGAGCAAAAGGACAATGAAAGATTGATTTAAGAATATAAATATTTTGGAACGTATTTTTTGTGAGTTATTCATAATTAATAAAACGTGTGCAAAACCTAAAATATATTTGTTCCAAATAAAACAACTAACTTGCTTATTATCGGCCCATGTGTAGTGTACTTAATAACTCATTTAGATTCTCAACACTTTTGGCCACTAATAATTATATTAGGATTTATGACGTAAGAGTTCAAAAATCATTATTTTTTGTAAGAATTTGAAATTCTTAACTGTATAAATATTGAAATACTTTCATGAGTTCTTGCACATTTGAACTGATAAATATTTATTTAAATTAAAACTTACTATTTTCATTGAATGAATTGTATGATGCATGGTTTCAAACATAACAAGAGTGTATAATTGTAGAGTTCAGTTTCACTTCCTTCTTATTTTATAATTATCAAATAAAATATCATTCAAAAAAGATGAAAATATAATTTTGCTTGTTTTTTGTGCTACTTCATAATAAGAAATAAAAACAAAATCAAATAAGTTAAAAATGTTTATAATGTTTATAATAGAGAAGAATTCAGTGTCATGGCATCAACGCACAGTGTCACAGTTGGTAGTTTTAGAATGACAAAAATTTTGGAGATATTGGACTGAAATTTTATATTTTGTTAGTAGATAAGTAGACCCGCCACTAAAAATCGACGGGTAGAATCACTGCCTATCCCATACTGAAAAAAAAAAAAATGTTTTTTTTATAAATTTTATTATAATAAAGAATACTTTAAAGCTAGGCGTCGCAGGATCTAATCACAGTAATTTTAGTGCAATATTTGCATAAAAAATTTTTAGCCTATACCTAAAAATTTTTAAATAATTCTTATCAAATTTTTAATATGAGGTACCGGTAGTACAGCACACTACATTATAATTGTTCACATCAAAACAAATAAAGAAAACCAATTGTTTTATTGTTTTACTTTCCAGCTGATAAAGTGTGGCTTTAGAGTATTTTCTATTATTACAGATAGATTGCAAAATCAGTGTGAGTGTAGAACATTTTCGATTTAATTATTGTATACAGCAATAGAATAATAAATATTGATGTTTGTTTGTATGTTGATAAAGTATGATGCGATACAAAACAAAAGTATTCCCTTTTGCCGGTGTAAAATTCATAATTTTTGTACTGGAAATGTAATACAAAACATTACCATTAATGATGCTACTTTCTACAAAATGCACCTAACGCACCAATGTAAATTTTGAGAAAAAGATACTATAAGTCTATAAAATTTATTTTGTTACTGCAAAGCCGGGACAACAAGAAAAATAAGCGTTTGTAATTTGCTTAACAGATTCCACAAATTCTTATAGTTTTTATGTTAAATAAACTAAAATGAAAAAACATAGTTTTTTTATATCTTTATGGTTAAATTTACCTAAATTTTTATATAATAAAACCGTACAGAAATTCGAATCGCCCTAAAAAAAGTAGTTCGATTTTCCGAGCGTGTACTGTATATGAAATGCAACACTATTCCCATCAAGTATCACCTGTTAATAGACTACTGTCAAATTTTGAGCAAGTGTCGTCATTTACTTTGCACTTAACAGCTGTTCAAAACATATAACCTCGTGTATTTTTCTAAAAATTTAAAGAAGTGAATTTCGAGTGCTCATTTAACATTATTTTTTGCGAAAAAAAACCGCTAATCAAACCAAGGAAAAGCTCGATAAGTACTATAGGGACTCTGCACCATCGATTTCAATGTTAAAAAAGTTGTTTTTTCTGACTTTCGTTGTGGTCGCACAAGTACAAATGACGCTAAACGTTCTGGACTGCCAATTGAGGTCACCCGAAAATGTCGAAAAATACACGATATGGTGTTGGCTGACTGAAGAGTAAATGTGCGTAAGATTGTTGGCAGTGTGGTTTCGATTTTAAATGATCAGCTGGGTTTAAGAAAGTTGTCTGCAAGATGGGTGCCGCGTTTGCTCTCAATTGACCATAAACGTAAACGTGTGACAACTTCAAAGGATTGTTTGGTGTTGTTTAACCGCAATCCGAATGAGTTTTTGCGGCGTTTTATAACTGGGGATGAAACATTGAAACATGGATCCATTACTGTATATATATATATTAATACTATGATTTTTTTTAGATAATATTATGATGGAATAATTTGGATATATTTGCTATTATATAAGAAAAAATCATATCAGTATCTACATTATTTACTCAGTTATATACAGTTCAAGTTAACACTCTTCTTCACAAAAATTTTAAATAAAATTAAAATACTTTTAAAAGTAGTAACTTGGAAAATTCAAATTCGCGCTGTAGGCACTTTCCAATATTCCAAGTCTTTTTTATATAATATATGATAAAAAATTACTTTAGTTAATAAGCTTGTATTTTCGTCGTTCTAATTTAGATAAATGTGACACTGTGCAACGGTTGCCTTCTTCCACAATGCCAATCGAAAACTTTGTTAAATACTCTAGTCAACAATATATTTTTTATTTATCTATTACAAAAACACTAAAATAGTAACAACCCAGCAACAAAATTTGCTTTCCTTGTAAGTTAGAAGGTATAATTGGAAAGAAAAATAAACTACATATTTTTTGCCAGAATAACTGGTTTTTGTTCGAGTGATCCACAATTTCATGTAGTTACTTTTAGACTCTAGGGATACTCCAAAATATGTACCTAAAAAAAAAAAAATGCCGACAGTAACATTTGAACTTGGACACAAATTAACCATTCATTTTTAAAGATTAACGTCTTATTCAGTACACCATCTCGCACTTAATATTCCAAGTGACAAAAACTTTTTTAGTATAAAATATCTTTTTAGACATTTTGTTATAAAAAAACTAACAGCATCAGAATGGGGTGAACCAACAATCTTCTGGTTGCTAATCCAGCCCTCTAGCCATCTCATCCACGTGATTACAATATTGCTGTGCTATTATACTATTGAATACTTATTTATATAATACACCCCATTACCAAGGCTACTACTTTAATAAGTGGTTGCCATTACCGAAAATCAAAAAGTTTTTGCTGGGAATGGACGACATCGTCATCATCATCATGTTTTTTTTATCACCATTTCTATTAACAGCTGCATCAACAATAAAGTTGAATAACCGTTGTTAATTTTTAGTTTCAATAAAAATTTCAAACATTTTGTTTTATTTTTATTTTTTTGTAACTTTTATTTTTTCTGTCTTTGGTGTTATTTTTATAGTTGTTGTTAAATTTACAATCTACATCACGTTTTTGATAAAATTTCAAGTATGTTTCATTATTTAAACAAAAACGTAAAAAAAGTATCGATTTGAGTTGTTAAAAAAATGTAATAAAATAGTTCTGTAGTTGATTTTATTTCGTCGATTTTTATTTTCTTAATTAATCTTTGCTCGGTTGTAGCTTTATAAAGGGTTTAAAGAGATGCTTGACCTTTACATTAATTTGATTTTTTATGTTGTCAAGATGTTTTTTCTGTGAATAAAAAGAATCTTTTTATGTATGATGTTTAATAAAGCCCATAAAAAACTAGAAATATTTATTTACTTTTTATTTTAATGTTAATAAGAATGTACACAGAAAAAATTATAACAAAAAATTGTTTAATAAATTATTATTTGAATTTAGATTTAATTTAATAAAAAAAAAATATTTGATTTTATTATTTTGTTTCACTGATTTGAAAAAATGAAAAAAATCACAAGAAAAAAAGAATAATAATAATCATAATATTTAATTTTGAAAATAATACTTATTGTTTATTACTTTTTAAATGCATTGACCATCTTTTTCTTTTCTAGAGGAATAAGTGAAGATATAAAATAGCATTTAATGGAGTTAATCCCAATTCATAAGGTAAGAAATATGAGAGTGTGTGTGTATGTGTTTATAGCCTACGGGTGCAAGTCTATGCGTCCAATGTCGAAATGGTCATGGACTTTATGATACACTAAAAGGCGTTATAGTGCCCATGGAAAGAAAGAAAAAATCCATAAAATCAGCGGGGTGTAATTAGTCGTCCTACTCAGGATGAAATACACTAAAGTATAAAACTCTGCGTCCGGTTGTCTAATACACTTTTTTAATTCAGGTCAGAAACCCATCCAGTCCAGAGTTGGAACCATTTTCATCCTGGAGAAAGGTGATTATGTCCCCAAATTTGATTACGTTAGTAATAATTTTCTCCACAATTTGTGGAGAGATATTTGTCTGACACATGTGGCCTGTAAATTTCGACTAAAGCCTGTAAATGTGAGTAATATTGAAACAGAGCTATTAAAATTTTAGAAGGATGTGTCCATAATTGATCATAGTTAATTAGTCGAGTATAAATTTAAATTTTATGCTCAATGGTTAACTTTATAACATGTTTGGGCTTAGACGACTACGTACAGCTTTCATGTTTTTAATTATAATTCTATACAGATTTATTTTTTCATCTTTCTAGACATATTTCGAATTGATCAATAAATAGTTACACATGAAATTGTACACAAATTGGTTAATAAATCTTTAAATTGCAAAAGTTAAGGTAATTAAAATAAATTTCCTTAAGATTAATAAAAATTTTGTGTTTTTTTTAATACCTTAAGATCGATTGAGCAAGGTCCAATGACGGATTTGAAAGGGGAACTAAATTAGTAAATTATAGTATTATTTTATACTATTTAATTTTTATTGTATTTATTACTAAATCATATAAAGTTTTTTTTTATTAAATACAGTTTTTTTTTTTATTAAATACACAACTCTAGTTTACACAATATTACACATTACTCCTAGCACTATTCCAGTTCTAGAAAATTTGAAAAAGGTTTGAATATTTTGACTAGTACTGGAACAAAGCTACTTTACATTTATAACGATGCTTTACATTAACATTTGCACTAATTTTGCAACTTACATTGCACTAACAATACG
>OW026522.1:109408491-109895991 GCA_932274085.1 Protocalliphora azurea | reverse complement strand
TTAAGATCTCGACGTAAAATGCGCCATGTCGTTCCATACGTCAGTCCGGCGCCGAATCGACTCTCCACGGTCTTCGTGTACACTCTCAGCTACGGTGGCTATATTTTCTGCTGGGTGTGGTCTATTCGGTCGAATATTATAATGAATGCTGGGTCTCAAAATGGGTGATGGTGTTGCGAATAGTACGCTCAGTAGGCCGATTATGTTGATCATAAGTTGAGCGAAGTGCACGAAACACATTCCTCACAGAACGTGAATTTTCGTAATAAAGTTGAACGATTTGTAAACGTTGTTCAGGCGTAAGTATTTTCATTATGAAATGCCAAACAATACTAAACAAAAACAACATGACAGCATGACACGACTCATACGTGATCTTTCAGAACAAGGCTATTGAAAAAAGTATCTCTACTTGAATCACCCATTATATACGCTAGGAGTTAACGTGTAGAATTATACATGTTAACTTTAAGGTCAATAAAAGTGCTCCCAATTTATGAATTGCTCCCAAATCGAATTAAAGGTGTTTTTTGCTAACAGTCATTGTTAACACTCAGCGGGAGCAAAAAACACAGCTAGTATTATTTAACATTTAATGTTTTGAATAATTAAAATTTTGTCTCAATTTCTTTAAAATCAATTTTACTGGTAGACCAAAATACAAATACTACTACAAATACTACTCCCTCAAAAAAATTAAATAAACTATTATTACAAATTTTCAAATTCGGGGTTTTTATGAAATATACTTTACTTTTCCAAAATACATGTGATCACAAATTTTCAGAATTATATCTCCAAAAATAACAATTATTTTATTAACGATTAATTTATTAACTAACTTCAAAACAACGTATCAACAAACGGACTATTTTGATAACTTAAAGAAACTATCATTACATTTGTTAAAGCAATTTAAAGAAAATATTTGTTTATTTTTAGCGAATTTAGATTTATAAATTACTAGACTAGATTATCCTTTTGTGTAAATTAACTTTGGTCCACAATATTTTGCAGAACAATCTAATAAAAAATGTTGTGGAAACGTTTGATATTTGTGATTAATCAAATAATGAACCATTTGTAAAGTACTGTAAAGTACAATTTCCATTTTTTTTTTAATTTTTTACCAATTGTTTTTTCTACAAAGAATTCAAAGTCTTCAAAATACGTGAAGAATAAAATAGCCAACAGAAAAATAACGATTAGATACAAAAACACTTGCAAGTTGAAACAATTCTACACTTTTTTCTCTCTTCTAAAATTCTTTAAAGCTGAGAATAACGGTAATAATTCTTTTCCGCTTTGGCGATTTCTTCATGCTATTTATTTTTTTGTTTTTATTTTGGCGTTTTATCGTTTTGGCGATATACTTTTCGGTTTTAGTGATTTTTTTCATTTGGGCGATTTTTTTTTCGTTTTGGTCATTATTTTCCGTTTTGACGATTCTTTTCCATTTAAGTTTATTGTTTTATTTCTAAGGTTTTTTTATTTCGGTTTGGCGATTTTTTCCGTTTTGGCAATTTTTACTCCGCTTAGTCGATTTTTTTTCTCATTTAGTAGATTTCTCTTGTTATACCCTTTTTTAGTTTGGACAATTTTTGCCACTTAGGAGATTTTTTTAGGATTTTTTTAACGTTTTGTATATTTTTATTTTGGCGATTTTTTTGTGTTTTACAATATTATCAATAAAAGCAAAAAATAACTTTTATATTACTTAGAAGATAAAAGGGATCATAAAATAACGTATTGTTTTTGTTCAAAAATATAACAATGGAAAAATAATTCCCTAACATCTATAATAAAAGTCATAACAGTTAAGTAAAATAATAATTAAATAAATATATCTTGACAATGTAAATAAAATAATTAATTTACATATAAATGTCCATTTGCTAAAAATAAAAGAACGTTATAAAAACAAAAACAAAATACCTTTCAAAAAGCAAGTCACATTGTTTTAATTTTTCTACTTTGTTTCCATTATGCGTAAGAATTAAGCAAAAAATAAAGAAAACAATTCAAATCATTAAAATATCTCAACTAAAAGCTATTAAAAATTTTGGAAAAAAGTTATGAAAAAAAACATGTTTTCTTCTTGTTTAGTAAATTAACTTTGGTCCACAATAAATTTCTCTTCTTACGGAAAATAATGATATAATTAAAAAAATAACCATATAAATGAAAATATTAAAACTTCACTACTACTTCATTTACTACCAAGAAAATATTAAAATCTTGTTAATTATAATGTTTGCTAAAATTTGTATTGATCTAATGTTTCTGTTTTTTTTTTTTGGTTTCAGGAAATACACATCCAAAAAACGTAAACTACATAGTTTTTTCTATGCATACTTTAAGGCATATAACTTTTATTATACGTGAACAAATTAAGTATCGTTAACTTGTTTATATTTGCTATTATTCTCAGTATATATGTGCCAAATTTTGTTATGGTGCCATAATTAGTTTTTTTTTTTTTTTTTTTGTTAATGAAAATCGAACAAAATTCATGCAAAGGCATAATTCAAATTTATAATTAAAAAACATGTTGGCAATATAAAACAATCGCTAGGAGTTCAGCTAAGTTGGGGAATTTAGTTTTTGAGTCATAAAAAATATAAAGGAATGCTGAAAGGGTGTTCACCGAAAGAAAGAATGATGATCGAAGAAAAGTTGATTTACAGACTGTAGGATCGCGGAAAAAATATCACTAATTTTAAGAAAAAATTTCTACATCACTGAATGGTATGTATCATATTATTCAAATTGCTCTGCATTTTATATCAGAAAAGTTAAATAAAAGCTATCCTGAAGACCCACGTAGGAACACTAAAAAAATGTAGTGACAAAAGGGAGGACGAAAATTACTGAGACCAATTTTTTCAAAAATATGAATACTTTCTAAAGGGTGATAAAAAGTACGTACTGCCGGACTTTTTGAAACAGCCTGGTCATGAAATCCATATCATATCAAAGATGTTATGGGAAATGTATATTAACATCTTCGATATGATAACAAATGGCCTTAGAAATGTACGCAAATGAGTGCCGTCAGAAGGGATACTTTCCCATCATTAGAAAACACAATGAATTTTAATTTGTTTGGCTTCATCTCTTTTTCAATTATTATAACAAAAAAAGCAACTGATACCACAAACAAATGTACCAAAAGAGGCCAATCCACTAAACCGTTCAGAAATTTGTGCATTTGAAATGTATTAGGTCATATTAAAAAAAATATTTAAAAAATACTCAAATAAAGTATATTTTAAAAAGAAGTGAACCTATTCCAATAAAAACGTGACCGAAAACACAATAAAGTTCTTGAAAATATTTAATATTTTATTAAAAGCGAATAAAATATATTTTTTCTTTTAAATTCAAAGCTTGAATGTAACAGCCTTTAACAAAGTTAAGATTTCAAAGAGACTGACCTATTATTTGTTTCATTTTTGTAAGCTAAAATGAACAAAATTTGTTTTATGCAATCCTTCCATGAGAAATATTTAACCCTAGAATAACTAATGTACGTAAATTTTGCGTATAAGTTTTTTCAAATCCTTATTACTTTCGTGTGAAATTAAAGAAGTTCTTTTATCAAGTATTTTTACACCTATATTAAAAAGAAAATAATAAAGTTTTTGACGTTTACATATTCCGAATGCAAAAAAAGTTATTGAGTAAAATTTACGTATCGTTAGTTACATTTTATACGTAAATTTAACATATCATTAGTACTAAGATCATAAATTTTAATATAAATTTGGAAACGTGATTCCAAATGGCAGAGAAAAGTTGAAATATTCAGCGGATAATCTTAATTTGGTAGTCAATTCTAACTTTTCTATGAAATTAATATAATAATTGAAAGTAAATTATGAGACGCTGTAATGATCTATTAATAAAAAAAAAAGGAAAGGTTAGAACTTATTGTCATGTTTGATTAACATCTCTGATGAAAACCAGATAATAATTTATTATGACTTTACATAAATAAAAACTTGATTTATTTTTAAGGGTTTTTTATGCTTTATTCTTATTTATTGAATTTTTTTCACTTTGAGCCTTTCTAGTTTCAAATAAATAATAAAAATGTACTTAGCTGATAAAACAATAACAAATTAAGAGTTTTAAAGAAATATGCATGCGCTCGTAAAATTTACGTATCGTTAGTATTAACGTAACAAAAAATTTCGTTATCTAAAGTGAACACAAATACAAATATGTTCACCAACAAATATGTTTAACAACTCAAAAATTTTGTTTGTAACACAATTAATTTCGAATTTAGAAAGTTTATTGTTATCCATGTAAAGTTATAAAAAGTGATATTACGTTGTTATGCATTTTCGCCGACGAAATATTGAACTAGATTTTCCGAAACTACATTTTTTTTTTGTACATTTAGATAGGGATTTTAGATAGGCTAAATTAAAAATTTTGTTCTAAAGTAGATCAAGTTCCGAAGGGTCTGTACTTAGTCCTTTTAGGTCTTTGAGTTTGTTTTTAATTTTGGAATCATCTTTGTGAACTTTCAGAAAGATATAAAATTATATGCTCTTAAAGAAAATTTTATTTTAGAGAAAAACGTAGAAATTTTTTTCTGCAAAAAAAAAATCATAATTTTTATAATTTTCAATTTCAAAATAGTTTTTTTTTGAACTCGGAAGAGATATGTTTTTTCTTTTTATTCGATAGATAATTTTCTTCTTTAAATAATTGGGAACAGTTTTACAAAATCCAAAAACACTGGAGCAGGATTTTGCAAAATTGAGATAGTTAAAATTTCAAGTGCAAATAAGTTGATAACTATGCCTTACTGTACACACCTTGATATGATTATTCGAGTTTATTCAGACTAAAGCAGCAAAACGATGACATTTTGTTGCATTTAGAGTGAACTTGCCACATAAAAAACTGTTTTGTTAACTTTAATAAATTTCTGTGACATGTCTGATTGAATATAGGTACTGGTTGGGTAATACTTTTACAGAACTAGTTCTGAAGGTGACAATTTAGAACAAAAATCATTGATAAAAATGCCAAACTAGAATGAGTGTATGATATTTCCATGCATTCTTGAACTAGTTGTAGAACTAATAAATTTTTTTACTGGGAATAAATTAGTTAAATGTCTATGAAATAATGTGGAGCCATTCTATGGACAAAACTAGTTCTTTAATCAATGATTTTTTTTCTAAATTGACATAATGATCAATATTATCTTAAATACTTTAATTTATAAACACTTTTTCGATTATTTTTTGGTATTCATATTTTAAGTTATAAATATTTTGTTTCATTCAAACCCTTAAAGTTTGCTACCATATTTGCGTGATTACCATTTATTGTGTTTTATTTATTAAATATATTTTTATAATTCTATCATATTAGTTAATAATTCGTTAAGAAAAATATCAGTATGAACATTTGCAATAAAGTAAACGATTCTAACTTGTGTATATTTCTTGAACACCGGAAATTAAATTGATGGTTTCCTAATCCCCTATAAATGCTTGAAATATACATTTAGAGATACTCAAAACAATACAACACAACACAACAGGATGTCTTTTGTCTATTTGTATACAACAAAAACTATGAATGAATATTTTGTAACAAAAGAAAAACAAAACTAAACTGAAAATGAGATGAATGAATGAACTAAATAGTTCGTATGAGTACAAATAGGAATCATGATGGCAATGGAAATGAATATATAGAAATTCTATTGATTACCTGTAGGTTTCTGTGTTTTCTATTTCAGGTTGTATTTATGAATTGAAAAAAAAGTGTAAAAAACAAATAAATAGATATTTAGCAAAAACAAATAGGTTTAGGCCATGTTAAGCTATTATTTATAAACAAAAATATACCTGCATACGTACATGTTCTATTTTAATTATAGGATCTAGAACAATCGGTATGAACTGCAACTACATTTACATTTCAACATTTGTAGTTTAGTTCGATTTCCTTTTCCTTTTTTGTTTCATAATTATCCTTGTGGGATTTTATTGTGAATGTATATGTGCTTATGACTAAGTATTTGAGGCATTATTTAACACATTTGTAGTGAAATATATTTGTATATCTCAATTTGTATTTGAATTGAGTTAATTTATTGACTATATTTTTCATATCTCATATCATTTCTGTTATGTTTTTATAGAGGAACTCTTGGGATATTTGTTTAAATGATTATAATTGGATATTTCCTTGGGTTATTAATTTGTAAAGAAATTATAAGTTCTATAGTACAATTTTTAATTGGATATATATTTTTTATTTATTAAAATATTTTGTAGTGTTTTAAAATGCATCTTTAAAATTACTTATTTTTCGATACAATTTCAGACAGCTTTTGAAAAACTCCAACTGCTACCAAGTTTTTTGTGTTGGTTAAAACTACAAACTATTCACAAAAAAATAAAACTTTCAATGGTGAGCAGAAGCCATAAAACATGTAGTTCAAGTGCATCAGTAATAAAAGTAAAATATTTGGCTATCATTACATTTGCGGTTCAATTTTTGTAACTACTTCTCTTAAAATATTTTTGTATTGTTATTGCTACTTTCACTAATAATCTAGTAGAAGAGGTAGTAATAGCAGAGGAGGTAGCTAATAGATAGCAGAAAAAGTATTTTTGGAAGCAGCAATAAATAGAAAAAGGATAACAGATATGGACAAAAGTGAGCAGAATACGTTGTTGTTGTAATAAGATTTAAAACCGGTGCTACCGTTTGGTTACATTTGTTACATTTTTCGTAACCTTTTAATGCTCCACGTAATATGTATAATGTTTTGATCCCTTCAATAAAATTAAGTACTATATATAAAAATTATATCATTGACGCATGGTGCCTCAGAAATTAATTTTATTGGCTAAAAGTACAACTTTTTGTTAACACCGATTCCAAAATTTTAATGTCATTCAATAGTAATCATATTGAAAGTAATGTGGCCAAAAAATTAGATCAAAATATTACTGCTGTTAAACACAAATATTTTATGTTATTTTATAAAAAATGTGATTTTTGTAAATTTGATCAGAATTAAATTATCATTACTTACAAACTGTTTTCGGTAAGTGGCTACATTTTTTGTTATTATATTGGTAGGATAATAGCCTTTAAGAAACGGTATGCCGTGTCACTGTAACGTTTAGTGGAATAGAACTTTTGAGGGTCAAAAGGTGTTAAACAAATTTTACTACTAAAAGAAAGAAAAAAAAGGGTCCTCTTTAAAACCATATATACTTTTGTATCTGTCTAGACCCGTCTGCAGAAAAATTTTTCCATTTCAATGAAATTACTCCCAAAATGTTTTTCTATTTTTATTTTAGCTGTTCATATAACTCAAATAACTGCACGAATATATACAAGCTAATATTCATTGAGAAATAT
This sequence comes from Protocalliphora azurea, assembly GCA_932274085.1. Lineage (NCBI taxonomy): Eukaryota > Metazoa > Arthropoda > Insecta > Diptera > Calliphoridae > Protocalliphora > Protocalliphora azurea. The sequence continues at coordinate 109,888,581 of OW026522.1, read as the reverse complement.
ATTTGTATATATATTTGTTCACAAATGCTATAAAAAATTTAAACTTTAGCCTTAAATTTCTCAACAACTGCTTAACCGATTTTAATAAAATTAAAACTGGAAAAAAGCTCAAGAAAATATCTCTCCCAAAAAAAAAAAAAAAATATAAAATATCTGTATCGATTCAAAATTTACAGAGTTTTGGCCGATGAAAAACAATTCTGAACCACTGTGTGACGTACATAAAGGGTCCGAAATGCTTTTAGTCATTTTCAAAATACAATAACTCAGAAACTAATAAATATGTTTTCATAATTCTTTCACAGCCTAACTGATATAGGTCCAAGTAATATGTGTGTAAAATATTATACTGGTCGGCGTCGTCTTTATTAAGTTATAACGAAAATAGGAACACGGGAGAAAAAAATGTTGGTTTTTTTTAGGTAAAAATGATGGTTTAATTTAAAATGGAGGCAATTATGATTCTTACTTGTACATTTGGGAGAAAGAATTATGCATTTCAAATTTGCAATAAATTTGACTATTGAACAGAAAAAGTAGTTCGTCATAACTAGTTCCATATTTGACTAATCAATTATACAAGTTTATAGAATTTATGTAGAATTTCTTATATTTTTTTCATCGAGTTGTCAAATATTTTTGTACAAAATTGAACTAAAATATAATCACGACATCTCTATAATTCAAATGAGAGTAAATTATCTTAAAAACTGTATACACTTGTATTATAATAAATAATCATACATATGCCTTCTAAATATTGAACATAATTGATCAATAAATTAAAAAGTGTTGCAAAATCCTATTACACAGAAATACCCAAGAAATCTCAAGATATATTTGTACATAATTTTATTTCTTTATTTTTTTAATTACTTATTATAAGGAATAATTTCTAAGTTATGCAATTTTGAGATATCACCCTCAATTTGTACCAATTTATTTATTTATAGCCAGATCTAGCTAGAATTGTATAATGGTATAGATTGTCAAGTGCTTAATTTATTTAGCTATGTTGACGATCAGACATACACTACGGGTTATACGTTCCTAAATTTCAATTAGTGCAGTTTTGATACTAAAGATGTTGAGATATGTTTTCGCTATAAATAAACCATTTAAAGATATTTTATGCTCCAAATAAATCAGGGTTTAGTAGATCTCCGCTACTTTAAAAATATTGTACAAAGATTTTGAATTTAATTATAAACCTCTGTGTAGCACATGCATTAGTATGTGTCCAATTTAAAAGGTGAGGTCATGAGACAAATTCACAAATTATTCCATAGTGGATTTGAACTCAACATTAATTTTTATTTGGATCAAAAGAATAGATAACACGCTTTAATTGGGTATCAATGTTTTTTTTTATAGTGCAAAAACTAGTCACTTTATAGCGTTTTAAAAATGACAAAAAGAACTTGGACCACCCTTTAGATTATGCAAATAATTACCAACATTTCGAACATATAAAAAATATCCTGATGAATTATCACACTTAAGAAAATAGTGTCTTTGTTATATAAATTAAATTTGATTTTAACAATAATATTTTTAAGTTAATCTTTACAAGGTCCGATATTTTGGTCTGAAGAGGCACAACTGATTTATTAAATGAATTTCCTAATTTAAAAAGTTTTATTCACGGAAACATTTTGGCAGTATATTCTGCTCGTTAACAAGACATTAGGAATGTATCTTAATTTAAGTGCTACTAACTATTGTCATTGGATATGTTTGGGGAATATTTAGTAAACAAAACTTCTAAAATCAGATCATTGTAACCCGTTGAATAGCAAAAAAGCAAATTTTGAAAGTTTTGAAACAAATCCAGATTACTAGCACTGTTGAAATTAAAATATTTCTTTAAACGTTAATAAAGGCCTCCTGTGTTGCCGGCCTTCGGCCTGTCTCAAAAATTTTCTCCTCTATTTATGTCGAACACTGGCTTCGCTGAATTATTTTTTTTGGAAAAAAAAAAATAAAAAAATTTTAGGTACCGGTAATAACAATAAAAATGTTTTTTTGTGCCTTAAATATTTACTGAATATGGTCATGTCACATATCATTAGAAAGGTACTTTTACGTAATTTAAATCACATGTCTACTAATAAATTAATTAAAACTTTAGAGGCACATAACTCGCAAACTAAGAGTACTACTGAATCATTACCAAAATTAGTTAAAAGTCAAATGTGCTGTTGATATTGATTTACACCCAAGTTTTTTATACATTTCTCCCAAATTTTGAATAACAAATAAGTACGTGCTGGCCGTTTATTGTGTACCAATCTTCATAAAATTTGTTGGAAAAATTGATACTTATACAAAAATTCTTTGCAACAAATTTCATTAAAATATTCTTATCTTTAAGGCATTTTGGAGTGTTTAAAATCTATTCTGGGGGGGGGGGGGTGCATTTTTATGGGGGCTAGGTGAAATAATGGACCGATCACAATCAATTTCAATAGGCTTCGTCCTGGTATTATAGAAATCCCACGTGCCTAATTTCATTGAATTATATTTAAAATTGCCAGCTAGCCGTCCAGCCAGTCCGACGGACGGACATCGTTAGATTGATTTAAAAAGTTATTCTGAGGCGATTGGTATACTTTAAGGTGGGTGTTGAATAATGTGTTCTATCCGTTACAAACATCAGTACAAACGCAAAATTTCCCAACCACCTATGATGGTGTAGGGTATAAAAATATTTAATTATTTTGTGCAAATTATTTTTTTGAATTTTTAACAGTTTGTTCCGAACGAAACACAAATAAGAAAGTTATAGTCCATCAAAACATATGTCGTTGTGTGTCAAGTGATTTTCGGGAATATCGGAGAAGGTTCTATATTATTATATGCTGTCAAATTGGTACCGATTCTTGTGAAATTTGAAGGTATAACTTATACTTCTATATAATCTATATAATATATAAATATTTGTGTGGAATTTATGCACTTTAAACTGATTTTCGAATTTAAGACTTATAAGACAGCTATATTCAATTATGAATAGATCTTTTTGAAATTTAGCTCCAGATTTATACCTATATTAATTTTATTTGTTCCAAATAAAGGAAAAACTATTCTCATGTTAAATACATTTATCAACATTAACCAATTCGCTTTGACGTTATGTTAAAGTTTTTATACGTATCATATTTATTTAATTTATTTTCAAAATTGCGACTTGTAATTTGTGCTCAAGCCTTACATGGACAGACAATCAGCCAGATGAACGGATATCATTAAATCGAAGCAGAAAGTTCTACCAGTAGTACAAACATTAGCAAAAAAACTATAATATTCTAACTACCTCTAGTGTTGTAGGGTATAATAAAATGTAGCAATTTCGCAGATATTTAAATACATTTTTTCTACTCTGCTTCAAAATAGATGGAGAGGTGCGTTTGTTCTGATGTTTATAACATCTAAAATTGTTGGTCTAAGATCCACCTTAATGACAAACCAACTGGCTTAGAATCGCTTTCTCAGTCGATTTAATGATGTCCGTCTGTCTGTCCGTCCATGTAAACTTTTTGATCAAACTATCGTAATTTTGTAAATAATTTATCGAAATATAGAACATATGTATTTTATAGTCCAAGGACGAAGTCTATTGAAATTTGTTATAATCGGTCGATTATTTTAGCTAGCATCCATACAAATATCTTCCCGGATTAGGGGTATAACGATCATAAATTCTTTAAATATAACAACATTTTAATAAAATTTGGTACATATAAGTTTTATAGAAGCATAAATCTATGTGGCAAATTTTAAGAAGATCGGAGCACAATCGACTATACCTCCAATATAAAACTCTCTTCAGAAAACCAATTTGAAGAAATACTATAGAAATGTTAGTATTAAGTTAATATTTGACACGTATAAATTTTATGTTAGTAGAAATCGCACTGCCAAATTTTATGAAGATTGGCCCACAATTGACCATAGCTCCCATATAAGGCTCACTTCCGGGAATCACCCTAAAGTGCATTAATAACATAATATATGTATGCGTATGTTTCATAGAAATATATACTACGCTTAATACAAGTTTCTGCCCACAATTGGCCACAGGTCCCATATAAGACCTCTTCCCAAATTTTGATGTACATACACAATGGGTTGGGTATAATATGATCGGGATTGAGCGACTATATCTTTCTCGATTGTTTTCAATTTTAAATGTTTATGAATTCTGTTAAAAGATTAGCTTCACTTTAAATTTCAATAACTTTCATAAAAAGCGAATTTTACAAAAAAAAAAAAAAAAAGCAAAAATGATTTTCAACAAATAATTTTTTATTCACTAAAAAATCATTTTTCACCAAAAACCCGCTCTTTTGCCAAAGAAACTTTCTCCCAAAAAAAGAAAGATCAATAGAGAAATAGAATCTTTTTTTTTTTTTTGGCTAAAAACAAATTGTTACTGTAACTTTTTTTTACTTTTTCTTAGCCACAATTTTTATTTTAAATATACTTAAATTTTTATTGAATTTTTCCGTAATATGGTTTTATCATATTTGTGTATCCTCTAATGAGTTTAAACATGTCAATTTGCATGTGGTGGTGGAAATTTTAATTAAATTTTGAAAAAATTTTCTCAAGCGTACATTAATACATATTATACAAATGATGTTTAAATGTGTTTGATTTTGATTATGTACTATATATATTGTTAATATTAACCTACTAGGAAAATGAGCATAAAAAGTTTTTAAATTAAAGAATTAAATTAAAGAATAAATATTCCATTGAAAATCTGATAGAACTAAAAATAGCAAATAATTTTAAGTAGTTAAGATTATAGAAAATTTTCTACTGGGTTTATATATTTTCTCTTAATATTTTGTTATGTTCATTCTTAATGTTAATAAGCGCTTTTTACTCGTTATATACTTTTCCATAATTTAATAAAGTTTGGTTTAATTTCTATAGAAATAAACAATATTTTAGTAGACGTGTTAACGGCTTTTTATAATATTTGTGAAATATAAATACTTTGACATACAAATATGTACATATATCGAGGTCTTATATTCAAGAAGGGCCATCTTCATAATACCAATTTTTCAGGAGAGCATAAGAACTGTTTCTTTCACTAATATTTAAATATCTTGCAATCCTGTCTTCTATGATTTATTAATAAAACGACTAATAAACCTCACACATAAAAATAAATCTTTCAAAACCCCTTATTCGCTGAGAAGTTATGGTAGATAGGCCTTTTTTCTTAATATATTACGAGTATAATTGTATGTTATAAAATAGTTAGGGAGCCTTTCTTATTTATCTTAAATTAAAAGTGTAAAGGACAAAATTTTTAGTCAAAATTTTACAATATATTAAATTTATAATATTTTACAAATCAAGAGAAAAAAAAAAAAAAAAATAAAGAAATAAAAAATTTGGTGGTTGCAGAACTATTTTCAAACCTTACAACCCTGGTTGTCAGTTTAGCATTTTAAGGCAAAATCAAGCTTTTTTATTTTGCTTTTTGTTTCAAAATTTTCGTTTTAGCTTTCAACTTTTTTCTAGCCTCTTTTCATTCTTAAAATTGCCATAAAAAAGCTAAAAATTTAATATTTCAACAAAGAAGAAAATAATTTCTTATTTGCTTCTATTAATTTTATTTTTTACAGAATCATCATCATTTAAGCATTTTTGTATATTAATTCGCACAAACAATCGAGATTATTTAAAATTAACAAAAACTTTCGCCTGTTGCATCTCATCCTCCAAATCGAATATAACTTAACTCATTATGGACTTAATCAGTTTTTATAATTATTTTTTAATAAACTTCATTAACCTTCTATGGTTAATCTTCATAATTAAAAAAGATCTTGTAAAAGCGAAAAATCAGACAAAAATTTTAAAATGATTAATAAAAATGGAATTATGATACAAAAATGACGAAAAATTAATTCAAAACCTTAGGTCATTTTTCATATGAAATATAATACAAATTTGTATGCAAAAATTTTGTGGGCGATTATTCATTGGATCATTTTTATGTCAGCTATTCTATGTTTTATTTATAAATGTATTACAATATTTTTAAAAAAGTTGCAAAAACTAATGAGAACAAAAAAATAAAAAAATAAAAAGACTTTAAACCAAAAACATATTAGCTCCTTCTGGCTTTATTTTTTAAGTCATTAACCTTTTCTCACTTCTTTTAAAGTCCAATTTAGCCTCTTTTTTTCTCACCTCATGGCAACACTGGTTACAACTGCAAAATAATAAGAGTGGATCTAAAAAGATGGATATGTGTTCATAATTCAAATTGAAAAAAAAAAATCGCTTGCGAAAAAAATTGCAAACAATTTTTTGCAAAATATGTTAAACTTATTATAATTGTATTATATTACTTATTAACAACTCAAATGTGACTAAAACATTAAAAAGCACTGTTTATAGAGGTTTTGTATCACAATCCTTTGAAAATAAAAAAAAACATTAATAGAAATTTTATGCCTTTTGGATAGCCTAAAAATAAAAATGCAAAAAATTTTTATTATTTTTTCTTTTCAAACTTGTTACCACTGATAAAGAACACAAAAACAAAGTGTTTGACGTAAAAAAAATATATATATTTTTGGAAACATGCAGATAGCCTTTTTTGAATATAAGCTCTCGATATGTATATTAAAATGACTCGATTTGTATGAAGATAAAAAATTTTGCAAATCAAACACCTACAATTAAGGATTGTTATGTGTTAAACTACTTATTCATTTATTTCGCTCTCGTGATCTGGACCACTTTTAAAGTACCTCCACAAATATGATTTTCAATCGATAGTATAATAGTATATAAGAGACATATGTCGATTTATACATTATAATCAAACATTTTTTAAATTAGTTTTCATTCTAGTAACTACAGTCTAATAATACTGTCTATGAATTTCTTAAACATTTTAAACTATTTTTTAACTATTAGTACGACAAATCCTATCAGGAAGCAAACATATGTATGTTCATATATATTTTCCAAACTCAGTTTTCCTTTTCCAAAGCTTTCTAAAGCTGCCAGACGATGTAGGAAATTTAAATTTGGTTTACTTATAAAAATATTTGTCCTACAAAATTTAATGGAGCTTGATTTTGAAATTTCTATCAGGGAGCGGAGATACACAGATTTATATATAATTTTCTAAATATTTTTTTTCTTTTCAGGACTTTCTGACGCTCCCACATGATATATTTTCTCTTTCCAGAAATTTTTGAAGCTACCAGAAAATTAAAATTTGTCTTACTTATATAATTATTCGTTCTACAAATCCTAACGGAGTCCGATTTTAATATTTCTATCAGGTAGCGGAGATACGCAGATTTATTTCTTATTTTCTGTTATATTTTTAAAAGTTAGTTTTGGTTTTAAAATGATTAAATTTGTTATATAATTATTCTTTGCTTTCCAAATATAAATATATAATATATAAAAAATCATTATGCATGACATAATTTATGTAAATATTATCAATAATGATATTTGCAAGCATGATTTTCCATTATGTTCCAGCTAATGCAAATGAAAACATTCAGATGTAATATTTTAGGAACAATATAAGAGTATACTAATTTTTATTTATATTGCAACTTTTTTCCATTTAATGTACATAAACACCCAGCAAATGAAAAGTTAAATGTTGGAGAAATTAATGATCCTGATTAGGGTTCATTAGTTTATTTGAAGCAAAGGTTGACTTTTAGACCATTTGGAAATGTCGACTTTTTCCAACTACTTTTGATTTTTTCTAATTTTTAGACTTTTTCCGACTTTCTTCGACTTTTCGATTTTATACAATATTTTCAAGTTTTTTGACGTTTTTGACCATTTTGTATTATTTTTCTTATAAAAACTTAAAAAATATTAATAATATAATTAACGCAATCAAATTACCAGAAAATCTATGCAATGAAAGTGCTGGTTATACACTAAAATATGTTTTAGGATACTACTTTTCCCAACAGTTAGATGATATTGTTAAAATAAAAACTGCTAAGAAACTATTCCTTTTAAATAAATTAATTTGTTCGACTTTTTCCGACAATATTCGACTTTTCCACTTTTTTCGACTATTTTCGAATTTTTCCGACTATTTCGATTTTTCTACTATTTCGACTTTTTCAGACTATCTGGTAACACAAAAGTGGATATATAGAGAATTTTTAGACCAGAAAGTAGTTTTCAACTTTTCGACTTTTTTCAACAATTAATCGATTATTCGAAGGTCGATTTGATGAACTCTAATTCTAATTCTGATGTAATTTTGTTTTTTTTTTGTTTACCAATTTCTTGGTCCTAAAAACTTTAAAAAATATAAAACTTTCTACTAGTCCTGGTTCGGTAAATTACTTATTTAACAGTTCTCTTAAATATGGCTATTTCCCATTATACTAGAAATTCTCATTCATAATTCCAATACATAAATCAGGAGGAAAATCTGAAGTAACCAATTATGGAGGTATGGCTAAACTTAGCGCAATATCAAAACTGTTCGAGAAAATTCTGCTATCCCGCAATTTGTTATCCATAATATCACCTTGTCAGCATGATTTTTGTAAAGGTCACACGAAATGGTTTCTACAATGGCAACCCGACAGATATAGTATATACTGATTTCAGCAAGGCATTTGATAAACTATGAAATACTAATAATGAAACTTAAAGTTATAGGCATCAGCAAAATTCTACTAAAGTATATTTACTGCTATTTAAAACAAAGAAAACAATGTGTTTTGTATAGCAATTGAAAATCTGATTATATAAATACAAGTACTATATCTGTGGCTCCTCACCTTAGTCCTATTTTTTATTATTCCTTCTTTTTTTATTAATGATTTTCCTCCAAATATTTATCACTGCAAAATTTTGATATATGCAGATAATGTTGAAATATTTAAAACAATTACTAATCCTACTGATCAAGTATTTGATCCCAATCTAATTTAAAATGATTTTTCAAATGGTGTGATGAAAACTTAATGGAATTAAATCTCAAGAAATGCAAAAACATGATTTATTATAGGCGTAATTCGAATATATTTGCTTATAATCTTGGTGGTATTTAGTTTCACAGATTTGGGAGTTCTTTTCGAAGTGAAACTAATTTTTAACTCTCATATTCAAATAACTGCTAATAAAACATGTTATATACTTTGCTTTGAATTGAAGGATCCTTATACATCTGGGATCCTTATCACAATATTTATATAAATAAATTGGAATGTGTTCAAAAGCAATTCCTGTTATTTTGTCTTTGTGGATTAAACTGGAATTCAAATATTCGCCTTAAACCGAAATCGACTTGCTCCAATTAGGCTACAAACGCTGAAAAGTAAGAGAACGGTTTCTAATATATCATTTTTAATTGACCTTCTTCAAGGCAAAATTGACTCGGAATTTCTTCTGGCTAAAGTCTCCATTAAAGTTCCTAATCTGATATTGAGACCCTACTATCCATTAGCTATTCCATTCTATAGCAATTATGCTAGCCTTGAACCATTTTATAAAATCTGTTCAGAAGTTAAATCGTTATACAATTTTGTTATCTTTTAAGATTCACCTAAAAAATAAAAACGAGGCACGTTCGTTTGTAAAACTTCAACAAATTTTAGAATAATTATCTTTAGTATAAAAGTATTTTAACTATTCTATTAATTACATTTGTTCATAAAAATAAGCAATTGTAAATTTATCTCAGCTGTTTTGTAATATATGTAGCTGAAGTAAATAAATAAATAAATAAATAAATAAATAAAGAAATAAATAAAAAATATTTGTGAATACTGCACGCAAAAAAAAAACTAGAATATATTTGTATATATAATATATTTTGCTAATATGGTTGAAATAATTCTAAAAAATTATGGTCACTGCATAATCACAGTATGGTTTTCACAACCATATTAGGGTTGGATGGTTCCAGCACACGTTCGAGTGAGTATAATAACTTGTGACAAACATAATATAGCTGCGTTGTAGTTATTTATATGTTTATTGCAATTATTTATATGTTTACAAACTTTACAATAATATGATGATGTTCAGATATGATATACTATAATGTAACATCAACATATTATTTCAAAATTTGCAAACATATAAATAATTGCGCCAAATATATAAATAATTATAACACGTTTATTTTGTTTTCCAAAATCATATTGTGATTATTGAAACGTCTGTTGGATCCTTGTTTATAATATGTTATGGAATTATTTCAACTATATTTAAAAAATTGTCTACAGCCATAGACAACAGAAGTTTTTCTCTGCGTGTATTATTGCCAAACTAATTAAAAAAGTCAAATGTTAATTATAATTATTTTCAACATTTTTTTCATTTAAACATGTCTGCTGGGATTATAGCGTTTATACATATTTCATATACATATTTTTATGTGTATTTGCAATAATTTGGCATTTTAACAGAAATTGCTAAACAAATTAAAACCAATATAATTTTGAACTTATATGTGTGTATAAAAAATTTAAAGTCAATTTGTTAATTTTATGTTATCAAAGAAATTGATTTTGTGTTTAGCTATTAATTAAATATTTTAAATACAATAATAATTGCATTATTTAGTGCTAAATTTTCCTCTGTTTTATTAATGTATTTTATTATAATTAGTTTTTTTTATAGGGAAAAAGCAACAACTTTCGAACACCCTACGAGATCACCTTCACCGATTTCGATGAAATTTAGTATTGCATCAATACAAAATTCGAAATTCTTCAAAATGTTCAAATTTGTTGTAGCTTAGTTTTTACCGCCAGATCTAATTTCACTTTTTTCAGATATACATTTCTTTCTAATACATGAAATTTAAAACCTTATATCTTCGAACTTATTTGTCCGATTTTAACTAGTTTTGGCTCAAATTAATGCCTAATAAATCTAGTTTCTAGATACTTTTGTACAAATGTCACTTTTAAAAAGAAAAAGGATAATGAAATAAATATTCGTCTTTGCATTAAGAATATTTAAAAAATCATATCTTCCATTTTTATAATTTTTCGTTAAAAATTTCCTTAAAGTATTGGGATCAACATATAAAAAAATTTAGATTGGAACTCTTTTATTTTAGTAATAATTTTACATTTTTTAATTTATTTTTGTTTTGTGTATGAAGACATGTGAATAGATTTTTCTAAAATAACACAGAAAAAAGTGAAAAAGGATCACAATTACGAAATTGCTTATATTAATTAACATTTTATTTGATTTTGCTCCAATCATCAAAATGATAGTATTTACTAAGTAAAATAATCGATTTTTTGTAAATTTCAATTAATTACATTTATCAAATAAATTATATTTATAATTGAAATTTTTTGTAAATTTAAGAAAAATATTAATTTATTTAAATAAAAAATCAACTAAATCTTTACTTTTATTACCACCAAATCAAAATAAAAAATGGAATTTACATTATTTTTACAAAATTATATATTTTATTGAAATATTTTACAACAATATTTGTAAATGAAATCCATGTAATATTTGTAAGTAATGAATTGAATATATTATAGTTTATGATGTAATATATTCAACAGGCATTTGTAATTAATATGTGTAAATTTTGCAACTAATGTATTTCATGTTATTAGTACACGCAATGTATTAAATGAGGACATGAGTTTAACGTATTTATACCTATTTCGAAAGAAAGTTCAGACAAAATGGGCTTTATATCAAGGAGATGAATAAAGCATCTATAAAGACAATAAATACATTTGATTGGAAATTTAAAAAAAAAAAAAAAAAATAATTCACAATTACTTATCTTTTTGCAGATGTGTATTTTCCAAATATATACATCGTTTCTTTCTCTATCAGCAATGAATGAAACTTCAACAATACACGGGATCCGAAATTTCAATGGAAGACTAAACATTTTACAAACTTCCCAAAAGGTGACACAGCGTAAGACACATTTAATGAAATTTCGTGAAAAATCATGAATATGCAAAAAAAAAAAAAAAAAAAAATGTTTATTCACACGAAATTGTTTTCTTCAAGCCCTGCTTTTATAGTTTATCTGATTTGAATATCTGCATCAATAAATATGTATGCTACTACTACTACTTACTAGTTCTTCGTACTATAAAACATCCTTTTGGATAAAAACACACCAAAAAGTCCTAAAATATCTGAAATTGGTTACATTTATATACATAAATGTAAATTTTATCTTTATTTATTTCCAAATATTTTTTTTAATTTTTCAGAGTATTGTCAATACTTTTTTTTTCTTTTTTTCAAATTACATTTAAGTCAGAGTATAAAGAATAATTATATAAATAAACATATTTTATTAAATACAAATTTGAAACTAATAAAGAAATTAATTAAACAATTTTATGCTATGTTTTCTGTGCAATATCGCACATAATAATTGAGTGTGTCTCAAAAAGTTTGAATTTCCATTGTAATGAAAAAAATTACACATTTTCTAAAAATGCTGAAAAAAATGTAAATCTTAAGTGGTATATTCGAAAATTGCATCCAAAAAATTTTAAAAGTTTTTCAAAATACCAATACATATAGAAAAATCGCAAAATTTTACTATTTCGCAAAACTAAAACAGATTCCTTAAAACACCTATTTTTCATCAATCAAAACAGTTAGTTAAAAATCGCCGATTTACTGTCAAAATATTTCCATTTGCTCGCATTGATAATCCCGGTTTCAAGGATTATTATTTAAAGTTATTTGTTTTATTTCGCTGTATTTTTTTTTTTTTTTAATTTTTAAATTTATAAAATAGAATTACCAATGATAAGCCAAATACAATATATACAAATTACTTCATTTGAAAAACATTACCAAATTTCAAATTAATTTCCATTTGGCCTCACTGACAACAACGGTTTCAATGATTATTATTTAAAGTTATTTGTATTATTTTCCTAAGATGTATTTTTTATTATTTTTTTTTTACAATTTTTAAATTAATAAAATAGAATCGCCAATAATAAACCAAATAAAATATATACAAATTGCTTCATTTGAAAAATATTAAAAATTTTCAAATTATTACTGAAATAAATAATGTTTTTACTAAATGTAAATTTTTACTCAAAATTTTTTATATATTGTTGCCAACACTTTAAGGAACATATGAATGAGAAATTATAAAAATGCAAGATATGTATTTTTAAACATACATGACACAAGAATGAATATTAATTTCATTATCATTTTCCTTTCAAAAATAGCGTTTTTTCCCAAACATCTAGAAACTAAATTCATTAAGCATCAGTTTGAACTTTGGCTCACTTTGTTTAAACCGGAAAAATAAGTCCCAAGATATATGAAATTAAATTTCATGTGTTTTTAAAAACTTTATGAAAAAAGTGAACTTTAAACCGCAGTAATAAGTGTATATTCTAAATTTTATTTAAATCGAAAATGGTGAAGTCAAAAATAATGTTTATTTGTTCGTAAATTTTTGGTCCCTTTTTATATTAAAATTTACTATGATTTCTGAAAAAAACCAAAAAAAAAACAAAAAAAAAAAAAAAAAAAAACATGATACCCCATACACCATTGTGTATGTCCATCAATATTCATGGAGGGGTCTTATATTAGACATGTGGACAATTGTGGACCGAAACTTTTACCAAGTGTAAAATAAAATATACGAATACAGAATATTATGTTAATGCTAACATTTATATTAATTTTTAGAGTGACTCTCGAAAGTGGGCTTATCCATATAAGCTATGGTAAATTATGGAGCGACCCTTATAAAATTTATTCCTGTGATTTCTACTTATATAAAACTTTTTCGGAAGAGGATTTTATATAAGAGCTATGGTCAATGGACCGATATTTATTAAAATTTGATTGATACTTATACAAAACTCCTTGCACCGAATTTCATTACAATATTGCTATATTTAAGGCATTTATGATCTTTGAACCCCTATTCCGTGAGGGCTAGGAGAAATAATGGATGGATCATTACCAATTTCAACAGGCTTCGTCCTTTTGTCATGAAAGTCCTACGTGCAAAATTATTAAAATTATTATTATTAAATTATTAAATTTAAGCTAAAAAACTTATTTCTACTAAACTCTTTTTCACCTTTCAAAATGAAATATCTCTTTTTACCTTTCGAAAATGGTTAACACCACTAAATTCAGTGTCGTCGATTTAGTTTAACACTCATTTTCGAGCATAGCGTAATTGAATAAAAAAAAAAGAAAAAAATACATTTTAAAAACAATTTTCTGATATGTAGCTGCTTTCTAGATTATCAACTTTTAAAATGTATTATATTTTTTTAAAAGTATAATTAATTCTAACATTATATAACATAATTGGTCCTACTAAATTTATAAATTGTTTCAAAGAATTAATTTATTCATGAACGTTTATTTCATTGTGATCGAAATCATTAATATCATTAATATATTTAAAAGATGATTATCAAACATTTAGTACATAAGTATTGTAAAATATATTTTTTGAGGACAAAATTTCCTAAAATAAGTTGAAGCTATTTACAAATTAAGGCTCTTCATTTTGCCAGATAGGCAAATATTAAAAATAGTATATTTATAGTAACAAAATTAAAAAGTTTCTTACTACAATTACCTATTCATCAAATCTTTAAAATTAGCCAAACAAATCGTGACCTATTACACTATGCGGCAGTCAAAATCGGGATGGGATGAAACCAACGGGAAATGTTATTTCGGTAAAAAAAAACCAAACGTGTCCCGGCGTTTCGCTGGGTCAATCATTGGTACACCAAAACGAAGTGAACTGCGTTTCCCTTGGATCCACATGTTAAGACCATTGTAGCACGTTTTACAAATTTTGTCTGGGACCCCAAACGCCGCGACTTATTTCGCAATCAAAATAAAGTTTAAAAGCGCGCTTCACTTACCCAGTGAATAATGCAGCATTTGTTGAAAAAGCTCTTTTGCCACAAACGTAACAAAATAAATTGATATTTTCTGGACAATTTACACTCATTTCGATTTTATACTTTTATTACTTTTCGTCACTTTAAAAAAAACCGTACTTTACGCGTTCGGAGATACTTGTTGAATGACAAAAATCGATCAGTGAACACCTATAAATACTACGTAAGTTTCAATATTTTACTGAGAGGTACTTATGAATTCGCGCATCTTTTAAGGGTGGCTTTAAACCTGATTCGTGTGCGTTTTAAATTTTTCGAAACGTTCTAAAACATGACCACTCATAAATGTGGGTGCAATTTGTGTAAAACGATCATGCAGGTAGCCAACGGAAAAAACTCAAATAATTAAAAAAGTGCACTTTCCTTTTAATTGTCCACGCACATTTATGACCGTTTTTTAGTTTGTTACCGCTGCCATAAAAATCAAATAACCTTTTGTTTATTACTTTTTTTTTAATTCTGACAATCATAAAAAAAGTCATAAATGTTTTTTCCAAGGAATTTTGAGCATATCTCGAGCAAATTTTTGAAATTCATACCTTCACTTAATTGTGAATAAAAGCGAAACGCGTCCATCGATTTTCATGATCTATGAGTCATTTTGTTTAAAGGTTATGTGACTTTACGTGAATAATAGGACTTGACACTTTTTTTTACCGTTTTGGATGTTTTATGAATTAAAAATAAAAAAATTAAATTTTTTAGGCAAAAAATAGTTCTTTTCTTCATATATTTATTTAAAATTACGAAACTGTTGCTTATGTAGCGAAACGTTGTATGATTAAAGGAATTGTAATTCCTAATTTTTTTAAATTTGTTTCAGCAAAATCGGACTGGTGGTTCTCGAGTTATGTAAAAAAAAGGCCACCAAAGGTCACAATTTCCCCTATATGATAGTTACTAACTTCAAATCGATATATCTCAATTCCTAGACGTGACCCAGCGAAACGCCGGGACACGTATAACTTCTTTTTTACCGATATAAATTTCCCCGGTAGTTTGAACCCTTCCCGATCACTGACCCCTACCATTTGTCGCACAGTGTTATATATCGCCCAAAAATTTGCCATAGCGAAAAATCGCCACATCTGACAGCTCCGACTAGAGATGCTGAATATCATTAACTTACCTACGAACAAAAGAACAAATTACAAAGGAGACACAAAAGATTGTGTTCATAACTATAGACACTTAATAAAGAAGTTAAAAGAAAAATGCAAGTAGTTGGAGGTGGTCAGTGCAATATTGTACAATGAGCAAAAAAAAAAATCTATGTTCGTTTATTTGTCAGTATTTTTGTAATAAGTATGATTTTTTTCATGACTGATAATTATTTATGTCCTATGATATTTTGTATATGTTAAATGTTAGGACGTGTTAATATTTATATTAACTAATTATTTATCAAAATAGTCCTGAAGATGTCACTCGATGAGTGACAAAATATCTACATTACAAAATCGAAATTTGAACTAGCTTTGAAAAAACCCTTTAGAGATTCATTTAATCTGATTGTATATTTTAATTTTGCATTATAATCATTGATGAAATATTTGATGACCTCAAATTTGTCTTATAGTGTTATTAGCAAATAATCATAAAAACTTTCTCAAAATTTTTTCTATCATAAAAAATCACTTGAATATATTAGTGTCAAAAATTTCATATTATTATATATTATCATAATTATTTGAATTTGTCAAATCTGTAGGTACATTACGAAAATCAATGAATGGGAATTTAGAATTTCGAATTTAGTATCTGTATACATGAGGATCAAATAAGACCGTTATATTTTGGAATGATAGGAAAGCCAACTTCATCTTGAAAGTACGATTTTATTTGAATGGGAAAAACTTAAAGGTACTTAAAAAATCGACGAACGAAATCCCTTTTTAGATTTTTGTACTTGTATTTTTATATTATTAGTAAATAATAATATAAATTTTAAAAATCTGAAATTAATTTCGGGTACACATTAATATCAAATGCCATACATACCCAGGTTGGATAAAAGAATGCGTATAAATTATTGGTTGCTGCGGCCTTAATCTATAGAGATCTTCTTAGCTAGGTATTGATTCCGTAGGTTGAGTGTTTTATGCCACTTTTATGAACGTTCTAATATGAAAATGATTCTAAACATATGGCGAGGATTATAAGAACATCATGTTATCATCAGAATTTTCTGATCTGTAGCGGTAAATTGCAGTGAACTTTTCGTAGAATTGGAGAAGCAGTACAATGCTATTAATATTATTAGTAAATATAAGAGATATTCCGAAACTTATTATTTAACTAAATACTGAACAGTTTATGTATTTTTGTATCCTACACCACAATAGGTGGTTGGGGTATTATGTGTTTGTGCAGATGTTAGTAGCGCATAGAAAAAGTTATCCAACACCTACATTAAAGTATATCAATCAAGTCAGAATCACTTTTTAAATTAGCTGAAATTATTTGTAGTCGGTTCATTATTTCAACTAGTCCCCATACAAATATCCCCCTGGAATAGAAATTAGTTCTGATCGGTCCACTATTTTACCTAGCCCCCATACAAATGTTCCCCCGAAATAGAGTTTAAACAGTCAAAAATGCCTTAAAAATAATAACATTTTAATGAAATTCAGTGCAATGAAACTCTGTACAAGTATCAATCCTTGTACCAAATTTTTATGAAGATCGGTCCACAATTGACCATAGCTCCCATATAAATCCACTTTCAGGAAGCATCCTAGAGTACATAAAATTACCTAGATATTAACACATTATTCTGTGTTTGTATATTTTATTTTTCATTTAGTGAAATTATCCATAGGTGTAATGTCAGTCCCCTTCCCGAATTTGTATGCTCGTACACAATGGTGTAGGGTATCAAATAGACAGTCTTGATGGACTATATCTATCTTTCTCATTTATATTTATGTTAATGCTTTGAAGAGTTGCAAATGTTTTTGAATTTGTATTTTTTTATTGAAATTTGTTTATTAATAGTTCTAATTATTATTATTATTATTATTATTATTATTACTATTATTATTATTATTATTTTTGTTTTAATTACATAATAATGTTTATTCTAAATTTTGAAAACAAAGACATGTTATTGCTTTAACATCTTAAGATAAAAATGTGTGATTGCTAAAGATTTTTTTTCAGTTGCAAATATTTTGGCCAATACTATATGGGCTCTTTCTTTAATACAATTTAATCAGAAATTGACCACAAATAGAAAAACAATTGATTGAAAAATAATTACAAGAATTTAGATTGAATAATAAAACTAGACATTTTATTGTAATTGTAAAAAATTACCAAATTCAATAGATTATCCTTGTTTATAATATATATAAAACCTAACTGATAGAACTAGGCTACCTTCAACAAGAAATTTGATTATATAAATCAATTCTTTTAAGCAGCACATTTGCTTTTAAAATTCATAAGAGTTTGCCGAATTTTAACAACTATATAAAGTTTTATTACCAAATAATAACAGTTCTAATCATTCAATTGCTTATTGTAATAATTAAAACATCTAGTTGAATGTAAAAAAAAAGAAATTCGGCGTTCACAATCGAAATTTTTGTAGATTTATTTTTTGACATTTTTCAAATAAATTGTCACAGAAAAATAAATTATTTTATACCTATAAAATTAAAAAAAATAAAATAATAGAATAACACCAAAAATAATATTATAAAACTAAACAACCATCTTTTATTCAAAAAGGAACTCCTGCAGAAAATTTAAGATGGTAATTATTGAAAATTTTCCCTGAAAAATATCTTAATTTATACGACAGAATTAATATATTTTAAGGCTGTGTGAAAACATTTTCTATTCAGCACCACCAGTTAAAAAATTTAAAGATTCTATATTCAATATTTTTCTTTTGTGTGGTTGCGTGATTTCAAAGATTTATTATAAAACTAAGGAAATTTTGAGTTAACGTATTATTAAATATTCCATTATGTAAGTGGTGCAAATTCTTTTGTTTGTAATTCATAGAAAAAGTTATCCAAAACCCACCTTAAGGTATACCAATCCACTCAAAATCACTTTTTAAATCGATCTAATAATGTCCGTCCGTCTGGCTGGACGACTGGCTGGCTGTTCATGTTAACCTTGTGCGCAAAGTACGGGTCGCAATTTTAGAGATAATTTAATGAAGTTTGGTACGTGGGACTTTTATAATATGCAGACGACGTTTATTGAAATTGGTGGTAATCGGTACATTATTTCACCTAGCCCCCATACAAATGACCCCCGGAACACTCAAAAATGGCTTAAAAATAAAAGTATTTCAATGAAATTGCAAGGAAGTTCTGTGTAGGTATCAATCTTTGTATCAAGTTTTATGAAGATCGGTCCACAATTGATCATAGCTCCCATATTAACCAATCTTCCGAAAATGACTTTTTAAGCGCATAAATCCCATACAAATAAGTTTTATGTAAGTAGAAATAACATTGCCAAATTTTATGAGAATCGGTACACAATTTGCCATAGTTCCCATATAAAACCACTCTCAGGAATCGCCCTAAAGTTTATAAAATCATCTAGATATTAGTATCATAGCATTATTCTGTATTTGTATATTTTACTTTACATTTAGTAAAATTGACCACAGGTGTAATATAAGTCCTCTTCCCTAATTTTTATGTTCGTAGAGTATCATATAAGATATGGTCGGTCTTGACCGACTATATCTTTCTTTCTCGTTTTTATATATTTCTTTTATTTTTAATAAAACTATTTCATTATAAAATTACAATTCATTCACAATAGTTCCAAGTGTTTTTGTTGGATTTCTTTTTAAAAGAAATCAAATCAAATTTTGTGATGGTACATGTAGCAGGCAAAATTCGATTGTTACAACAAAACTGTTTTCTCCGTGTAAATTTATACAAATGTTTTGAAACTAAATCAAATAGTCTGTAAACAAAATTTAATTTTAATCTAAAAATAGAAAGACCAAGTATTAATTTGTTGCCCTATAATAAATTTGAATAATACACAAAGATTTTCCAAAAATCCAAAAAATTGTAGCCAATTAAATCAATTGTTGTGAAGCAAAACTTCTTTTAATGACAATGAAATCTTTATTATCCCAAAATATTCTGCAAATACTCTTAAGCTAAAAAAAACACAACTCAATAAACATTAACAATTTTGGCGCTAAAATTATACAAACACCTGTTTGCTTCATATAAAAACAAGGTAACTTAACGAAATGTAAACAAAACCAACAAGAGAGATGTTTCTTTTTTTTAGAGAGCTAAATGAGAAAAATGCTGGCATTCCTTGAAAGCTTTTGGTGGTAAAAAAAAGCTTCAAAGCTTGACAAAACTTAACGAAACCTAATGGATTTCATATAAAAGCCGAAGTGATAGAAGAAAATTTTCAGTTGCGGTTTTACAACGTTCAAAAATTATTGGAAAAAAAATAAAACAAAACGCGGTGAAAAGTTAAAAAAAAAAAATAACTTCAGAAAAGTGAAAGTTATATTAAAAAAAAATAATAATAATAATAACAAAATGTGTGTTTGTGTAAGGAAAATGTAAATGTGGTGTGAAAATCCATACACACTTTAAACAAACAAATATTTATTTAGAAATAAAAATAAAAAGTGTGAAGGGAAAATATTAAACAAATACGAATATTATTTGAAAAAAAGGAAAAAAAATTATCTTAAAGAAAATATAAAAAATTTGAATATTTAAATGAATATTTATAAATATATGTATATACAAGTGTTAGTGTTTAACTGTAAGTGTCTACAACGGAAATATAAAATGTAAAAATGCACACAGATTTACCTACAAAGAAAACGGAAACAAAAAACACTTGTGGATTTAAATTCAGCATCAAACAAGTGTTTTTAATTTATTTAGCATTTTATGTATGTGTGAGAGTGTTTTGTTAAATAATATTATTCATGATTTGGCTATTTGTTAAAATAATAACTCAATAAAAAAAAACAAATACTTGCAAAATTATCATTAAAAAAAAAAACATACAAAAAATAAATAATAATAAATATTAAAGTGCAGAACCAGAATTTTTAAAAATAAGTAAATGGAGTTGTCATCGATACTAATTACTTCCGGTTTCCGGTTAGTTTAAAAGTTTATATTTTAAAATTAATTATTTACTAATGCTATATGAGAGAGTGTTGTTTATTTGAAAGAAACACATATTTTAAATAAAAATATTTTTAAAGCATAAAAATGTGCTTCTTTGCTTTTTAACATTTTTTAGTTGAAACAAAAAAATTATTACTTTTTATTTTTCAATTAACAGTTGCAATCCCAACATTTTTGTTGATAAATTTGTATCTCCTAAGTTACTGTTTGGATCGTAATGAAATGTATGGAGAAGTTATGGACGAGGACCTAGGCTTTCAGAAAAATCATTTTGTAGTTACCTTGTAGTTAAACGAGATTTGCTGCAGGGTGTCAAATTT
Source organism: Protocalliphora azurea (assembly GCA_932274085.1). Taxonomy (NCBI): domain Eukaryota; kingdom Metazoa; phylum Arthropoda; class Insecta; order Diptera; family Calliphoridae; genus Protocalliphora; species Protocalliphora azurea. Next base: position 109,867,146 of record OW026522.1, on the reverse strand, counting down.
GACCACCTCGAGTATGTAAAGGTTTAAAAAAAAAAATTATATTTCTCTAAAGTGCTTAACAAGATAAAGAAAAAATATTCTTACTCATCTAAGTTATCTCATACAGTTAAGAAGGTATTTATGCTTGAATTTTAAATTTCACATTTTTTGCCTTAAGTTTATTTCGTTTTTCTTAAATAATTCCTGACGTATATAAGGGATTTTTTTTTTAAATATTGTATAAGTTCTAATATATTTCAAAATAATAAGCAAAAAATCTTTTTTGCTTATTTCAGTTCGTCTAGCTGTGAAAAATTTTCAAAATCAGCACTCTAAAATTTATATTAAAAATGGCATTTTTTTTACCAAAAATATAGTAAAATTTGTTCACTTTTTTCTCAACTTTTTTAAAATTGTTTTCTTTACATATTTCTAAAGCCAAGGCTTCATAAATGGTTAATAAAGAAATTTTAAATTTATTTATATTTGCACCTTACATCCAGCATTGGTCGAAAAGGGTGAATTTAAAAAAATGTGTGTTTATCTAATAATAAAAAATTTCACACGAGTTTTTTTAAATTTATTTACGCTGTTTATTTGAAATTCATACTTAGATTACTTTGGCACTAAACTGCTTTCCGCCCGTCCAAAAATGAAAGCAAGAGCATAGATTAAATGAAAAAAAGTAACCATTCAAAAAACATTTTTAAAATTGTTTAAAGCACTTTATTATAAAATTTTTACTACCATTCATTATGCGTTTTATGAAATAAATATCAATATTTCATTCTTCCAATTTCTGACAACTTTTCAGAAATAAACAATATTTAATAAATTTAACCAATTATTTCGAATACCATCTGGTTACACAAATGACACGTGCCAATATAATTGTGTGATACCTGTACGCACATATGAAAATACACAATAAAATAGTATAAAATTGTAAATTTTTTGAGTTTTGACAGCAGTTGTCGCTTCTGAAGCTCTAGTATGTATATATAATATAATATAATCTTTTTTAAAGCGACTTATATAGATATATTATATATCAGTGAATCGGTGATTAATTTTTTTATATTCTTCTAATATTTTTTAAATAAATATTTATTTATTAATAGCTAAACATGAAATATTTTCTAAAATTTACCATTTTAAACGAATACTGATTGTAGGGTGAATATCTAAATTAATGTAAAGTTCCTTTATTAACCATTTATGTCTTTTGAAATTTGTAAAGAATTATTATTATTTTTTTTATTAAAAAAAATACTGAGAAAAAAGTAAAAGAATTGTGCTATATTTTTGGTAAAGAAATGCCATTTCTCCTACTAATTTCAGAGTGCTGATTTTTCGCATATTTCATAGCTTGACAAATTGAGGTAATCAAAAAAATATTAAAAAAAAATTCTTTTATATACCTCAAAACATATTCCTGAGATTAAGCATATCTTTTCTTTATCTCGCCAAGTACTTTACAGATATATAAAAATCTTTGAAAGTGGACTTGATTTGCGGAACTTACAATTTTTTAAAACTTTTACACATTCGAGGTGGTTAACTTTGACACCCTGCAGCTAATCCCATATTATTATAACGTAATTACCAAACAATTTTTCTTAAAGTACTCCTCTAGAGCTTTTTCATACATTTCAATTCAATCCAAACAGTAGTTTAGGAAATACAGATTTATTATGAAAAATTTTGCTTTTGGTCCCACTGTGAGTTGTTTTATTTTACATCAATATTTAATTAATATATTCAAGCAAATATTAAAATAAAAGAATTAGTAAAACTAAAATTCAAGTAAGACTTTTTTCTCACTTAAAATTTTAATTCATTCAGTCATCTATTTGATTGATTTGATAAATTTTTTAATTGGAAAAAATTTCTGTTTTTGTTTTTTTTTAGTAATTGATATTTTTGTGAGAGGTGCAAATTTAACAAATTTTTTATTGAATGAATTATTTTGATGATTGGTGATTTTCCCAGTGTATTTGTTTACGTTTTAATGTGTTGTAAAATTATTTTATGTTTTTTATATAAAAAAAGATAAGTGATTTATTTGACAGTCAATAAAATTAAAACATATGGTTAGAAGTATCGCTAGATAGTAATTACTTTAGGCCATTTAAATTTAACAAAATGTTCATTTTATAAAAATATTATAAAATATTATAATAATGAGTTTATTTTTGGTAATTGAAATTTAATGTTGTGAGTAGAGAATTTTTCTATTAATAAAAGTGTCATAATGTAGGTTCTTTACTATTTTATTATTTTAATAAATTGCATAATAAAAACTTTATCTTACAAAGTTCGAAGTAAAATTTTTGAATACTTGTAGACTTCAGTCTGGAAAATTTTACGTATATTTTCAAATTTGTTTAGAATTGGTGCAAATATTGTTGAAGATAATTTTGTTAAATTATAATATACGTTAGATATACTTTTACTCTACGAAAGTTATTACTTTCATATTTTAAACTTTTTGTAGAAAATATTTTATACCATTTCGTTATAAATTTCAAAAATAATATAAGCGAAACTTCAATTCTTGTACACAAAGAGATTTCTTAGTCGTTTTACTTCTACACTTCTATTAATATAAAATGAAAGTTTGTCTTTGATTATAAAGATTTTATTTGCGAATGTAGTGAAAAAATAAATAAACATTGAAATAATTCCGTACGAAAGGACTTAATTAGATCATCATTAAGGTACGTAATGGCACAAAATAAATATTTTGTTCACTTTATCTTGGTAATTTTTCATCATAATTATTCTATTAGTTACTATAACGAAAAACAAAGAAATTAGTAAATTATAATATACTTCTTCAATTAATAGTTTATTTCATTCAATTCCTTACTTGATTGGTTTAACTAAAATATCAATTTTCAATTAAGATATCCAAGTTTTTAATTCTTTTTTAAATTTTAAAATTACGTACACAGAAAAACATATAGTTGAAAAAATTCAATGAAGTCATTAACTAGAATTTTAAAATGATTTCAAACGTTTTTATAATTAAATAATTTTGCTCAAAATCAAAGTATTTTTGCAAAGTAAAATTAAATTTTACCTAGAAAAATTTAAGATCCAATTTCAATTACGCATAATACATGTTCAATTATTGTATTAATTGAGATGATACCTATGAAAAAATTATATATTCAGTTATTCAAATTATCACTTATTTTTATTTATATTTGTTTAATGTATTAATTATTATAATAAGAAAAATAATTAAAAGCCGACAAATTGTTTTATTTTTAGTAAAGAATATTAGAAAATTTTAATTTTGAAGAACTGAATAATTAATACAATACAAAATGTAATTGGAATAGATCTTTGATAAACCGTTTAATAGATCATATTTTTACTGAGTGAATGATTTTAGTAAATGTAAATATATTTTTTTCTTATATATATATATATATATATATATATATATATATAATTCTTGACCCAAATAGAAATTAATCTTCAGTTTTTATCCACTTGGTAATAATTTATTTTGTTCCATAATCTCACTTTTTAATTTGGACATATACCATAAATTGATACTGCATAGAAGTTTTAAATTAAATTCATCTTTAAATGGTTTAGTTTTAGCGAAAACATATCTCTTTTAGAATCAAAACTACATTAATTGAAATTTGGGAACGTACAACTAATATACTATAATGACTGATCGTCAGAAATAGCCAAATTAATTAGTACTTTACAATTATAACATAACACAATTTTAATTAGTTCTGGCTATTAATTGTTACAAATTGAGGGTGATATTTCCAAATTGCGTCATTTAGAAATTATCCGTAATATATCAGCAAATAACCAAGCGAAGGAATACTAACTTTTTAACTAATTTAAAAAAATGTATTTCAGAATATGTCTTGAGATATGAATTGCTCTAAATCAGGTGTTCCTACCTCTTCGTGTTTCATGGACCCCATTAAACACTTTTGCTTTTTCGAAACCTCTTTTTTAAGTATATTATTCGTTAAATATGCTATTTAAATTTTTATTTATTTTTTTTTCTTTTTGCATATTTGAAAAGTATGGAATGAAGATTTACACTAAATTAAAAATCACAAATTTTTTTACACGCCACTTTTATAAAAATAAATCAGTATTCCAAAATTTTCAAAACTTCGTTCAAAATGGACCACAGGTTCCAGAAAAAAGTATTGAAAAAATTTAACATATTTTCCAATTATTCCTTTTCAAAATAAAATTCAATAGGAATTTAAAAATTATAATTATTATTATTATATTTTTTTTTTTGATAGTTTTGCTCGTACAAAATATTTAAGTAAAATATGGCAAAAGGGAAAAATATTTTCTCTTGAAATGTTTACTACTTTTATGCACAGAAATGTTTTTCAAGTAAAATACTTGCAAAAGTAGTAGAAACAGTAAAAATATCATGCAAGCGAACAGACGTGTTGTTTTTTTCGACACTTATTTCTGAATAACTCCGAAACTGTTGTGCAGATAAAAAATGAATGTTAAAGTGACTTATAGATAGTTAAAGTGACTATAAGATGGTTTCTGTTTGCATATTTTAGTGTTTCGGTTGTGTAAATGGGATAATCCGTTCCCGAGTTATGGTAAACTATACTCGTGTATTCGATTTATTAAAGTGGAGATATTAGACATGCCCATAAAATAAATACGATGAAAAAAAACTTAAAGCAGATTCGTATTTAGCAGGTCAAATTTCATCTACTCCACATAATTTTTTTTTGGAGACCAGTGTAATTATATTTTAACCAGAAATAAAAACCGAAGAATAATCCTTATTTTTTAAGCAAAACACAATACTCAATTAGAATTTCTATTAAGTAATAAAAATAATATTTTTATGATATTACCATAATATTGTTGCCAATTTAGCCTTCTCAAGGCTAAATCTAGCTTTTTTTTTTGCCTTTAGTCTCAAAATTTTCGTTTTAGCTTCTAGCTTTTTTTTTGATTCTTAAAATTGCTCTAAAAAGGCTGCAATGTTTACTATTTCAACAAAGAAAATAGCTTCTTTTCCGCTATTTCACAGAATCATACATCTAGGCAATTTTGTGTATTTATTGGCACAAAAAAGTTAAGATTGTTTATATTATACAAAAACTTTTGCTTGCAGCGCTTCGTTCTCTAAATTAAAAGAAATAATAATAATAACTAATTTTATGGACCTACTAAATAAATTACAGGATGCTACGAAAGGAAGCTTTTTATTTTCTCTCGATAAACAATATAATGTAGGCTGTAAATCTTCTTGAGAACATCATATAACAATTTTCTAAAATTTCGAGAAAACCTCTTTATTTTGAGATATTGCAAAAGCAAAAGTTTTTAGGGTAGTTCCTGCACTAAAAATTTCGTAGCTCCTTGAATTTTAATTTAATTTAAAATTTTTAAATTGACATGGCAAGTAGAAGAATGTAGTTTTTAACTGTATTAAAATCATTTATATAGACTCCAAAATAAGTAATGATATATACAATATTTTAAAATTTATTTTCCTTAAAATTTTTTGTTTTTTGATGTAAATTTTTTGGATTTTTCTCTTTAAGACTGAATTCATTTATCAGGGGTGTTTTGAAAAGCACTTCTTGTCAAAGTAATTGCAAATCATTTAAAAATATTTGAAATAACTTGCTTATTTTTTCTATGTTATTTGTAGAGAATTCACTTTAAATGCTATTTGGTATTTAGTATGATGTGATTTCTATTTATTTTTGCAATAAAATTAGGTTTAATTTACACAAAAACATAAATATTAACAAACTTTTAAGGACGCGTCTTGTTTTGTAAAAAATAATTTTTCTTTGTTTACCAGTGTCCGTGATTTACATTTTCTCTTTAGCAGTCAGCTTTTCGAAGATGTAAAATATATTGAATGCTTTATTTAAGACAGAATTTAATTTTTGTTGCTAAAAAAGTTAATAGTATTCAATAATTTTATAGTTTTTGTGCAAATTAGGAAATAAATAAAAACAATGGCAACTTCGTTCTTTTTTTGTATTAATTTTTGTATCTTTAGGATTTGAAAATTCTTTAAATGCTGTTTTCTTAAATTAATTAATGCCATTAAATTATCTCCCCGCATATTTATTTACTAAATGTTCACTTTATTTTCATTAATGTTAAACAAACGAAGCTGTTTTCGAAAAATTAAAACCACGCCGAAAACTGCAAAATTACGTAATTTGTAGAACAGCACCAAATCATCGGCGTGATTTCAAATCACGCGGTTTTCAAAATACCCCCTTATTATATAAAAAAATTTTAAATGATATTTTGTTTAGAATAAAATCAGATATACCCATATAAAATCGCTTAAAAACTCTAAAAGTTATTAATTATTTCCTAAACATTATTATAAAATTCTTCATACATTTTAAAGCAAATTATCTATTTTTATATTTGCTATTTAGTGCCTCCTTTTTGAGAAAAAATGATAAATGTATGGACAGTTTTATTAAGTCATTCTAAATAAAATCGAATAAGTTCCTCAGTTTTTGTCTGACTTGAAAATACTAAATATCATTTTGTTTGCGATAAAAACGGCTTTAAAAACTATTGAATCGTTATATAGGCTTTTATTGAAAAAATTGTAATAAATCGTAGTTAAACTCGAAAAATTGTGGAAATAATTTTCCTTTTTCTTGATGCTGTTTAAAAATCTCTATTTAACATTTGACTAAAACATAAAAAATATATAAACGATCGAAAAGTTAGATCCTCTTTTTTACCATCTTCAGATAACACTGATCTTTACGGACCTTAATTATAATAAAGTTTAAAATACGTATACGTTATATTTAATATAATTAAATATTGATCATACGACAAATATCAATGAGATGTTTAAACCTCAAAAAAAAAAAAAAAAAAAACAAAAATAAATAAAATTAAATGCAGGTTGTAAAAATTATAAAAAGATCGCATAATTTTGTTCAACAATATTTTTGCTATCAACTATCAATGCTTTATAGTGCTTATACTTCACTTTTTAATAAGTGTGCTTTTCTTATTGTATTTTACACATATTTGTAATGTTTTAATGAAACTTGTTCCAATCAAAAGTGTCCCGGAATTATCACCTGTAGCAACAAATTGATGTTCGTTCACTGTCTGCCCGTCCGTTTGCTTAAATTATAATATATTTATACACTGACGCATATTCCTATAGACGCACATCAATTTTTGTAATCAACTTACCAAAAGTGGGGCTAAAAAATAAATAAGGTACTACAAATTAATTTTTTAAATTATTTATTGACTTCACTTAAAAAATTAATAACAAAAAACTTAAAATGTACATTAAATTATTTTCACTGTAATTTTAGTAATTTAATGCCATTTTTTATGACATTTTCCTATATACGCACTTAAACTAATAAACCAATTTAGCACTATTAATAATGTTTTGATGAACCTTTGTTTTGGATAACTTAAAAAATTCGGTCTGGCATTGATTCGACTAATTTTTGAAGAAAATCACTGTCAATTTCTTCGCAGGCTTGTTTAGTTTTTAGTTATAATTCCATTGTTGTTATTATTGTTTCACTATATTCATTTTTTGCATAAGCTTTGCGGACAGATTTCACAGATTCTCAATTGGATTTAAATATGGACTGCAAGCCGCCCAGTCCAATATTGGGTTCTAGGCAAGGATTGCAGCTTTATCCTGTTGGAGTATGCAATGTTCATTAACTTTTTAATCCATAAATGTGAGAAGAGCATCTTTTAATATATCATTATAAATTTCACCGTTTGTTTTAATTGGAACAAAACATATTTTCCTGCAACAAAAAAGGCTGCCCAAACCATAACACTGTCTCCACCGAAATTGCGTTTTGACGTACGAATTTCATTCGACCTCAAATTATGCCAATAGCAAGAATATGAATCGGTACCATCCAAATTGAATTTCTTTTCATCAGAAAAGATTATTTTCTTCCACTCATCTGTCTATTTCATGTATTTCCGTGGAAATATTAAACGATTTTCCTTATGATGCTATTTTAACATTGGTTTACATTTTGGTTTCTTCCATTGCTAACAATGGTAACATAAATCTGTTAGCAAAATATGTGCAACAAGTTTGAAACTGACAGGAAGTTCAAGTTTATTTTTTATTTATGTAGTATTTAATTTATTACGAGTGACTTCTTCTTTTGTTTTGTTAATTTGCTTTTGGTTAATTTTTGATTATCGTTGTTGGTTTCCGCACTCCTTATCTTAAAAAAGCCTCGAATAACTCCTTCCGAACGGTTAATTCTTCATTAAATTTCTCTGCTAGAAAAGCCTTGATTACGAAAAAATTGAATTCAAATTTTTTCCTAGTCTGTAAGAAAAGTTCCTTAGGGCATCCTTTAAGCTGATGAAATTTCCCAATTAAAACAAAAATGTATTTCCAGTAAACCGATATGTTGTTATCAAAAACTTAACTGAAGTGAAACAAACAACTAAAACTGTAAAAATTGTTTAATTTCTTTTTTTTTGGAATAACTTTTTAGATAAATTCTTCTCGACTGCGTTTATAATAATATTGCACTGAAATGATCACCAATATGTTCTGATTGTTAAATTAAGGAGAAAAACAAAAGCTAGAAACAAATATTTCTTACATAAAAAGTACTATTATATCGCGAGTTATTGTAACAACACAAGATTGTTTTTGGTTAAGAGAAACGAATATATCTCCAGGAAAAACAAAAATTTTAAATGCGTTTATAGGAATGTGCACCAGTATACATACAGCATCTTGGATCAAATTATTTTGATTGTTTAAATTTTAACTTAAACTATAGTAAAAAGATTAAAACCTCATGGTAAATGATATTAAAATTACATAAATTTTATTGAGTTCTTATCAAAACTAAAAACTAAAAAAAATATGCCGGTATCATTAAAAATCATTGCTTTTCATCAACTTATTTTCTATATAAACATTAAAATATATTTTTAGAATTTAATTCAATTTCTTTTAAAATTTCCGCTCTATTTTGCAAAACAAATAATACTGAAATAATTCACTTAATGTATATATTTTGCAGCTCCTATAAATATTTACAGCATTATTCTGTGGGAAGAATATAAAATTGATTTACTTATTTTTTTTCAGTATTGTTTAATTAAGGGTTAATTAAAAAAGAAAAAAAAATAATAAAAGATTGTAATTTATTTTACCCGTGATTAAGGAATTTTTATAATAAATAATTAACGAAATTTATTTTTAATGAGTTAATAGATTTATGTATTTTGAGTTTTTAATGAAATCAATAAAAATAAATTTATATATACACTGCCTGCCACTTAAATACGGAATCACATTTTTTTAACTTTAATTAAGTATATCTCCTAAACGAAAGTTCTGAAAAAAATAATTTTTTGCACAACCGAATTTCAAGGTGTTGGCTATAGTTTCCTGAAGAAATAAAAAATAAACATATTTTGTTATACTAAAATTATGCTTTTATTTAATGACATGTATTTCTGTGGTACTTTTTCGTGTGTCACTTGAATAAGGAATTCTTTTGATATTAATCAGGAAGGCTATTATTTGAATTTCTTTCAATATAAACGGCTAGAGAATTTTTATTTTGATAGTTTTTAAATAGTTTTTATTCAAAATGGGACGTGGTAATTCTCTTAATAACTCTGAAAAAGAAAAAATTCTGATTTTGAAATCTTAGGGTCAGAATCCGGTCCAAATAGCTAAAAACATTAATAGAGGAAAGACAGTTATGTACAGTTATTTAAATAACGTGGAAAGATATGGAAAAAACATGATAGGGTGGAAGAAAATAGCAACAACTCCAAAAGAAAAACGAAAAATTCTTAGAATTGCATCAAATTCTGCCATGTCGGTATCAAAGATACATGAAAAAAGTGGAGTCAGTGCCAGTCTAAGAACAGTGCACCCTATTTTAAAGTCGTGCCCATACATAGTCCGAAAAAAACTGCAAAAAAACCACCACTTAATGAAAAACGCAAATCACAAAATCTATTGTTTGCCAGAAATACAATGACATGGTCCGAAAAATGGTTTAAAGTTTTATTTTCCGATGAAAAAAGTTTAATATTGATGGTCCCTACGGATATAACTATTACTTTCATGACCTAAATAAGGAGGAATTATTTTGGAGCCGCAGACACAGCTGAGAGGGCGAAATATTGGTATGGGGTGCTATTTCGTATTATGGTACCATAGAATAGGTTTTTTATATCCAACAAAATGACTGCAACGATTTACAAAAATATTCTGGAGGAAGCATTTCCAAAATTTAATGATTTCTTTGGACCCATAACTTGGACGTACCGATACGATAACGCTCCGATTCATACCACCAGATCAGTAAAACAATAGATTAATCAACAAGGAGTTCAACTTTTTTATTGGCCCCCATACTCAGCAGACCTGAATCCAATGGGAAATGTCTGGGGTTGGCTTGGAAGAAAAGTTTATGAAGTAGGAAAACAATTTGAGACGATAGATGCAATAACGGAAACATGATTAAGCTAAATTACTTAGATTCATTATACAAGTTGACGCCAAATCGCATTTTTGAGATTATTTCTAAAAATGGTGGCAGTACTCGTTACTAATTGAATGCTAAAAGATAATAACTTTAATTTTTATAACCTATAATTTAAAAATAAATTACAGTTTCGTTAGTTTTAAAATATTCCTTATTCAAGTGACACACGAAATAGTACCACAGAAATATATGTCTTTAAATAAGCGCATAATTTTAGTATAACAAAATATGTATATTTTTTATTTCTTTAGGAAACTAAAGCCAACACTTTGAAATTTGGTTGCGCATTATTATTTTTTTTCTGAACTTTAGTTTAGGAGATATACTTAATTAAATTATTCAAGTGGCTGGCAGTGTGTAATTATTGTTTATTTTAGTAATAAATAAATATATAAATATTTTAGTAATAGCTATAATTTTATTTGTATTAAATATAGGATTTAAAATTATCTTATATTTTTTTTTTTTATTGAAAACCTGAAAAATTCTTTTTTTATTTTTAATATTTACTTTCATTTCATTATTCACTTTATCATGTTTACATTTTTTATAAATAATAAATATCATAAAAAGTTATTTAATTATATTAAATTCAAAAGTATTCAATTGACCATTTTATTAACATTTCTACAAAAAAGAAAACAACAAACAAACACAGTTTTTATACTTTGTACATCCGAAAGAGAGAGAGAGATAGAAATCAAAACGAAAAATATTTTTGAAATACTTATTAAACGGTCTTTATTCAATTGAAATTATTTATTTGTTATAAATAAATAATTTTTCTCTTATTTTAGTAACAAGATATTATGGAGTTTTTTTTCATTTATATTGTATGTATGTTTCTGTTTTTTTTTTGTGCTAGTGGCATGAAAATAGTTTTGATCCTGCAAAAAAATAATATGGTTATCATAGAGTATGTAATATGAATGCAAACATTTGTCGAGGTTTGGTAAATGTTTGCTTCTTTAAATATTCATAAATCAATTAATGATTATTTGGAATTTAAAGAGGTTACAAATAATTCACATATTTTAGCCAAATCACTTTTGGTCTTTGTTCTACCTGTAATGAATAGTCAAAAATCCATATAGTTTTTTGATGTCTGGGAAAGTAGATTTTTTTTATTGGATTCTTTTTTTTGACATGAATATACTTGTCATAATTGATTAATGTTACTCATACGCTATGAGGGCTAACAGCAGACAGTGGTTTCAAAATGGCTTTTTTTTTTGGAAATAATTCTGTAACTTGTAAGCCGTTTTAAATATTTCAATAAAATTTCAGGTGGCCTGAGGCAAGGTTTTTTTAGTTGGTTTCTAGCGAGTCAGAGGGGGAGTATGTAGACCTCCAAATGTGGTCAACTCTGCTATGTATTTTTTTTAAGTTATAATTATTGATTTGACAGAAAACAACTTATATATATATATATATATATATATATATATATATATATATATATATATATATATATATATATATATATATATAAAACTACTAAAAACTACTTATTTTAGTATTTCAGTTGTCTAAATAGGACAACCCGTTCTCGAGTTGTGACAAAATATACTCGTGTGTTCGACTTATTAAAGTGGTGATATTAGACATACCCATAAAATAAATCACGACCTGATGGGAAAAAACTTAAAGCAGGTTCGTATTAAGGAGGTCAAATTTTGGAAATAATTCTGTAACTTGTGAGCATTGGAAATATTTCAATAAAATTTCAGGTGGCCTGAGGCGAGGTTTTTTGAGCTGATTTCTAGCGGGTCAGAGAGGAACTATGTAGACCTCCAAATTTGGCTACCTCTCCTATGTATTTTTTTCTTTAATCATAATTTATGATTTGACAGAAAACTACTTTTATATACAGATAGTCCTCGCAAATCTCGACAAAAACTATGGTTACATGTGTAGCTTATCTCTTTTAGTTCAAGAGATATTTAGATCGAAATAAAATTTTCTTTTATTTTTAGATTTATTTCTTTAGTTTTTTTTACTTAGTCCTAAATTGGATCAAATTTTTTTTAGAATATTCACCAGATTTCTTATAAAATTCTTAATAATATTGCCATGAGAATCATATAAATATGTAGATTCGGTAAAAAGTGATATTAATCTGAAGTTGGAAGTTTATTGGGAAAATGATTGATTTTGAAACAATCTCTAGTATCGGATAAGTACATATTTGAAATGATATAGCTTTCAACAAATCATTACACTGTTAACTTTGCTCAGTGTAATTCATGGAACATTGTGAATTGCTAACTAAATCTCTGGCTATTATATTACTTATTAGAATTTGAAATATCTCAACATTTGGAGGTTGTTTCGTTTTATATAGTTGTTTCAAACACGCTTTGTTTTTTTTTTTCTCTGAAAAAAATTACTAGCCTATTTGCAGGACTTCGCTAGTATTTAATTTGCTTTATTATTTATTCAGGACACGCTTCACATGGCTATCTGAATATGAATAATTTGCAGTATTTTATTCTTCAATTCATTTTGAAAAAATACTTGGTTTTTGTGACTAGCACAAGGTAATTTATTTAAGTCACAAAACAAATGGTCACGTTTTAATTTATTGATATCAATTCAGCATTTTCTTTGGTAAAACTTGACCAGACATAAAAGCAATTTTACTAGGTATTAACTAAAAATGTAAAGAAAAAAAATTTTTCCCATTTGTCCTAGTTAAACAAAAATACAACTTTTATATATAAAAATTTTAAATTTTAATTATAAAAATTTTACATCTTCGAATTTTTGTTTTTTATGTAGAAAAATATGAAATGAAAGTAAAAATATATATTTTATTTTAATTATCGAATAAATTTTCAGTATATTGTTTATCATTAATAGAGAACTGATAGACTTTGCCAGTAGAAAAGAGAAACGGTTTGTCTAAGTTCACCCGCAGCAGATTTTTATTTCTGAAAATTTTCTTTTTCTTTCCTTTAAACTTGCATTTACGTTCACACATAAAATTTTAGGCAATTAATTTGTTTTCAACAAATTTCGAAGTACAGGCAAGTTTGTACCCTTTATTATACTCTCTCGCTTGCTTTCACACGAAATCAAAATTTCAGCAAAAAAAAAAAAAAATTGCCTTGTGTGAACTCAGAATTTAATAGTAATTGAACCATTTTAAACATGTTACGAATAATGTATTTTTTTATAAGAGGTTAATAAGGATAAATTTGTTTAATATATTTTGTGCAAATTAATCCTACAAGATGAATTTATTATAAATAAGACCGTTACTATCTAATAGAAAATGTGTTAGTTAGTAAAGAGAAATTGTTGTACCCTATGACCGTTTTTAGATCTCATTTTGAAATTTTTGCACTATAACAATATATCGATTGAAAACATTGTGTAAAAAATAATGAAAATTAAATGACCTCTTTTTAGGATATCCAAGAATAAATGATATTTCTTCATTTTAGAAGTGCTTGCGCCAAGAAAATATTCAATTGTTATGACTTTGTAATAAAAAGGATTCTCAGTCCTTTCCAATGATATTAAGCTTGTTGAAATCTGATGATGCATTAAAAAAATATTCAAGCTTAAATTTTGCTCATTTTTTAACAAAAGAGCTCGAGGTGTCCAAATTAAGAGGTTCATAGAATATGAAAAGTTAGCGATATGGTGCGGGTTAATGTGCCGTACAAGGTGCATAGAAGAGTGCTGAATTTCATCAAAATCGTCAATGAAAGTACTTGTTCACTATAACTCCTAAATATTATTATTATAAAAACAATTCTATTGTCCTTTTTTTAATTTCCTAACATTTATAATTGCAACTATCTATCTACATGTGTATTTATTTTAGTCACTTGACTTTAGCTTTTAATCCTTGATAGTCTTTTTCGCTTTTTTTTTTGTTTGTTTTTAAAATAACGCTGATTTCTTGTTTGCGTGTTTCTAATTTTAAACATTTCAATACATTTGTTTTCTATTCATCTAATTGTGCCAACGCTGCCACCTTCTATCCATGTAAAAATGCATTACAAGTATTGTGTAGAAAAAGATAATGGAACTACAAATTGTCTAACATATCAGTGCAGATGAAAAAAGACAAACTTTTGTTTTTATTATTTTCTGTGATTGCATCGATTTTATATACCAACACTTATACAAATTGAAACTTTTCTAATGTTTTCATATTCCATAGAATCCAATCATTAGTAGGAGGCAGTGTTGCCAGGGGGTGAAAAAAGAAGCTAAATTGAAGTTAAAAGAAGGTCAAAAATGCTAAATGATTAAAAACAAGCTAGAAGCTAAAACGAAATTTTTGAGGCTAAAAGCAAAAGAGAAAGGTTATATTTAGCCTTAAAAAGGTTATACTGGCAACACTGGTAGGAAGGGTTAAAGTTTTCAACTCTATAAAAAAAAAAGAAAAAGAAAAATTGTTGGCGAAAACAAACAGAAATATTTTTAAATCACAAGAGTGCAATTTCCGTTTAGTTTTGTGTTTTAGTTGTTATTTTAGAACTGAAGTACATATGTCGGGTAACATGCAAATCCTAAAAAAAAACAAATCAAAAAAAAAAAAAAAAAAAAAAATCTAAAATTCGATTTTTGATGTCAATGACTGCAATTTGACACAATTATTATAATGAATAATTTAATATTACTAGAGCACACATAAAGGCAACTATATGGTTTTATGATACAATTGTTATATGACTTTAAAAAAGATATTTTTCTACACAATGTTTGTTCAAAACATTTGTCATCAATGTTTATATGAGGTCGTCACTGAAGTCCAAAGTGAAAGAAAAATTAAATACATTTAAGTGAATAATATTTCTGTTCTATTATGGCATATATTAGAATTAGAAAATATCGTCTGACATTATAATAAAAATAAAAAGTTTTTATTATTTATGATGGCACATTTTGTTAAGAACTAGTGTAAAAGTTTTTGTACAAAAATGCAGTAGCCACGTGGCCAAATTGACAATTTATCAATAAAGTATAATTATTATTATTTCTTTTAAGTTTTAAAGTTTTTAAAACCAAAAAAGTAGCATAAATATCCAGAATTATTCACAAATTTTATATATACCTTTAATATCAGAATGTTCAGTTATATTATATTTCCACATTTTGTGAATTTTTGCGAATTTCAATTTTAAGCCATTTGCATCTTTGAACTTTTTAGAACTGCAGTTCACGATTTTGAAAATAATTTAATTAAATTTATAATTAACAAGTAATTAGTTATCGTCGGTCCGTTACTTCAACTAGCTCCAAATAAAGACTTTCGCAGAAAAGTGGTTTAAAGTGGTTATAAATGTCATATATATGATTAGATCGTAATAAAATTAAGCAATACAACAGAATTTTATAGGAATTGGTCCATATTTGACAACAGTCCCCATATATAGAACTCTCCGAAATTCACTTAAAGCACATAAATCCCATAATAATTTTAACATCAGGTTCACATTTAGCACAACTAGCTTTAATTTATAAGATTATACAGATCTAGTGGTGTTGGAAACGGCGGCAACACAGTGGTATGAATGAGAAAAAATTATATATTCCCAAATTTATTTAAACTTTACGTATTTATACCTATTTTTATACCCTGCACCGCAGGTGTAAACGTTTATATAAGTTTGTCATTCCGACTATAGTTTCTACAATATCCATCTAAGACGCAAAAAGGATATATTTTCTGGATACTTTTTGATAGGAAAATCGATATATCGATGCCCGTCCGTCTGTTGAAATCATTTTTTAGAAAGCCTCAGTTATCGGATGTAAATATATATTTTATACATCATCATACTCTTTAGAATGGCACTAGTAAAAATCAACATAATCGGTTTATTAAAGGCACAGATATCGCCAAAAAACCGAAAGGGCCTTTAAAAACGTGTGTTTTTGACTTTTCTAATCCCCTGTAGTACTTAGGTTTTGCACAGAAAATTCGGAATCTCTTTTTGGAAAGTTTTTGCTGAACAAATAATCAAAATCGGTTGTTAAACCATTAACAACGGACTTAAAATGGTAACGCTATATACAAAAAGCAGATCGGGCGGTATTTTGGGGCATGACAAAAATTAATCTTGCGTTTGTGGAAAACTCATGTAATACTTTTTCATTGTATGGGGTAACTGGCATAACTTTTTTTTTGGATGGAGCCCGACTCGCTCTACTGGATACTTTCATACATACATACATATATATAGACGATACTATAGACGAGAGTATGGACGAGACTATAGACAAGACTATGAACGAGATTATAAGGATACTATTGACAACACTATAGACGAGACTATAAGCGAGATTATTCGCGAAACTGTAGACATGACTATAAGCGATACTATAGACGATACTGTTGACGAGACTAAAAATGAGACTATAGATGATACTATAGACGTGACTATAGACGATACTATAAATGATACTATACATGAGACTAGAGACGATACTATAGAGGAAAATATGGACAAGACTATACGCGAAACTGTAGACAAAACTATACACAAAACTGTAGACTAGACTATAGACGATACTATAGATGAGATTATAGACAATATTATAAATGGGAATATAGACGAGACTAAAGACGATATTATGATTAACACTGTAGATGAGACTATTGACGAGACTATGGCCGAGACAATATACGAGGCTATAGACGATACTACAAACGAGACTATGAACGAGGCTATAGATGATAGTATAGACGATAATATAGACGATGCTATAGGCGAGATTATTGACGGGACTATTGACGAGACTATAGGAAAGACTATAGAACAAATTATAGATGAGATTATAGACGAGACTATTAACGAGAATATAGGTGAGACTATTGACGGGACTATAGATCAGATCATAAACGTGGCCGTGACTACTGATGAGACTATTCACGAGACTAGAGACGAAACTATAGACGAGACTATAAACGAAACTATAGACGAAACTATAGACGAGACTATAGACGAGACTATAGAAGAGACTATAGACGAGACTATAGACAAGACTTTTGACGAGAATATTGACGAAAATGTTGACAAGAATATTATATATATATATATATATATATATATATATATATGTAATTAAGGACAAAATAGAGAATATGTGTATATAAATATATATATATATATATATATATATATTCTCTGTTTTGTCATTAATTTTGTTTGGAGGGTTATAACATTAAAACATATTTAAAATCTAGAGAATTTTCAGCGATACCAATCACTTATGTTATATTACCGCGGTTTATTTAATGTCACGTTTGTTATGAGTTTACCCCTATATGGAACGTTTAGTAAACATAAAATTTTGAATATTTCGAATTTTCTTTTTTAATAAAATTATGATTGTAGTAGAAGCACGTATACATAATACTGAATAGCTTGTTCTTCATGAAAAATTGTATGCTTTGCCATGAGCTATTATATTAAAGATATACACAGGGAAATCACATTTTGCAGTACGGTTTCCCCAACAATATTATTTTTTTTGTAATAATATATTGTTATCGCAACCATTGTTGAATATATTGTATTTTAATAACAATTTTGTTTTACCGATTATAGTTTTGTTCTCAATTTTGTAATCACATTGTTGGCACAATATGTTAAGCACTATGTTCGGTTTGAATCACGTTATATTTGTTATATAACGTTATATTGGGTTATATTTCATATGAAAAATTATTCAATATTTTGAATTGTTTTTCGTAATTTTTGGACCATAATTCCATTTTATTTAAGTACTTCCAAAGTTTTGTGTGAATTTTCACATTTATAACAATTGTTTTAAAATTATATTCGTAAAAATATATTAGAAAATAATTACAATATTCGATATTGTAAAAAATTAGTTAAGTAAAAGTAAAATTAGTTAAGTTATTTTTGATTTGGAGAATGAAGTCGAAGTTTTTTGTGAAATGTAAATAATCTAGATTTTTTTTGTGTGCAAAAACTATTAAGTGGATAATTCTTTAAAAATAAAATTAGTATTAGCAAATAGGAAATTATTTTCTTCGTTGATAAAATACATATATTTTATCCATTTTTGAAGAATTCAAAAGGGCTAGAAATAAAAGCTAAACACAAATTTTGAGGCTAAAAGTAAAATAAAAAGGATAGGTTTAGCCCTAAAAAGGCTAAACTGGAAACACTGTCCCGTACACTGAATTGAAAGCACATGTAATCCTAATTCTATCCGTAATCGAAAACTGGGTAAATGAGAGCTATTTTGTGAGAAACAAATTTTTCTTACACGAAACAGCCCGGACTTTTTCTTCAGGTAGACGGAGTAAATTGTCAAACAATAAAAAACAAAAATAAAGAATAGAAGATTTTAACGAATTAAATCAAAAATATTTTGTTTCAAAAAATTTTATTTAAAAAATTTAAAATAATAGAAAATAAACTAAAAACTACAGATCGGATTTTAATAAAAAAAAACAATCTTTGTTGTTCACAAGATAACAAAAATTCATCATAATTTTCTTTTTTATATCAATGATTTTATTTATTTATTTTCTCATTTTGATCGAAAAAAATAATAAAAAATCGCTTGTGATATTTATTTATTCAAAATACTTTTTGAAACAAAAACAAAAGTATGAAGAGAAGAACAATAATTTGAAATTTTTTTAACTGATATTTATTTTAAAAGATATTTGTTTTTTCATCACGATGGATATTTATATTATAAAGTAAAAATTTCTTATATATTTTTTTGAACAAATGAAAAACATTTTAAACAGTAAAGATATTTATTATAATTGAAACATAAAATTAAATAGTTTAAGGGTTCTTGTGAAAAATATTAAATATATTCTGAATTTGAATGTAAATTCTGAAAAAACTTTCAAATTACTTTGACGTTTACTTTCTCGGTAAGTAATTCTTTTGAAATAAAAATTTAGGTTTTAATTTTAAGTTTTTAGTTTTTAATTTTGATTAAGAAATTGATGTGCGTTTATAGGAATATGCACCATTGTATATATGTTAATATGTATATATATATATATATATATATATATATATTTATATATATTTATTTTTATATATATTTTTTTTAATATTTTTTAAATATTTTATCTGCATTTATTTCGTCCAAATTTTTAAAAGGTAGATATTACTATATCAAAGTCATTGTTATTATTTTTATTGTTTCATATTATTTGAAATGGTTATTTTCCAAAAATTATGCATTGCGGCCTTAGTTAGATCTGCGAGTTTTCAAATTTGGCCCTTCAAGGAATTTTCGTGCTCACCCCTGCTATATATAGACCACAGTGATAACAAAAATAGTTTTACACTATTGGACTGCATCCGAGCTAGCACAATCGTTCTGCCATATGTTACAAAAATCATATTAAAATAAAACTTGCCAATCTTATATCAAGCAAAATAATTTGTCTGCATATAAATAATCAATACAGGAAAATACTTCAATTCGAAAAGTTATACAAAGTTCAAAATCATTCATTGTCTATGCCATTTAAAAATACCGAAAAAAAGTATAATATTTTTATATTTATTTTGGCAGAACATTTCATTATAAGTAAATATTTTAAAAAACAAAATAATTTTTTTTTTTTGTTTATTTGCCTATATCTCTTCTACATAAAGATTAATTCTCATTCAAAACAAGAAATATTTATTTAATAAAAATAAAAACTCATTCCTAATAAGATTTCTTATAAATAAAACTGTTAAAAGATTCTAAATTATTATTAAAATTCCACTTTCCACACTTTGATAGATTTCCCCTTAATTTGAATTAAATTTTCAAGAACACATAATAAAAATCATTTTATATTGTTTCTTTTTGTTACTACAAATAAACAAATATACAAATATTGTTCAGAATACAGAAAAAAAATATCTGTTGCTGAAAATATGTATTAAATCCCAGCAAAAGAAATACTGAAAAAGAGCTGAAAAAGTTATAATTTTAAAATTCTGTTGTCATTGGAAGGAAGTACTTAGTGCTGAAAAAGAGTTATAGAAGTTCTTTTTTTTAACCCATGATAGTCATTAGTAAGACTTTCTTCTTTTATGCTTTTTGATCTTTGCTTTTGAACTATTTCTCTTAAAACTATATTAATATTTTTTTAATAAATATGTGGTTTTAGTTTTGTTAATATAAAATAAAAATGCTTTTTAATTTATGAAACTTATTTTTACTTTTTTTGAAATAATTTTTATTAACTTCCAAAATACTCGTATGCACTTAGTGGTGAGAGTTATTTTTTTTTTTTTTTGAAGTATTTAATCGTTTATTTGCTGGGATTGTATTGTACGTTAGCGCGTAAATTATGGAAACTTAAAACATACTCTCACAAATCACTTAAAAACACACTACCAACATATTTAAAAATTAAAAGAATTATGACGAAGTCACCTTCTTCGTGCATACGAAAACTTCTTTTGTTTATTTGTTTCGTTTGTTGTTTACATAAGTAGTTGTATAAGTTTGAGTAAATGGAGAAAAGAACCCAGAAAAAAGTTTTTTTTTTTGGTTAAAAGGGGAGAGCGTAATATAAAAAAAAAAACAACAAGAGTCCTAACAACAATTGAGTACTACTGATGTTATTTGCAAATATACAATATACTTATTATATTTTTACTGTACTTTTACTTATACATATACGAGTATATATATATATATATGATGCGTGTATTTGATTGTTTGTTTTTCATTTATTCATTTAATGTTTGTTTGGTTTTGTTATTCTTTCATGTTTTTCTTGTACTAATAAATTATGAAAAAAACTCATAATGGGGTAAAAGTGCAAATACAACCCAATAAACAATTAAGTGTGAGAAAATATATTTAATTGTTTTTAAATTTAAATCAATGAAACATATGT
Source organism: Protocalliphora azurea (assembly GCA_932274085.1). NCBI lineage: Eukaryota > Metazoa > Arthropoda > Insecta > Diptera > Calliphoridae > Protocalliphora > Protocalliphora azurea. The sequence goes on along the minus strand of OW026522.1, from coordinate 109,845,741 downwards.
TTTTCTTTTTTTTTTTTTTAATAATAGAGGAAAAAAAATATTATTTTGATGTTTTCTAAAATGAAAATGTAAAAAAAAAAAATAGTTTAAGAGAAGAGTTTTGATTACTTATATGAAATTAAGAAAATAAACACAAATGAAGTTTAATTTCCTAAACTACTGGTTGGATCGAATTGAAATATATGGAAGAGTTGTAGAGGAGCACCTGATTTCAAAAAAATCATCTTGCAGTAAAAATTAGTATTAGCAAATAGGAAATTATTTTCTTCGTTGCTAAAATACAAATATTTTAGCCATTTTAAGGCAATTTTAAGAATTTAAAAGCTAAGCGAAAATTTTGAGGCTAAAAGTAAAATAAAAAGGATAGATTTAGCCCTGTGATAACAACAGACAAGATACAAGGTGTCAAAGTTAACTACCTCGAGTATTTAAAAGAGTCAGAAAATCGTAACTTCTACAAATAAAGTCTGATTTCAAAGATTTTTATATCTCTGTAAAGTGCTTGGCAATATAAAGAAAAAAAAAAAAAAAAAACAAGCTTATGCACTCTTTTACAGTTAAAAATGTATTTACGCTTGAATTTTGAATTTTTTACTTTTTGCCTCGACTTTATTTCGTTTTTCGAGAATAAGTTTTGAGATATATGAGGGAACTTTTTTAAATATTCTGTAATCTCAATTTATCTAGACGTGAAAAATGCTCACACTGAAATTAGTGTGAAAAGTGGCTATTACAAAAATATATTACAATTCTCTCACTTTTTTCTCAAACCTTTTTTTAACAAAAAGAAGAAGTAAATAAATAAAAAATTCTTTATATATTTCAAAAGACAAGATATAATATATAATAAAGAAATCTTTTATCGATTTGCACCCTACATTCATCATTGGCAGAAAATGGTGAATTAAAAAAGTTTAATTTTTATCGATTAATAAAACTGCTTTCTGTGTAATGCAAATTTTATGAAAAAAGTCAATCTTTAAAAAAAAAAAACGTGTTAGCATAAAAAACATTGGAAAACAAATATTTAGAATCATGAATGAAGTTTCCCAGCAAGAATTTGCTTTCCTAGTGAACTACCAGGTATAATTGGAAACAAAAATAAACTACTTATTGTTTGCCCGATTAATTAGTTATTTTTGTTCGAGTTGTCCACAAATTCATGTGGTTGTTTTTAGACTCTATGGATACTTAAAAATATGTATCTAAACATAAAAAAGAAAATTAAAAAAAAATTGCTGTCAGTGTGATTTGAACTTGGACACAAATCAGCCATTCGTTTTTAACGACTAACGTCTTACTCAGTACAAAAACTTGCACTTAATTTTCTAAGTGGCAAAAACTTTTTTTTAGTATAAAATATCTTTTTAGACATTTTGTTATAAAACAACTAACAGTATCAGAATTGAGTTGAATCAACAACCTTCTGGTTGCTAATCCAGCGCTCTAGCCAACTCATTCACGTGATTGCAATATTGCTGTGCTATTATACTATTAAATACTTATTTATGCAATTAATAGTGACGCCTCATTACCGAGAAACTACTTTAGTAAGTAATTGCCATTACCGAAAACCAAAAAGTTTTTGTCGGGTTTAAAGAGTCTTATGTTTGAAGTTAAAATTTGGATACTATAGACGCCAACGTACTTGGCTAAATTTAGCCTTTGTGTAAGTTTTGGACGAAATTTGACTCCATAGAGACCTGTATTTAAGTCTAAAATTATTCTTTATTGATATCTGAGTAGTTCCATTTTAAATTTAAAAATTTTGACCCTTGATTACCGATTTAGATAATATCTGGTGCATGTATAGAGGAGGATACAGAGGTATGTAAAACGAATTTTCCTCATTTTTATTTTGAGAACTATGGTAACTCTATAACTTTGAAAGTTGTTAACATATTTATTTAAATGGCCAGAACTTTTGTTACATAAAAGATATCAAAATATATTTTTTTTGCAGTGTATTTGCCAAAGCTTTTATTTTAAGATGTCATATAAAAATTTTGAAAATATTTTTATTAAACTTTTTTGCTTTTTGTAAGTATTTTCTTTAGTAACGTGTATCTCAAAAAGTCCATCTTTAATTTTTTTATATTTTTTTTTTGGTAGGAAGCCTTTGGTACAGGCTTTCAGAGAGGTCAAAATTTTTAAGTTTAAAATGAAGTGTTTAAATAACAGCGTTTGGAGAAAAAAATGAACCATATAAAGACCTGAATTTCAAGCCGAAATTGGACTTTTTACAGAACTGCCTTTGAAGCTAGAATTATACTTTATAAGAACTTACGTTTGCAGCCAAAATTAGATAACATAGATGTTAATTAACGTACATAGGGACACATAAGTATTCTAGAGACCCAGATTTTGGTATAAAATTTGACCTTATAGAAGTGCTAAAAATTTTGTAGTATTTCACATCATGTCCTACTGTGAAAGATGCTGCTAATCCACGTTTGTAGCTTATTAGACTTTATTGGATTTAATGAATCTAAAAGCAAAGCACAAATTATTTTTTTTAAGGTTCAACATTTGAAACTAAAATTATGCTTCATTGAGATTTACACTTAAAGTCAAAATTGGATTAGAGACTTACATTTGAAGCTGAATTTCGACTCAATGGAAGTCAAAATTTGATTCCTTGACACCTTCTTTTAAAGCTGAAATTGGATATAATCAAATCTTAAATTTGACTGCAACTGAAAATAAAGCTGTAACTATTCTTTGTTGCCACCTAATTATGCTTTTAAACTCCTATGCTTTGGCGACATTACAATGCCAAAAAAGCAATTTTGGTGATATTTGAATGAAATTTTATACTTTGTTAGTAGACAAGACCGTAAAAATTTCGACTAAAAATAGGCGGTTAGAATCACTGCCACACCCTTTCTAAAAAACATTTCTCTTGAATTTTAGATATATTTTTATAAATTTTATTAAAAAAGAAACGTAGGTAATCACGCGCATCTCCCTGTGCTACTTACATGACAAGTTTGTAGCCGTTATCTTAAAATTTTGATTTAATGTTTAACATACTGGTAATATGATATTTCAAAAGATCGCAAAATTTGCAGCCCATATTCTCAAATAATATTTTATGGATATTTTCTTATATTTCAATCGAATTATTAAAATCAAGCATTTGAAATTATTTAATCTTATTTTTCAATCATTAGATATCTTAACTGTTTAAAATATTTTTCATTTGTTCAAAAAAGTATGTGAAGGATTTTTATTTTCAAATATAATAATGTATCAATATGAAAAAAAAAAAAAAAAATAATAATAATAATAAATATCAGTATGAAAAAATTTTTATTAATTGTTTCTTTATTCATACTTTTGCTTTTGTTTCAAAATATATTTTCTACCATTTTATTTATTTGAATTTTGTATGTGTGTATTTTGTGCATACATTTCAAATATTTTTTGTTCAATGAAATTGTTTTTTTTTTTAGATTTTATTTATCCAAAGAAATAAGTTTCAACTTTTGTAATAAATATCATAAATGGTATTTATATTTTTTTATATCGATCAAAAAAAAAAAAAAAAAAAAAAAAAATTAGCTATTGATGAAAATAAAAAAGTTATGATGGATTTTTATTATTTTTTGAACACCAAAGATTGTTTTGCAACTGAAAGAAAAACAAAAAGTTAGGTCTCTGATTTAAATGGAACTGTATGAAACTTTTTAGTTTCATAAAAATATCAAAAAATCAATAAAAATATTTCCAAAAAGTATATTTTTAATATTATGATTTCTTTTAAATAAATATATGGATTAAATATTGAGTTTTAAATTCATAAAAAATAAAAAAAATATATTTGTTATATAAAAAATCATATTAATATCTGTAGCATTTACGGAAATATGTACAGTTAAATTTGATATCCCTCTTCACAAATATTTCAATAAAACGAAAATATTTTTAAAAGTAGCAACTTTGACAATCCATAGTATAGACACTTCCATAATAATAAAAAGACTATTTTAACTGCTAAGTTTTTATTTTCCTATATTTGTCATTCTGTGCACTGTATAACTTACAGTGGGGCCAGTCGTAAAATTTTTGGTAATAAATCTGTATCTCCTAACCTACTGGTCTTATCGATTTTGAGTATATGGAAAAATTGTAGAGAATAATCTAAGCTTTCAGAAGAATTCTCTTGTAATCATCCTATAATAACATGTGATAACCTACAGGGTGTTAGAATTAACTACATTGAGCATGTAATAATTTCAAAAAATCTTTACTTCAACAAATCGAGTCTGATTTCCAAGATTTTTATATCTCTGGCAATATAAAGAGAAAAAAAATTACTGACCTCCACTTAGTTTTTCGGGAATTAGTCCTGAGGAATTTTTTTTAATTGAGGATTTTTTTTAATATTCTGTAATTTATAATAAATTTCGAAATAAACATATTTAGATTATTTCAATTTGAATTAGTATGAAAAATGGATACTTTCTATAAATATATAGTATAATTTTTTATTTGAATATTATAAAAGACATGGCTTCATAAACGGTTTATAAAAAAATCTTAAATTGACTTAGGTTTTCACCCTACATCCAGCATTAGTCAAAAATTGTGAATTTTATAAAAAAAAATTGAGGTATAAAAAGATTTCGTGCGAGTTTTTGCAAATTTATTAACGCTGTTTAATTAGCAAATATATTTAGATCGATTTAGCATTAAAGGCAACTTTTCAAAACACTATTTGAATTTCATAAAAAAGCTTATTAGCATCATATTATTACTATTATTTCTGATATGTTGTATAATATAAATATCAATCTTTCATTCCTCTAAAAATCATTTAAAAATATTTTTTATCTATTTTTTAAAAATAAACAATATTTAATGAATTTGATGGAATATTACGAATATTATCTCGTTACACATATAACACAACAACAAAATATTATAAGTGAATTTAATGCATTTTTACATAAGTTGTCGGTTTTGAAGTCACTAAATTATCTTCTTTAAGACGACCTATGTAGATATATTATATATCAGTGAATTGGTAAGTCGATTTTTATACACTTTTAATATTTTATAAGATTTTTGGAAAGTAGACGGTGTTTTTTTTTTTTTTTTTTTTTTTTTTTTTGAAAAGTTAAAAAATTGGATGTTTTTGAACACTGAAAGACTGATGTTTATTTTACATAATACGTAAGAAATAACCGCTATATTGTAATGCTAGTAAGTTATCTGTGCAATTTAAAAAAAAGTCTTTTGGAAAGTTACCTTTAGTGCTAAATCGATATAAATATATTTTCTAATTAAACACCATCAATAAATTTGCAAAAATTCGTATTGCTGGAAGCAGTTTAGTGCTAAATCGATTTAGATTTATTTTTTAATAAAGCAGCGTTGAGAGATTTAAAAAAACTCGTGTGATATAAATATTTTTTTATTAATAGATAAAAAATTAATAGATAGATAAACATGCATTTTTTTCTAAAATCCACCATTTTCGACCATTTTCGGTAGAGTGCAAATCGAAATCAACTAAAAATTTCTCTATTAACCATTTATGAAACTTTGTCTTTTGAAATATGTAAAGAAAACAATTTCTTTATTAAAAAATCTTTGAGAAAAGGTTTGTAGCATATTTTTGTAAAAAACATTAGTTTTTCGTACTAAATTTGGAGTGTTGATTTGTAATATTTGTCATGGCTAAACGGATTAAAATAATGCAAACATATTTTTACTATATTATTACGGATTGTATTAGAAATGACAGAATATTTATTCTTTCATACACAATTCTCGAAAAACTAAATAAAGTCGAGGCAAAAAATTAAAAATTTTAAATTCAAGTATAAATATCTTTTTAATTCTAAGAGATAACATAGCTGGGTAAGCATGTATTTTCTTTATGTTGCTAAGTACTTTATATAAACATAAAATTCTTCGAAATCGGACTTGAATTGTAGAAGTTAAGAATTTTTAAACTTTTACATATTCTAGGTGGTCAAGTTTGACACCTTATAGCTTAACTCGTATTACTACAGAGTGCCTACAATATAATTTTCCTCTACAACTTCCATGTATTTTAATTTGATCCGAACAGTAGTTTAAGAGATGTAGATTTATTAATAAAAATTTTGCCATTGGCCCCACTGTGCGACGTTTGAAATAATTGAATGCTATAGAGATCGACATGTTGGAGTGTCCCGTTGAATATGACGTGTAGAAAGACCACTTAAATGATGCATATTGATGACAAGTATACAGTAGTGTTCGGATGAAGAACTCTTTGGGATGAGAGGTGCTGGGAAAATTGGAAAATATGTTCAAATGTCTGAGTCAAAACAAAATCTTTGAATAAAACACAAGGAATTAGGAATTTTTTAATTATGTATTTAATTGTACCAGAAGAAGTAAATGGAGTGCAGGTTAGAGAATTAATAATTTATGATTAAGTGGAAATAAGAATTTACGACATATTTGAATATTTGTCATTTTTTTTAACTAAATTGCAAATCTTACAATTCAGATACAATATATGGTAAGGAAAATAGGAGAAAATAAAAAACAAAGAAAATTGCCATGAGTTATTTTGGAGTATAGAAGTAGAAATATTAAAAATATTTTCAAAATAGATTTTGCGTTTACTATAAAAAAAATTGGAAATATGTATTAAAAATTCGTCATTTTATGAAATATTATGAAAAACTGCTATAAGTTTTTTGGCAAAAAAAATTTATAAGGACGTATCTTTGCAAATTGCATTAAAAGTCAAAATTAGAGTATGCATAGGCCTAAGGTTGGGAGACTTTATAGAGAACTATTTTTATTTTTAAATCAAAATTAAATTTGATAAAATTTTATAGTTTTTCAATTACATAAAACTATATCTTGTAATTTATTTTACTTTTTATAATTTTCATTTCATTACCAATTGTTTTCCATCACACCCAATGTGCATAAAATATAATATCCTTTTATTTAAAAAAGTTTAAATTAAATAAGTATTCCGATAGACATCAAATGTTTAAAAATATGTAAGATAAGCAAAAAAAACCTTTTAAAACAAATAAAAAAGTTCAAAGAGCACCAAAATAATATAATAAAAAGCACCTTATATTTACGCAACCATACATAAATACAAAATATTTTTACACTAAAATATCTTTCATTTACACATAATTTTTTCTTTATAATACAGTTGCGAGCATAAAAAATGCAACGCTTTGTGATGTGATCTTTGTGCACATGTATTTTTCTTAAGGCGTGACCCGATTTTGATTGATTTTTTAGAGTTGCATTTGTTTGCTCGCATTAATTTACAACTTTTTTAACAAAATTTTTAATAATTGCTCTAATGCGTAGTAACAATTTGGAATAAAATGACATACTAAAATGGCTAAGACTGCAAAGAGTAAAATTACAACAAAATTAACTAATTTAATAAACATTTTAGCCCTAATCAATACAATCAAAAATCACATAGCCTGGTGTTGCATTTTTTATGCTTGCAACTGTATATACAGAGAAGTTTTACGTAATAACAAAATGTATTTTAAACTCTGCTCAATGCATATATTGTTTATATAAGTATTTCTTATTTAAATTCTTTTCTTAGGAATTTTTTTCAACAGTTGTGCTTTTGTTTGTTTTTTCTTTTTCTTATATTTATACAAAAATTTGCATTTAAAGTTTGTTCTTGTTGGCGAATTTAATTAGAAGATTTAACGTCTTTAATATTATATTTTATATATATTGTATTGGCTGTTCTTTAAGCTAAGAAGTTTTTGTTTTCTATATTCTTAACAAAAACGTCATTAAGGAAATTTTAGTGAAAGAAATAAGAAAATGTTATAAAGAAAATAGAAAAAATAAAATACATTAAGTTGAGTATATTTTTTTTTTCTTTAAATTTAAAATAATACAGATTTTTTATTTAATTTTGTAAAATCAAAAATTAAAATCATTACTTTTTTAGGGTAATTACCAGAGAAACCACAAATATGCAATTGTATGTTTTTTCCTGGACGTTAAATGAAGCCATTGATAAAATATTTATCTGTTTCAGAATAAATAAAGCATTTTGGCATCGATTTGTAAGTGCATATTTTTGCATATTTTACCATTAATGGCATATTTTGGCACTTAGTGATATTTAGTATATATTTGCAGCATATCTTGTTATTTTTAGAAGATATTTAACCCTTTTAGAGCATATATTGATATTTTGTGCATAACTTTTTTTTTACACATAATGGGATGCTTTTCTAATTTGAGTTTATAAAAAAACAAGTTAGAGTGCTACATTCGGCTGTGACGAATCTTATATACCCTTCACCTGTGATGAGATATGCTATATGAAAAATGAAATACGTTACATGAAATATATTTTACCTATAATAATTTATAAATCCTTATATCCTTATATATATGTATATATATATATATATATATATATATATATATATATAAATATATATATACATATATATATATATATATATATATATATATATATATATATATATATATATATATATTATATTTGTATTACAGACAGATAGTACCAGCGCCAGAAGTGGTTATAGGCTACAAAGCCTATAGATCTCGACTTTACCTCTACTTTACTAAAAACATTTTTTAAATTTTACACGTTATTAATGAAATTATTTACATAAAATTTGTTATAGGATATGTCGAATCTTGATCGATTGCCACACCCATTTTTTTAACGCCCACTTTTTTAAAACCGATGAGCTTAAAATAGATCGCAGCAGGATGTGTAGTAATCCCCATATAAAGCAAATATTTATTATGGCATATCTAAGGAACTATTAAAGTGAGAGCCCTCAAATTTCCTGGGAACCTTCATAATTTTAGAATTTAAAAAAAATCTGCACATGTTTAAGGAAAATAATCACTTCGGAGCAGAATAAATATTTTATAAATGTAAGACAATATTAAATTAAAAAAGAGTATGATGGAAATTTTATGGATCGGTTTGACTGATTTAAAAAATCGAAATTCGAAAAAAAATATTTGTGATAGATTTATGCAATAATGTGGCCCGTTGCTTATATATAACTCGTTTTGACATATAAATCGATTAATACCGCACAATAAAAAAATCACGTAAAATTACTATAATAAAACAAGTAAGTTTTCTTGTGTAAACGTGAGAATGTGTAAATTTAAATACAAAATGTTTACTAGAATAAATTACATTACTTAGTTTACAAAAATACATAAAAATGTAAGTAGATTGAATATATATAAACATGTTTATATTATCACACATTTTATCTAAATTGTGCCTAAAAGATGTGTTTTATACACAAAGTATCTAACGATAAATACAAAAGTTTTCAAAATTTTGTTTAAAAAGAAAAAAATAAAAAAATAATAGTAAAACAAAATTAAAAATTTTATAAAGAAATTTTGCTACTGAAACTAAAACAAAACAAATTGTAATTGGTAAAAAATAAATTAATTGGCGAAAATATCATCAAAGATGTGAAAAATTGTTCAAAAGCCAGTGTGTAAAAAAATTACGATGAAAAAATATAAAGTCATTGTCATAGATATGATAAAGGAAGTAATTGGATACTTATAGCCATTTGAAGCTCTTAAAAGTATTTTACTTTAAATATTGTGTTTCGGTTCCAGTTCTTGTTTATTTATTTTATTATTTTTTTCATATTTCTTTACCTCAATAAAATGTTAAAAATATACACATTTCTTGATTTTATCTAAATATATATATATAATTATTTTCATGGGATGTTGATACGTACTGTTTTAGATATTAAAAATTCCGCGATGTATCCATACATATTTTTTGTTTAATTTTAAATATCTTAGCTCTAACTTTAGGCACAATAAAGATTTTAATTTTACACACTTGGTGTATTTTTAACGTAATTATAGTAGGAGTCAAATTACTTACTATAAATAGGGTAAATTTACAGGAAAATTTATAACATACATGCAGAGAAAAAACATGGTTATAGCATGATCACTACAATATTATGTTCTCATTATTAATTTTATTGAATTTTAATAACTCTGTGTTCAATGATTTTGATTTAATTTTATCATTTAATGTTTACACTCAATAACATTTTAATGATTGACTGCAAAAATTATTTTTTAATATTTTTACCAGAAACAAAATTTTTTTAATATGCAACATATCACTACTTTTACAATGATTAAATATTTACAGTCTTTTTCCTTGTTAATAAACCATATTCCGTTTTTAAACCATATTAATATTATTATTCTTATAACAATAAAATGTTACAAATAAGTATAATACTTATCCTTCATAAACTCAGTGGAAAACTTCAAAAAAAAAAACTTTTTAATATCTGTTTCCTAACTTCAATCTAATTCTCATTTAGTTCATATATGAATAGATATAAATAGACCAGGCATATACTTGATGTGATTTAAGCTATATAAGATATCATGCATTTCAAAGAAATGAATATAAGTAATATGTAAATATTACTATCTATCTATCTATATATATATATATATATATATATATATATATATATAATTTTTATTGAAAAGTTTTATAATAATAATAATAATAATAGTAATAACAATTTTTATTAATATATGATAAGATGGAATAATATTGTGACAAAATGAAATAATAATATGCTACGATTGGATAACTATATGATAACATCAGGTTATCCTGTTAAAATGGAATCAAAATATGACAATGTGGTATAATGTAATAAGATTGTTCAATTATATGTAAAACTATAATCATAACATTATTATATAACAAACCATAAAATCGGATACAATATGACAAAGTAGAATCATAATAATTATTAATTATAATCATTTCTATTTTTGATGTGATCATATGTTCCAATCATAATATATTGCTCTAAGATTATGGTCACTGCAACTATATTTTTTCTCTACGTGTAGGTGCTTCAAAAAGTTGAAGAAAAACCAAGCATGCTTTAGTTTATTGTAGTTGTTGTTTTTGAGTACCCATGAAAGCAACAACTATAAGGAAAGCAGACATTAAATAATTAAACAAAGAGAAAGAAATATATAGTCCATTAAGACCTACTATATGATAAAATAAAATATACAAATATAGAATAATGCGTTGATACTAACATCTAGATGATTTTATGCACTTTAGGGCGATTCCTGAAAGTAGGTTTATATGGGAGCTATGGTAAATTATGGACCGATTATCATAAAATTTGGCAATGTTGTTTCTGCTTACATAAAACTTATTTGTGTCGAACATCAACTTAATATTGAGATTCGTATGGGATTTATGCACGTTAAAGTGCATTTCGGAAGAGGGGTTTATATGGAAGCTATGGTCATTTGTGAAGCGATCTTCATAAAATTAGGTACAAAGATTGATACTTGTACAGAAAGGCATTTTTAGTGCTTAAACTCTATTCCGGGTCGAAATTTGTGAAATAATAGACCGATCACAACCAATTTCATTAGCCTTCGTCCTTGTATCACAAAAGTCCCACGTGTCAAATTTGATTGAATTATCTTTACAATTGCGACCTGTACTTTGTGCACAATATTTATATGGACAGCCAGCCAGACGGACGGATGGATGGACATCGTCAGATAAATTTAAAAAGTGATTCTGAGTTGATTGGTATACTTTAAGGCAGGTGATGGTAAACCTTGTCTATGCGTTACAAAGACCAGCACAAACGCATAATCACCTATGGTGGTGTAAGGTATAAAAAATTGATTTGTTATACCTCGGTTGTTTATAAAGCGATTTGGTGGTTTCAGAAATCCGACATTCAAGAAAAATACTTGTGATCGATCTATATTATAACTAAGTCCGTAGCTTATTTAGGAGTTAGATATCAGTCAAAAATGGTCGATATTTCTGTAACTTGTGGACCTAATGAGTTCATTTCTTCAGAAGAAAAATTCTGAAAACATTTTCCCATCTTGTTTTATAAAATAGTACTTAACTTATGTAGGGGTTCCAAAAAATCAAAAACTGGTTCGAAAAAACGGTTTTTTAAAAATATCTCCGCTGTTTTTGGGCCGGTTTTTTTTGTCTTTCAACAGACAAGTTTTGAAAAAAATTTCCGTTCTTTTTCATATATTTATGCTAGCGGGAGGCTTCACAAATGCTAAAAACCGGTTTTATACATATCTCCAGCACTTGAACCGATCTTGATGAATTTCAATACCAAAATTCTCGAAATGATTTTAAATCGTTTGGTATATTATATATAGAAGTTATTTGTGGTCTTCATAGACACTATTTGAAACGACGAACGGAAGTATGCATAAACAGACAGACATCGTCCTATCGATATAATTTTTTATAAGGATCCAGATATATAAACGTTTACGCTCCCCTACGAAATCTGTGGAAGTTATAAACGCAATGGCAAACCTATATAAACCCTTTACACCTGTGATGTAGGTTATAATAAGAAATATAAAAATTTTAGTATTTAAAATTAACTTTATTCGATACCATTTTATCGCTGAGAAGATTGATTAGTAGCAATTAGTTTGAAGATTTAGAAAAGGATATAGTGATCTTAAGTGAGGCATTTTGGTCTTCTTCAAATGTAATAGAGAGGACGTATATATAATATATAATAACTACAAACATTTTTAGTTTTTTAAGCATATTTTGGTTTCCCTGGTAATTATATATAAAACATTTCTCGAAAAAAAGAATTAATTAAATTCTATTATGTTTTGTACACTTGGGGCGTTTGATTTATAAATAATTATATTCTTTTGTTCATGTTTGTCCAGTGTGTATGGGTGATTTTAATTACAAGTTATTGGAAACAGTAGCTATTTGTTCTTTTATTTTTAGCTAAAAGGAAATATTGTTTAAATTAATTATGTTAATTTCCTTTTTAATGTCAAATTAATAGCTATAAATATTTTCTTAAATAACTTCAGTAACAGTTTTTCCTTTAAAGAAAAAAGCAAAACGTAAATAATTAAAAACCATGGTCCTTGAACGAAAATATGTATAAGCTTTGCACATAATATCAAATAAACAATTAATTAAAAAAAGAAAAAACTCAAAATGTTTTTGTTTATTCCAATACAATTGTGATTATATATTTGATAGGAAATTTTTGCTAAAGCAAATATATATATATATATATATATATATATATATATATATTACGATTAAGTTTGATAATTTCAAGTGCTTGACCTTGACGTCAAGATAATTATTTCGTAATTTGACAGGTGATGGTTAAGGTTTATTTTTGATAAAAATTTGTTTGTCTTTTTATAATTATTACTGATAATGGTGAATTGTTAAATTTAGATAAAATTGTTGAAGTTTTCTTTAATTTTACCAAAAAGCCCACAAATTAAAATCGTTTACCTGTTTACAGAACATATTTTAAGCAGGTTTTAAATTTCTAATTTTTTTGTGGAATATTGTTTTAAACTTTAGTACGTAATTATAACATTTCGTTCGTTTCACTGTATTTTTTTTTTTCAAAAAAATTCCAATTTCCTAAAAGACAAACATATTAATTTGAAAGTTATCGGTTTTAAAAACAAAATTTTATTTGATTAATTTTTAAGCTATAATTGCTTTTTGATTAGTCATTTCCAAATTTTGAGTGATTTTCGACTTCATAAGAATTTTTAAGAGCCAAAATGACCCAAAGCAAAATCGTCCAAACTAAATAAAGAAAAAAAAAAAGATCCCATACAAATTTGGATCATATTTCACATGAAAAACAACCCAAAATTTTGCGGTGATTTTATATCATTTTTGGGCTATAATTTGTTTTTGATACCAAATTTTTGATATTTTGGGTAATTTTTGCATGAGAAAGTAAAGTTTGATAAAGCGAAGCCGGAGTTCGAAATACGTCAGAATTAAAAATCCCTGCATCCGCTCAAAGGCCGTCCGTCTAGGAAAACCATTTTAATCCAGACCAGAAACCTATATAACCCAAAGTTAGAACTGAATATAGCTAATTTTGTCCATATTTTTTATCATCTAATGTATGTGTCATAATGGATATTGAAAAATATTTATGTATAATCACCATGGATTTTGTATAAATATTTGAGTATTTTTTCACCTTTCTTTTGGGCAGAAACTCCATTTGTTATTTTTGGACAAAATTTCTATTCGATTTGGGTATATTTGATTTGGGTCATTTTACTGGCAGCAATTTTTTAATAGCATTTATAAATAGTTTATGTTTAATGAAGTTTATTAAAAAAATTATAATGATCGATTTAGTAAGTCCATAAAATTAGCTATTTTTGATTTGGGGAATAAAGCGCCGCAGGCGAAGATTTTAATTATATATAAAAAATCTTCATTTTTAGTTCGAATAAATTAAAAAAAAAAAAATGCTTAAATGAATGTTTCCGCAAAAATAAAATTAGTAATATCAAATAAATAATTATATTCTCCGCTGTTCAAATAATAATATTTTTGCTTTTTCAAAGCAATTTTAAAAATCTAAAAATTCTAGAAAAAAAACTAGAACCTGAAACAAAGATTTTAAGGCTAAAAGCAAAGTAAAAAGGCCAGATTTAGCAGTCGAAAGGCTAAGCTGTCAACACTGTAGGTAAGTAAAGTTTTTGTTGAGCTATTTATAGTCATATGGTCAGGAAATGATAATTTCAAAAATTATAGCCTATTGATCTCACAGATAATTTTTTTTACCCCGTTAGTATGTAGAACTGTTTAGCACAGATTTGTTGAAAGCTATAGAAATAATTTTTTTATTTTCATACTTCAACAGTCTTAGAATTATTATACACAATTAATTATTAATTATATATTTAGTAATTTCCTTTACATAATTATAAACATCGAAATATCTACTAAATTAAACACAAATCTTAAATAATTGAATGCAATTTTTTATAAACTATTCAGATATTTTGGCTAATTAGTAACCAATAATTTGCTGTCTCATTAATTAGTGATAAATCAATATTCGTTCCTCGAATAATTTGTTATAAAGGACAATAATTAGAAATTGTGTATAATAAACAACAAAATTCAAATTGACAATAGAGAAAAGAACACAATGAAACACACTTAAATATACAAACAAATATATATTTATGAGAATATGAATCCGTACATCTAAGGATAAGAGTTTTAATTAATTAAATTACTAAAAAGGGAAAAAAAAAACAATAATTTATTTTTCAGTGAAAGCCCTTTTTTAAATGATACAAAAAACAACATAGTTCCATTTTAAAATATTTGACAAGACAGGAGTTTACTGAAGTTTAATTAATTTGTAAACAATTTAAAAAAGCAATGCCATTTGTGTTAAATGACAAAAGATTCTGAGAATTTTTTGACAAATTTGTTTAATGTATAACTTAGTATGAGTATTTATACGTTAGGTTAGATTAGGTAAACATTTTTTTTATAAATTTTTTACAAAAAGGATATATATATATTTTTTTTTATTTTTTTTTATCTGTAAATAAGAATTATTTATTGAACCAGATGTTAAAAGCGACTTTGTATTCATTACTAACGATTCTATATATACATCAGTTATCTTCTTTGGATCATCCCAGGAAGAGTTTTTTATAAATTGCAACAAGATTCCGGACCAATCGTTGAAAATGTGCTTGAAAATCAATACAAAAATTTGATGATAACATTTTTATCAATTTGGTATAAATAAGACTTTTGCAAACCTTTGAGAGTTTTTTTTTGGTCCACTAATTGCATGAATTGTTCATTATTTAAAAAAAAAAACACACACTTAAAACTTGTACTCATACCAGATATTTTTTTACAACCAGAGAAATAATGATCACAATCTGTGTTGTCGTTTTAGTTATTTTTAACCAAAATTGGTTATTTTATTTTTCAAAGTGGAGATGATGACTTTTTTCCATTTTAGATATTTCTTTTTATTTATTTATTTATTATTATTATTATTATTATTATTTTTTTTTTTTTTTGTTAAATCCAAATTTTATTTTTATTAGTTTTGAAAATGCTAGTTACTCTGTTAAACTTGCCAACAATAAAAAGAGAGTGTGCTAAAAATTCATCACACATTTAAAAAATAAAGGATCCTATAACTTCTTATTCCAATTTTAACTGGCAAATGAAGAAAACAATTTAAATCAATAGTAAATATAAAGATTTTCTAATATTTAACCAAAAAAAAGTTCTAACTGTGTAACAAACAACCTAAATACTTGTAAATACAAAATAAATTACGATTAAAAAAGAAATGTACATTCGGTGAAGACCGACTATCTGATATCCTACATATAGTATATATAGTATATCCTCCTTAAAGTAATACATACTTGAGAGTGAGCATTATATTAGTGCTATGTTTAATTTGAAGCAAATTTTATTAACATATGAAAATTTATGTGGGATTTAAGTGCTGTTAACTGATTTTGATTTCTTAAAGCGATCCTTTTGAAATTGAATGCCATATTTTATGTAAGTACATATAAATTTTTTTTACAGAATGTTTAGGATTTAAAATGTTTTATTTGTTTAGAATTCTATAGAAATACGCTTATATGTGTTTAAGATATTTGAGCTTCAAAATATTACTCCAAGAGAACATTTATTTGGAGACTAGGTGAAGTAATGAATCAATTCTGACCAGTTAAGGAGTTTCTGAATCGATAGGTATGCTTTAGGGGTTCACTAATATGGTGCTGTAGCGAATAAAAAATGAACCTTGTTGTGCAAGACAACATAATTAAATAACAAAAATTTAAAAAGGCCACCACATTATTTTAAAAATAATTGCAATAAAAGTGTTTCATCAATCACGATGTATTTTCAATTGGACTAAAATTTTGTACACAATTTTTAAATTAACTTAATAAAATTTAATATATGGTACATGAATCATTGATTTTGAATATTTTCAGCACACTTTAAATTAATTTTAAAACGACGTGTTCAAATCTGCAACGAAAATTTGTTAACGCAATGGTATCAAATTGAAACTAAATTTTTGTCTAAATCAACACGACAGTGATTGAATTCGATACCGCATCGGTATGAACTTGAAAAGAAATGGGTATCGAATTTACACCATCTGTTCATTATTTGAAAAATACCGAAAACTTGTACTCATACCAGAAATAGTGATCACAATCATATTCAAACAGATACCATTCAGCGCCAATAGTGTAAGAGACACGTGTGTTAAATTTGAAAATGATGTGTTTAAATTTGCAACGGAAATTTGTTAACGCAATGGTATCAAATTGAAATTGAATTTATGTCAAAATTAGCACGACAATGGCCGAACTTGACACCACATAGACAAGGACTTGGAAAAGGAATAGGTATCGAATTAACACCGTCTGTTTTCTAAACCCATTTAAAATAAATTAAAAAAAATGTTTTTTACTTGTTGTTATAATTATTATAAGTAGGTATTATTACAAAGAGTATATAAATATTATTAAATAAAATATAATTATAATTATACCGGCTTAACAGTGGCACAGCATTCTTAAGTCGTTCATACTTAAGTATGAACTCTTAAATTTCACTCCTGCGACTAAGGAATACAATAAATAATTATATTTTATGTTAATGTTAAATATAATTTTTAAACTTGCTTTCCAAAAAAAAAAAAAAAAAAAAACAAAAATAAATGGTGCATTTATTTCTTCCATAAATTGACGGAGTTGTTCGTCGTCATTGATTTCTGCTGCTTCTTTGTCTATTGAAGTTGTTGTGCAACTAGAATTTTCAATATATTTTACTTCACCACATATTTTCGAGAAAGTATTTTCCATTAAGTATTCCGTTTCTTTTGTAATGATTATTTTTACAATTTTTTTCTTAAATAAATAATCTTTCGACACTAACCACGAATTTACAACGGCAATTTAATAAGAATACTGTAAGAAAACTAAGCCGATTGAAACTTGCAGCTTAGTAGGCTGGTAATATAAATGACGGTGGTCACTTTTTTGAATTACAGATAGTGTACTATTCGAAAGTTGAAGTGGAAATAAATATGCAGTTTTAAAACGAATATTTCAATTTGGAGGAAATTATATATGATAATAGAGGTATAGGAGAGTTTAGGTTTTGTATTCGGACATATAGGCCTAATGGGGGCATGTCTACAAAGTTCCAAACTTCGACACTTCAAGTTTGAAAATAAAAGATTCCGATTTTTTATATCTGCACCTGTTTCAAAGATTAATATATGATTTTGAAGATGAATACAAAAGTAAAGAAAACGTCTCCGTTTATTTAGTTTATCTCTTTCAGTTTACGAGATATTGGGCTTCAAGTTTTAAAAATTTTCTTCATTATATGGAGTTCAAATTTTCACAGATTTTTTTAAATATTGTTTTTTATTAAGTCAACACTAAATTACAAAATTATCTAGAAAAGAAATTATGAAAAAATCTTTACGAAATCATAGGCATTTAAATTTTGAATTTAAAAAACAAAATCTTTCAGATTTTACAATTAAAATCACGATAAACCTTACATTACTCTACGTATACACAAAGACATTTTTTCTTAACATTAGAAATAACGTAGGCAAAATAACGTTATTTCCAACTTTACGTTAGGAGGTGGAGAAAACATACTTGAAAAATTTTTATTTTAAATTATCTTTTTTTTTCGAAAATTTTAATTTATTTCGTATTTTTATTCTTTATTTGTCTTTTCAAAACTTTTTTATACTTTTCTGTTTGTTAAGAAGGGCGAAATTTTAGGAGAAAACAATAAATTTGACAGCTTATGTTAAACATTATTGTTCAGCTTTGTATTTAAATATTTATTGCGAAATAGATTGCGCAATAGATTTTTTATTTGTCCACACGTAACATTTAAAAGAGACAGATAGAATTTATAAATAATTGAAAGCACATTATTTGTACATCAAAAGCAGTGTGAAAGACATCTCATGTATTGGTAGGCGGCAAAAATATCCTTAAACTTGTTCACAAGCGGCATGCGGTATGTGAAAATTTAATGGCTTGTGTTTTATGACGCAAAGCGTCGGCGGATGTTACGAAAACATTTCTAGTCACATATGTTAACAACTTACTCGTACAAACGAAAGTTTTCGAAAAACAGATACCGTGAAAGGTGGTAATGTAAACATAATTGCTCCTGATTTTGCAACGTCATTTTTCCCTTAGTGTAATTTTAGAAATTGTATTATTCTGTTTCATTGAGAAATTTAGAAAATTTGTTTATTTGATATTGTTTATTTTTTTTTATTTCTGAAGTTTTAACAAAAGCCAAATTATAGAACGCATCTAGAACTTCAACTCTTTTAATTCGTTCAGCAAAGAATTACTCTCTACAAAAGTATTAATTAGTTCTGTAGAAAATTCTAATAACACATATATAGAGTTAGGCATTTTGAGAGCAAAGTTGAACTTCTAGTTGTTTTATATGCAACAAAACCCTTTATTGTCAAATGTTAATATGTCGAAAAATATTTTGAAATGAAATTATCTCGTATTTTTTATATCATGATTTTTCAGTATAATATATTTTAATTGTCATAGTCCCCGAACCTGTTCTTTTGTTTTCAATTTCAACTTGAATTCACTTTTTGTTATCACAGTTAAACAAGAAAAATCTTTTAAATCTTTAATGCCACAATTAGGTAAAGAAAGTAAAGAACTATAAATGAATAAAATGAAAAAAAAAATCAATAAATACGAAAAACAAAAAAAAAAAAAAAAAAAAACAAAGATCTAGGTATCAAGTTCATGAATATATTTTTTATATAAGCTAAAAAAAATATACTCTTAGCCCTGGACAAAAAAATATAAAGCCCATAGTTCTTGTGTATGTACATTTAGGAAAAACTACAATTTGTCTGTAACGATAATCCGTTGTACACAACAACATGATCTCAGACAAATGGGAAAATTTTTTTCGTACATGTATATATTTTGAGAATTTTTGTTATTTGTGGCCAATACATAAAGCCAAGCCACTAATACAAACCTTTAGCACATGTACTATTGAGCTAAACTTAGTCATCAGTATTATGTTGAAAACACACACACATCCATATGTAGTTACTTATCCGCAAATAGAAAAAAAAAAACTGCACATGTTATAACATCTTAGTCATTTTGCACAAACTATACTATACATACTATACATACACAGAGATAGAAACTAATGCTTCCTTCTATGTATGTATTGATGGGCATATTGCCAATTTCGATAATGCAACACAACAGCAACAATGAAAACAATAAAGTAACAACCACTTTGTGTTTATTTTTTCCTTTTCTCTCTCTCCCTCTTTCTACTAAACAATATCCACAGCAAAGAATTCACACGTACAGGCTAAGCACAAAATTCTAATAAATAAAATTAAATGTGTATGAGTAGTTCTATTGACACATGTATTGAAGTGTATGTGAAAGTGTTCGGTGTTCTTGGCATTGATTCTTTTTTTTTATTTAAAGGATTTCTAAATAATTCACATACATACAGATTCATTGACTACTTAGTAGTTGCAATTTTTTCCTTCTAATTGACTTTGTTCACAATTAAATTTGCTTTTGATATTTAATTACTTTTTTGTGGGTTTAGGACATCAACGTATTTGTTATTGTTTTGTGAGGATACTGTGAAGTAGTGACCCTTTTATCATGGATTTTTAATTTGTTTTAGAGAAAATCAACATTGAAAGGAAGAGTGGAAATTTAAAAAAAAGAACATTTAAAGAGTAAATGAAAGTTTTGGTAACAGAGTCACATTCAAGAAATGAAATGGAAATACATCTGCAGTTTGCGAACTGTTGGCCCGAGTTCAATGAAATATTACACAGCAGAAATGTAGTGAATCTTAAGTTTTATATTTGAACTATATGGACTGGTCCACTGTGTCCCAAAGTTAGACACCTCGGATATAAAAAATGTTTAAAACGATTCTGATTCGTTATATCTTAACCGATTTTCTGTATAGATATATATATACAAAAGCGCCTTGTTTTGTATGGAGACATGAAATGTTAAAGACTGAAGCTGGACCTTTTTTAAAATACCTCAAAAAAAAAAAAAAAAAAAAAAATAGTTTTCGATCAACAATGTACATAATTTTCAACTTTTTGTAAAAAAAAAATATATATATATAACATATAATAGAAAAATGACGTTTAATACATAATGAACAAAAAAAAAAAAAAAATATTTGAAAATTGATTTTCATTCTCGCGAAATTAAAATTTTAGTAAACTTTTCTATGATTTTATTTTAAATTCAATTTTATTAAAGCTTGAATAACTTGGACATTTTCCACCGTAATTTATATTTTAGGGCATCAGTGGAAAGGCCTCATTCATTACTATATATGTATTCTTTAACCCCTTAGTTGCACAAGTAGAATTTTGGGTTTCTGATACATATTTGGTTGTTAATTTTTATGTGAAATAAATGGTTAGTAAAGAAAATAAATGTCACCAAAAGCATACATTTGTCATAAAAACTATAAAATAGTAACAAAATTTAAATTCGATTTGCCGTTTTAAAGAACCTATAATATTTTTCATAAATTCATCTATATTTAAGTTCAATAAATACTTCCATGCGACCATTTGTAAAAACTGCTAATTTAACCTTTTGGGAACTGAATTCTGTGACTGAAGTGTGATATAACAGTTAATTAAATGAATATTCCAGGCCTTAGTATGTCTCTATTACAATTTGAAGTTAATTTTCTTGTAACGAAAACTTTGATAATGACTTTGAATTAAATACGTATTTTTAGAGGTGTCTTGAAAATGCTCCAGATCACGTAAATTTAACCATTCAGATGTAATATTTTGGGAATTATATAAGAACTACCCAATCTTCATTTCTAGTGAGGTATATTTACAAAGTGTTTTCCTGAGGCTCTTTAACATTGAACCGTAATTATTGTAAAATACGTTTTCGTATCTGCAGGATACTGTATCAAAACTCCAATTTCAAACTTTTATAATTTTTATTACACAAATTTCGAATAAAGCTATAAAGGTTTATACATAATACTACAGCAAATAAAACTAAAAAACAATCAGGTCAATACCTTGTATGACCTTGTATGATTATGTACCTGTAATTTAAAGTTTACGGATTTTGGCAAATATGCATTTTTTGTAGTTTTTTAGTTACAGAGTCAATTTTTTAGAACTGATATTTAGACTATACAGAATTACAAAATAATTACAGAATAATTACAGAATAAGATAAAGCAGAACTCAAGAAATTCTTTCTGAAGTTTTTAGGAAGTATAATCTTTAAAACGCGAAGACCAAAGATCAAAATTTGGAATATTTGATAGGTTTCATTTAACCCTGAAATGAATTTGGTATCAGCATTTTTTTCAACGCACCTATTCTTAAATATCTGTAAAGTCAATTACATGTATAAATGATATGTACAAATGAAATGATAATTATATATTTCATTAATTAATCAAATTTACTTTACAGATATTTAGGAATATGTATAATTTTTTTTTCTTAAATAAACCATTATTTTGGGACGTACCTTGGTCAAAATTTTTTTCCTATAGGGGGACCAAAATACACCCGATGTTTTTGAAGTATTTTTATTTTTTATTTCAATAACAACAAATAAAAATATAGTAGTATAAAGAATTTTGAACAAATTTTTACGTAGTCAAAAATTATGTACATTTGAATTTTGAAGAAAAAAAAAAAAAAAAACAGATTTTTCTCTGTTATTTTTTTTTTTTTTTTTTTTTTGCCAAAAATGTTATCACACTCTTTTTTAGTTATAAGCAAATTTTTATAAATTAACATAAAAAATATTTTTTTTTCTGAAAGCTTAATACAAAATAGTGTAAAAAATTAATTCCTGCAAGGAACAGGGTCTCCCGAACTAAACTATTTTCTCATAAATTTTCAACTTTCACTTTAATAGAAATTTTGCTCTCCGACATCGGTTGGGAAAATATAACAAAAAAAAAGTAAAAAATCCCTTTTTGGAAATTTTAGAATTTTTTGTGAGAATTTCGGGATTTTTATTGAAAAATCGAAAAAGCTAACTCTAGCTTCGAATTAAGCTTCAAAAGTCTTGAAAAAATATTTATTAATAAAAATTTATAGTATAATTAAAAATACACAAAATCTCATACCCGAAGTATCAAACTTTTGGGACCCTATGGACCGATTTCGATATGTTTATATAGTTCGAGGTCAAAGCTTTAACTGTGAGAAATTTCATTGAAATTGGATTTTTCGGAAACTACAGATTTATATAAATTTCATTTTGTGAATGGGACATTGTGTAGCGGTACACTGTGGCCACATACATAACGTATGTGGAATAAAATTGCAAGAAAACTTTCGGTAATGATTAAAAGCAGTGTACTAATGTTAATAAAATCCGAACTACCTTCAAAAAATACGTGTAATTTTTTAATTTTTTCTATATAGATACCACAATAAGATTTATATTTTAACTCAGATGGCAACGGAAGTCAAAGAAACATTTTTTGGTAGATATAGGCCTATTGATGGAAAAAATAGAAAAATTAGAACCAAATAATTTTTGGTGAAAAAAAAAAAAAAAATGTATTTAAGGGGAATATGTTTTTGAAACAATACCGAAATCAAATTTGATTTTAATTTTTTAATAACTTATATTATGATATGATAATATTTTGTTTGGATAGATACATGTTTTCCCATTACAATATATTAAATTGCATAAAAATTGGACTTCCAGCTTCTTTAAAATGGTAACAAGAAAAGAACTACCATGAACAGAAAATGTGTAATTTTTTAGATTATTTTCATACTTAACTTCACATAAGATGATATATATATCCATTGATAGGCAAGGTACAAGTATTAAGGCCAAACGTTAAAAGGAAATAAATAACTTTTAAACTACTTAAGCATCTGAATATAACGACAGAATTATTTTGAGGGATAAGAAAAAAATTAATGTGTTAAAATTAAAAATCTGTAAATAATTTTAAATTAAGAATGGCTTGTAAAATCCTATCTACAAAATTTCCGGTTAAACTAGGATATAATAACCTATGTTTGGCAATTTCCAACATCGAGTTTTTGAACTCATGATAAAGAAGTCTTTCAAAAGTACATAGAAGTTATCCAAATATTGAACATATAAAAGCAACATAACATATTATCTTTTGAAGGAATAATATAAGATTTACATTAATTTTTAGAGAAATTATTGCACGGGTTTTCTAAAGTTTGACTAAAAGTTTTTCATTATTGTTGTTCAGTTAATCCACGTCTATTGTTGTGATATTGTTTAGACGCCATGCCCATATATAAAACTTTTTTTCCAGATAATTACATAAATATAGTCATTGCTGGACCTTGTGTGTGCCAAATTATTTAAAATCTTAAAGTCATGTCAATAAAACGAACCACAGTTAATTAAGTATTTTTAGTTAAAAATATATTTTAAGGAATATACATTATCTTAATGGGAAATTTTTATAAATACATTATCTTTTGATGAAATATATACATGCGATCTTTGATTGTTATCTTCTTTTGATTAGTCCATTATTTAAGAAAATATAGCCCATTTAGAATAGTTTTTCAACATATTTCTCAAAATACTAGACAATTATGAAAAACTTCAAAAGTGTTGATAAAAATTAAAATACATAATATTAAAATTTATATAAGAAATTTTGAAGCTTTCTTTTACACTAAACAATTAAAAAGTGTTCTCAATTTGATATTCTTTTTTTTATAAAAGAAAAAAAACTAATTTATTATTTTATAACAAACTTCATTGTTCTTTAAAATCATACTACTCATGTCATATATGCTTGTTTTAAATATACAAGAAGATTAAATTACAGACAAGAGGCAGTGTTTTATATTGTAATATGTATCTAACTGAAAATGCAAATTATACATACATAAATGTAGATTGAAAACAATTTTTTAATAACTTTTTGATTAAACGATAAATAAATATTTGTTTTCAATAACTTTTTTAATTAATTAAATAATTAATTAAAAAAAATTAAAGCAGACTTACAAACCTTTGTTAGGCAAAATTTGATAAAATTGTATTTAAAAACAATTATTAACTTAAAATACATTTTGTAAACTCTTGTTAAATACAAAAAATCTAAAGTAAATTTTTGTCTTAGATTTTGTCCACAAAAAAACGAAAATTTTATCTCATTCTTAATTTTAGGACTAAAGCAAGCATTTTTTTTTTTTTTACTTTAGAATGTACCCAGAAGAAGTTATCCCACTCTCTGCCGATAACCTTTCCCACATAGGGTTAATTTTAAATTACAAATTTTTCAGATATATAGACAAAAATAAAATAGTGGTATTGGGTATCCTTGGATTAAGAGACCATTCGCTTGCCTATACGCTAACTTGTACCGCAATTTCGTATCTTTTTTCTATTTACTACCGATATCGTTATCTAACGACAAATTTTCGGTCGTTTAACGATTTTGTTATTCTCCACTAGTGTTGCCACGGTAGAACATTTTTGTAACCAAAATATTAAAAAAAGTAACCGCATTAGAAAAGAAAAACGAAATTAAAATTTTGGAATTTTTTATGTAAAATTGATATAATTTTTCAAGTATAAAATATTTTTTTAATATCGGCTCTAAAGTTAAATGTGTCGGAAATTCTCAAAAGAGGAAAACATTGAAATATAGCTGTTTAGAATAGGGATTTCAATTTCATAGCACAATTCTGCTGGCTAAGCTCACACATATTCTTCAGCTCTTTCATCTAACCATTTGTAAGAGTTCAAAGAGTACAAAATGCACTGGAAAATAAACTGTTTATTAATTAATAGCCATTAATTTCTATAACATTAATGTTATTTAAGTATATTAATAATATTAATAAATTTAAATGTAAGGAAAGCAAAAATGTATTAAAAATATTTTTTATATAATAATAAAGCAACATGTATAACTAAAGCTTTTCATTTACTGAACCCAACTTTTCTTTGAGTGCATTTTTTACTCACACTAATACCACTACATTTTTTAGTCATTGATAAGTTTAGAACAGCGGTTCTTATGCATACAAATTTTAAATATTTATAATTTATAGTTCAATAATACAAATTTAAACTTCAGGACAATCCAAAATATGCAAAATTATATTTTTTTCCTGGGTTTCAAATATACAAAAGTTTTAGTTATTTGTTCAATTCATACAACTTTCAGAATTTGGCATCGATTTGTTACAGCATGTTTTTACATATTTTGGCCCTACATTATATTTTTGCATATTTCTGTCTTAAAAGCATAAAAACCTTTTTTAAATCCGATTCCCTAATAATGTTGGTCAAAGATGGGTTATAAAAAATTGTGTCGTGAATAGCTCTGCGAAATAGTTATTCCTTAGACTAGTGTAGAAAGTTAAACAAAACATTTTTATCACGTCACATTTTAACCCATTGACGACCAAAGAAAATATGCTTCTTTCAGGAGTTTTTTGATTATATAGTTTTCTAGATAATAGGTAGAGCAAATTACTTCATACATTTCTTTTGCTTTAAAATTAATTAATATGGCTTCTATGGTACCTGCTAATTTTTTCTAATTTGCGGAACTAAACTAGAATTTTAAAAGTGTAATTAGACAAAGGAATACGTATTTCCTATTCCGCAAAACACTTCATTGGCATTCTTGATGTCTTTAAAATTGAGTTTTCTTCATCGATATCAGTTAAATTTTTAAAAAGAAGTCAAAAAATTTGTATATGACTTTTTAGCACAAAATCAAATTGAAGTTCATTTTATTGTTTGCAAATATATACTAGATTTACAGAGTGCACATGGTACTATGAAACCAGTTTATAAAAATGAAATTTTTATTTAACAGAAAATAACCAAAATGGAGAAAAGTCACCATCTCCACATTGGAAAAGAACCAAGTTTGGTTAAAAATAACCAAAACGGCAACACTGTTCTCTGCTATAAGTTAACGATTTTTTTTTCCGTTAGTATAGATATAAATATAATGGAACGCCGTTATTTGAAAAACAAACATTTAAAATTAAAATTTAATTTTTATTTAAAAATAAAATCATTTTCTTGATAAAATATGAAAAAAAAAGTTTAAATATTATAAAAAGTATGCAGATTGCCTTCCAGCAACATTCCAATATGAATGAGTATATGTATGGTATGTTATTGGAAATATTTGTGCAATTAACTAATTTATTGTTAAATGTTTATTATATTAGGAGTATTCATTGAAAATTTCTATTGTAACTATAAATAACATAACGATGTGAAAATTGTTTTTAGAAGTTTCTAAATAATATTTTTCATAAAAAAAGGATTTTTTATCAAATATTCTTTTATTTTTATTTTATTCTCTAAAGACAAATTTTCACAAAACATCCTAATTTTGACTAAAAATTTTTACTATAAATTCATATTTTACAAAAATCTTGTGAAAAATCAGAAATTTTTACTAAGAAATCAAATTTTTACAAAATTCTACACTTTTTTCAGTTTTTCATTAAAAATTAAAATTTTCAGTAAAATTACATTTTTGCACAAAATAATAATAATAATAATAATAATAATAATAATAATAATAATACTAACAATAGTAATAATAATTATAATAATAATAATAATAATAATAATAGTAATAATAATAATACTAACAATAGTAATAATAATTATAATAATAATAATAATAATAATAATAATAATGATAATAATAATAATGATAATAATATACAATAAGTACTGATTTTTATAAAATTTTATTTTATAAAAAAAAAAATAATAATAAATTTTTGTCAAAATTTTCTAATTAAATTTTTTATAAAACAGTGTTATCAAAATTAAAAAAAAAATGCACTCAAGATCCAAAATCAGATCTTTTAGAACACATTAAAAAAAACTTAACAACAGTGTTGCCTGTATAGCCTTTTTAAAACTAAATCTAGCCTTTTGATTTTTCCTTTAGCCTCAAAATTTTCGTTTTGACTTCTAGCTTTTCTTCTAGCCTTTTTGGTTTTTAAAGTTATCTTAAAAAGGCTAAAATGCTACTATTACAACAACGAAGAAAATAATTTCTTATTATCTACTACAAATTTTAATTTTCGGTAATGGCAACTACTTATTAAAATAGTTTCTCGGTATTGAGGCGTCATTATTAGTTGCCTGCTTCTTATTATGTAAATAAGTACTTAAAAGTATAATAGCACAGTAATATTGCATCACGTGGATCAGTTGGCTAGAGCGTTGGATTAAAAATCAGAAGGTTGCTGGTTCAACCCATTCTGGTGCTGTTAGTTTTTTTATAACAAAATGTTTAAAAAGATATTTTATACTAAAAAAGGTTTTTATCACTGGCAAAATTAAGTGCGAGATGGTCCCCGCAAAAACTTTTTGGTTTTCGGTAATAGCAACTACTTATTAAAGTAGTTTCTTGGTAATGAGGCGTCATTATTATTTGCCTACTCTGTATTACATTAATAAGTACTCAATAGTATAATAGCACAGTAATACTGCAATCACGTGGATGAGTTGGCTAGAGCCTTGGATTAACAACCAGAAGGTTGTTGGTTCAACCCCATTCTGAAGCTGTTAGTTTTTCATAAAAAAAATGTTTAAAAAGGTATTTTAAACTAAATAGAGTTTTTGTCGCTTAGAATGCTATGTGCGAGATGGTGTACTGAGTAAGACGTTAGTCAGTAAAAACGAATGGTTAGTGTGTGTCCAAGTTCGAGTCTCACTGACGGCAAAAATTTTTTTTTTTTTTATTTTTGTTTTCGTTTAGGTAAATATTTTTGAGTACCCCCAGAGTCAAAAAATAACTACAGGAATTTGTGGACAAGTCGAAGAAAAATAACTAGTTATTCAGACAAAAAATAAGTAGTTTATTTTTGTTTCCAATTATACCTGCTAGCTTACCAGGAAAGCAAAGGTTTTGCTGAGGTGTACTGAGTAAGACGTTAGTCATTAAAAACGAATCGTTAATTTATGTCCAAATTCAAATCTCACTGACGACAAAATTTTTTTTGTTTTTTTATTTTTATTTTTGTTTAGGTACCTATTTTTGAGTACCCCTAGAGTCTAAAAATAACTACATGAATTTGTAGGCAACTTGAACAAAAATAGCCAGTTATGATTGTCTCCAATCATACCTGGCAGCTTACCAGGAAATAAATTTATATTTTTTATTTTCAACGAAAATTTTCGCTTGCGGCGGCTTCATTATCCAAATCAAGAACAGTTAATGCATTAAATGCTAATAACTAATTTGATGGAATTACTAAATCGATTATTATAATTATTTTTTTATTTGCTTAATTAACCATATAAACTATTTATAAACATAATTTTAGCAAATTATTATAAGAGCGAAAAATCACCCAAAAACTTAAAAATGCTTAATCAAAAAGGAATTATACCTTAAAAATGTCGAAAAATTACTTCAAAACACTAAGTAATTTTTCATGTAAAATATAACCCAAATTTGTATGGGAATTTTTTGCGCATTTTTTCATTTGGATCATTTTACTGACAGCTGTTCTATATTTTATTTATAAATTTATTAGAATATAAATTTATTAGAGAATGAGAAAAAATAAGTTTTTAAATTCAACAAAAAATTTAAACTTTTTTCTGGCCTTATTTTTTTTTTTGGGATATCTAACTTTTTTTGAGTTTTTTTAAAGTTGAATTTAGCCTACTTTTTTCTCGGCTGCTGGCAACACTGATTATTATTATAGTCATGGTTTTATGACATTTTTTTTTGTCGTTAGCTTACCGAAACATATCGTTAAATACCGATGTGTTTGATCGGTAAAATTTTGTTATAGAATAGCATTTAACTAAAAAATTTTTGAACTAATTTAATTTTCGTTAATTAGCAACAAAGCTTTGTTGTTAAAAAGTTATGGAATTGTAGTACTGATGTCCAAAATCGCTCGTGTTTACCGTTTTCCAGTTACGCCTATCAAAATTGAATGTTTTTACCTTGTAGAATGAGTTGCTTTTAAACCAATGTACCAGTTCCGCTTTAAAAATTTATAGTTTTATTAATATTTTTGCATTCAAATTCATAAAAATTTTTAAAAATAACAAAATGACAATCAAGAAAATTAATAAAATAATTTTTAAATAGTGATGTTACCACAAAATATTCATAATTCGAATACCTCTCATTCTAATTAACAAAAATTAAAAAAAAAACTCATTATTTGTATATCTGAACTGACCATACATATAGTTAAACTAAATACTGAAACTTATTTTCCAATAAATCCTTTTTTTTTATTCAGAAATCTTAAAAATAAAAATTAAATTCAAAATTCGAACACTAACAAAAAAATTAAAAAAAAAAAAACTGAAAATAATTGCCTACATACACAAAAAAATTATTATCGTATATTTTTCAATTAACACAGTTGTTTCAGTTTACATCTAAATTTAAGAAATATATTCAATTAAATATAAAATAAAAATAAAACAAGTAAAATTTTATATCTCACTTAAATTTTTTTCGATCAATCATCTATTTGATTGATTTCATCAATTTTTCAATTGGAAACATTTTCCTGTTTTTCATTTTTTACAGTATTTAGTAATTGGTATAGTCATTTTGGTGAGAGGTGCAAATGAAAAAAAAAAAAAAAAAAATTATTGAATAAATTATTTACTAAAATATTTGGTGATTGATGACTTTTTTCTGTGTAAAATAAAAAACAGTATACTACTTAAAATGTTGTTAACAATTGTTTTTGAAGACAATTATTTAAATAATGAGGCTGAAATGTTTGTTAACTATTTTGTATTTAAAAAAAGGAAATATTTTTTTTTTTTGTGATACGACCCACTAAAATATAATTGTGGTGCCTATAATCTAAGAGCAACATATTATGATTGGAACATATGATCACAGCGTAAAATAGAAATGATTTTAAGTAATAATTTTGTCATATTGTGCCTGATTTTATGGTTAGTTTTTTACATGTTATGATTCTAGTTTTACATATAATTGAACAACCCTACGACATCATTATCCCATTCTATCAGATTATGATTTTATGTTATTATATTATTATTCTATTTTATTATATTATTATACAGCATTGTCATGTTATGATTCCATTTTATAATATTATTATGCTATTCTTTATATTATTATTCTATCTTATAATTTATTATAATAAAATAAAACATTATTGTTATACATTTTTATAAATAATAAATAAAAGTGTTCATTAGTAAAAAAAACATATGATTTGTTCATTAATTATATTCATTTATACCACCATATATGGTTCAAATGTTTTTTTTAACTCATCATTTAATAGTAGTTAATCAATATCTTATATTAGTTGAGTATAACCAAACCTTTTGTATTTACGAGTTTATTTATTCATATGTAAACAAACAAAAATTAAAAACAGAACATATTTAAAAACACAAACTGAATTTTTCCACTAAGTTTCTGGAAAGGATAAGTGTTATATTAATTTGAAACAATTTATTGGCATGGGAATAATAATATTAATATGGTTTTAAAACAGGATATAGTTTATGAACAAGGAAAAAGACTGCAAATATTTAATGGTTGTAGAAGTAAAGATATTTTTCATATTGATACAATGTTGTGTCTGCTAAAAATATTTAAAAACGTATATTTTTTTAAATTTTTATTGAGTGTTAACATTAAATG
This sequence comes from Protocalliphora azurea, assembly GCA_932274085.1. Lineage (NCBI taxonomy): Eukaryota > Metazoa > Arthropoda > Insecta > Diptera > Calliphoridae > Protocalliphora > Protocalliphora azurea. The sequence continues at coordinate 109,814,063 of OW026522.1, read as the reverse complement.
ACAAACTGTAAACATAAACATTGTTATCATAAACACAGACTTATTAAATTTCAAGAAAATTCACAATGAGAAGAAAATATTGTTGTAGTGATAATGCTGCAAACATGTATTTTCTCTGCGTAAATGTACATTTATTTGGGTTGTGAGTGTTCAAAAATAATTAAAAACTGCAAATCAATGTTTGAAAAATTTTTTATTTTATAAATCACCTGCGTGGAGCGTTTCACGTACACTTCGCCAATGCTTGACTTAAAAATGTAATTTTATAAATCACTATAACTTTGCCTTGGAATTTTACGTTATCACTGATAAATGACAAATAAAAATAATTTCCGGATTTGCAACATCAATACGTATATGATATTATAAAAATTTATTTTCTTATAAGACCAACATTTATGTGCTTGACAATTCTCATATTAATTGAAAAGGAAATTTGAAAACAAAAACCAAAACAAATGAGAAAAAAATAAATTGATAAAATAAAAATGTTATATATTTTTTTTTTTAAATTAAGAACTAAAAGTGTTTTTTGTTTTTGTTTTAAGTGAATTTAAAAATTAAAGATCGAATTTTTATATACACGTTTAAGTGCTAATGTTTAATTTAAATAAAATATTTAACTTTGCGACAACACCTTAAAATTTTAGCGCGATGATTTATAAAATTCTATTTCAATATATTTTTATTTGAAATAACATAACGTCGGTTGTTTCTATCACTAGTAAAAACTTAAAATTTCTGGTGATTTACAAAATACGAAATTCATAAAAGTGATCAAAAGTGAGGTGTGGTGACTCATAAAATAAGGGCATTAATGTAATACATGATGAAATTTCTAAATCTGCTTTTGATTTTATTATATTTTTTATAGCTGAAAAGATATTTGGTTTAAAGATTGGCTAAATTTAGTAAGAATAAAAAAAATAATTTTTGTTAGTAAAGCTTTTAATATTTTGGTACGACTTGTTTCCAAACGGTTAGATACATTTCATTTTTTAATCTTTTACTTGAACGATATATTCATGTTCAGTCTAGTACAAATTCTGTTTTCAATTTCCGATAATTTCAAGATATTCTTTTTTTTACAAAAAACCCTTATTTTACTTTATTTTTATCTTTATCTAGATTTTTAACTATATTGCTAAAACCAGCAAAAAAAATATACTTATAGTGCAAGTTATCTTGATATATTTTTTATATAATTTAGCTGCAAGAAAGTGCAAGACTGGATGTAAAAATCCTTTTAATCAATGTTGCCAGGAGGTGAGAAAAAAGAGGCTAAATTGAACTTGAAAAAAGGTCAAGAAAAAAACTAAATGACCAAGAAAATAAAGTCAGAAAAAAGTTAAATTTTGTTTTTAGTTCAAAAAAACTAATTTTGTTCTGTTCTTATTAGTTTTTGATAACTTTCAAAGATATTGTAATAAATTTATAAATAAACGAGAAAGAAAGATATAGTCGGTCAAGAGCATAAAAGTTCGCGAAGGAGACTTATATTACACCTGTGGCCAATTTTACTAAATATAAAATTAAATATACAAATACAGAATATTCCGTTAATACTAACATCTAGATGACTTTAAGCACTTTAGGACGATTCCTGGAATTGAGTTTATATGCGAACTATGGTAAATTATGGACCTATTCTCCTAAAATTTGGCAATGTTATTTCTACTTACATAAAATTTATTTGTATCGAATATCAACTTCATATTGACATTCGTGTGGGATTTATACGCGTTAAAGTGCTTTTCGGTTTTTATATGAGAGCTATTGTCAATTTTGGACCGATCTTCATAAAAATCGGTAGAGAGATTGATATTTCTCCAGAATTTCTTTTCACCGAATTTCATTAAAATATTCATATTTTTAAGTCATTTTGAGTGTTTAAACTCTTAAACATTTGTATGGGGCTAGGTGAAATAATGAACCGACCACAACCAATTTCAATAGGTTTTGTCCTTGTATCATAAAAGTTCTACGTGAAAAATTTCATTGAATTATCTTTAAAATTGCGACCCGTACTTTGTGCACAAAGTACAGCCAGCCAGACTGACGGATGGATAATATTAGATTGATTTAAAAAATGATTCTGAGTCGATTGGTATACTTTAAGTTGGGTGTTGGGAAACTTTATCTATGCGTTACAAACATCAGCACAAACGCATAATATCCCAACCACCTATTGCCGTGTAGGGTATACACATAGAACGGCTACCAGAAAAATGGCCAAAAAAATCCCCAAAATCAAAAATGATTTTAAGTGATTTTTTTTGTAATTTTTGAGCTATAGTTCCTTTTGGATTAAGAATTTTCAAATTTTTGTGTGATTTGTGGTTTTTATAAGAATATTTTCAAATTTATATTCTTAAATTTGTTTAAAAAATAATTTTATCAATTTATTAAATCGATTATTAATTACTTGTTATTTTTGGTTCGGAGAATGAATAAATAATCTAGAATAAGTGGATGATACTGTAAAAATAAAATTAGTAATACCAAATAAGAAATTATTTTCTTCATTGTTGAAATAATTGTTTAACCTTTTTAATACAATTAAAAATCAAAAAAAGTAGAAAAAAGAAGCTAAAATGAGAATTTTGGGCTTAAAAAAAATTAAAAAGGCTAGATTTGGCCTTAAAAAGGCTAAACTGGCAACACTGCTTTTAATAAAAATAATCGTGCTGTTTTGTACTTTATAAAATTAAATAAGAATATAAATTTATTAAGGAAAAAGAAAAGGAACCTCTTAACACACCACAGAAAAGTGTATAGAATCAAAAAATAACCAAAGCACCAATTAGTCTACGTGTTTAAATTACGGCTAGTGTGAATATTCTCAGGAAATACCTCATGTGGACGTAATAGTAGAGTGAATTTTCATTTGAATAAAATATATAACTTTATTTTGAATAAAAATGTGAAAATTTTATGAAGATTTTTTATTTACCAGAGTATTTTTGTTTATATTTTAGGAACAAACACAGAAAAAATTATTCGAAATAATTTTCTAATAAATTTTTTATTTAACTTTAAGTTGGAATTCAATAAAATAATATAATTACTTTTTTTTTAACAATTTTTAAATTTCAAAAGGAATAAGAAAAATTTGTCGTTTTGAAAATTGAAATATAAAATAAAACTAATACAAAATTTTCATTTGAAATTTGAAAATTTAAATTAAAATTTTTTTTAGGAATAACACTAATACGAAATATATTTGAAATTATGAAAATTTCTTGCTTTATGTGAATTTTTAACAACCCAAAACAAAGAATTTATGAATGCAATCTTGTAAATATACGTTTAGAGTTTTGGTTAATATCTCTCCATATATTGTTATATCTAGTTTTATTTCTCGTATAGGTAAACGTTGTTATAAGCTTGATAATGCTATAAATCATTGTTATTAAATATTCATAATGTTGCAGGATGTGAAAAAGTATGTATAAAATTTGTAATCAATCTCTTTTGTTAAAACGTTCCATCAAAATGGCTCGTAGTTTTAACTCGTTTGTTTACAAATATAATTTGAAATTAAATAAAGATATCAAATTTTATATAAAGATAATATTGTTGTAAATATCGTATTTTTAAAGGAGGGAACATTTTGAAATGTAGGGGATATTCGAAATGTTTCAATAAATATTTTAATTCATTTCAATCAAATTTCCAATTATGAAAGTAATTAATTTAGTTTTAAATTTAATTGAAATTATAGAAAATATCAATTAATTTCATTTAATTGATATTATCATTTGGATGATTGGAGCATAATCAACTAAAATTTTAACTAAAGTAAGCAATTTCGTAATTAAAATCCATTTTTATTTTTTTCTGTGAAGTATGAAAATATTATCAAGACTTATAGACGTATGGAAGATACAATAGCGGATAATATTTAGATCCTTTTTAAGTTATTTGATAACCATATTATGTTTTTATTACGTCAGCCCGGACGTTCGTCTGAAGATTACATCTTTGATCTCTATACGCATTCCGCCTATATGATATATGATATGGAAATAGTGCTAGAATATCCCTATTCAAACATTCTGAAATAAAATAAAATAAAAATATGTATATTACATAATTTTTTTTATAACTTTAAAAGTGTATATATGGAAGTATTAAATGCTTATTTGTGCAAAATAACATAAAAAAAAGCCGCAGAAAAAATGTTCACCCGTTCAAAAGTTATTAATTTTTAATCACTCACCCCCCAAAAACTATGTACCCAGCAAAAAAAATGTTGCTTGCTTGGATGCAATAACAACTGATGAAAGCAATAGATTGCTTATTTAATTGCACATAGCTTCCATATAGCTTCCAAGAATGCAATAGCGTAAGTTGTTGATTGAGTGCGAAAGACACTCTTCCTTACCATAGTGCTTGGGAGAATCACTAAAACATATTTCTCTTGCTTCTAGACGACTCATCTAGAACAAAATCATGCATTATAAATGCGCTTTAGTAATGTTATAATGCATGAATTTTACTCAAAATGAGATGAAATGAGAAGCAATAGAATTAGATTTTAGTGCTTCTCCAAAGCACTATGGTAAGGTAAAGAGTTTCTTTTGAACTCAATCAATAACATACGCTATTGCATTCTTGGAAGCTATTTGCAATTAAGTAAGCAATCTATTGCTTCTATCAGTTGTTATTGCTTCCACATATTGAACATTTGCTGGGTATTTTAATTACAAAATATACATATTCAATTATTTTATTAATTGAAATTTTGTAATGGTTTAATTGACACTATTACTATTTATTTTGTAATATTTTCTTCTTTTTTTTATAAATTTTTGTATATTTTCTAATATTTTTGCATGATACAATAAATAAAAAAGTACAATTATTAAATAGAAGGTTCTTAAATTTATTTTCCCTAAAAAGTTAGTTAAAAGAAAATGTTAAATAATTAAAACAAACTTCAAATAATAATAATAATAATAATAATAATAATAATGATAATAATAATAATAATAATAATAATAATAATAAATAAATAAATAAAATGAAGAAAAATATTATGAAATTAGAATTATAAAAAATTTAAAAAAATATCATCAAAAGAAATAATAAATTGTGTATAGAGAAAAACATGCACGTTAAATTTTGCTGCCTTTAAAAAATATTTATTGCACTTTTGAAATGTATACATAATATTTAAATATTTTTCTCTTTGTATTTTTTACCTTCTATTTTAAATTTTTAACTTTACAAGACTTGAAAATAAAAATTCTACCTCGTTTAGTTGTATCATGATATTTTTGTACTTTTGTATGAAATACCTCTTATAGAGTTTTATGTATGACATAAGGCTACATGAATAATTGAAAATATGTATGTATATATTTTATTGTTTGTTATATGAACAGTAACTAATTAAAGATCTAAAAACAGAAATTATAAATATGAAGAAAATATAAAAATTAAATTATACTATTTATATTTACATGTTTTATGTGTAAAATTAAATTTTATACAATTTGCTGTATTTATTTATATTTAAAGTAAGTATAGTTATGTATATTTGTTCATATGATGAACTCAGCTAATAGGATGAAGAGACTTCATAATATATTTAGTTATATTTATTTATTTTAATTATTTTATAATTACAATACAATTACAAATTATATTTTAATTCTAACCAAGCGGAGTAACGAAGACTATTGCTCCCTGTAGTTAAACAGGCCAAAGTCTTTGGTGGAAATCGACCCCCAGACTGACAGACTAGCTCCCTACCAACTAGGACATCGGAGCATCCTTAGTTATAGTTAATGTTCTTACAAATAGGAAGTATGGTAGTAAATTTCTTAAAGGCCATATATTCCTTTGTAATATATGTAATATGTCAATATTCAGGTAATGCTTCTGAAAAACTCAAAGTTTTCAAAAACAAATTTAAATTGAAATATTTATGTATTTTGAAAATTCTCAGAATTTGAAATAATATAACTACACATTTTTATTCAAGTGTCACTTAAAGTCGTTTAAATTATCCCATTTCTATTTGCTTAATTGAAAAAAATTGTTTAAATAAATTTTTTATTAACAAATAAAAAAATAAAAAAGAAAAGAAGTAGAATCAAAAAAAATCTTTTAATATTTTAGTGCATTATTTGCATTGTTATGACAACGTGTTGAAAATATAAATGAAAAGATTGAAATAAAAGAATATTATTTAATTTTTATAAGAACCATGAATAAAGCAGAAAAAATTAAATTTTTATTTAATATCATTTTTTTGAAGCAAGTTCTCTTCAAATTTGAAAAATATATATATCTTTTTAATAAATTTAGTTCTAAGAATTTTAATATTTTAGCAGATTATGTAAAACTAAAGATTATCTTTTCACAAAATGGAATAGCTATATATGTCGTCCCTGCGCTGAATAAAATCCAATTCCATATTATATATTTACCTATAAAAAGATTATCATTTTTTATTAGTGCATTTCGATTCCCTACTAGCCAGCAAAAATAAATAGAGGTCATTTTTAAGGAAGTACTTTTTCATTACTTCATTAGTTTATTTATTTATTTAATAGTTTCAGGATACAATATTATCCTTACAGACATCATTGATAACTTAATACACATAATTAAATTAATTATTTAAACAAACGGTTTAACAAATTTTTAAATTCATTGCGGACTGACCAAGAACTCACCCCATCTAAATCCTCCTGGAGTTTAAAAACGTCATTGGCGTTAGAAATTGTTTTAAAAATTTTTAAATCATCAGCATACAATAAATAATTAGAATTTCTGAAACATAAGTAAATGTCATTAATAAATATATTAAATAACATAGGACCCAAAACACTACCTTGTGGAATATCAGAAGTAGGAATAAATGATTTAGAATAAACACCATCAAGAGAAACTACGGATTGTCTATCCGTCAAGTAATAAAGAAACCAAGATAACATTCGGGAATGAATGCCCAATTTATATAATTTTAATAATAAAAGTTCATGTGGTACTCGGTTAATAAATGAACGATTCCTTATACTTAAGAAGTTGTATAAATATCATCCAAAGATGTTAATAAAAAGCGATTCAGATAAAATTTTAAGATATAAAATGTTGAGAATTTACAGATACTTATTACTTAATGATAAATGTTTTAATCAAATGTGAAATTCGTTGGAAATGATCAGAATTTGCACTACTTCTGGATCGTAAGTTCAGGATCTCATTGACTTCTTTGGATGTTCTTTTTTGGTGGTTAGTCATACGTAAGACTACCAAAGCATTTTTCCATATCTTAACTGGTTTAGGATTTACAAAATTACCTATCTAGTATCATATAAAAATTACCTGTGTAATAATTCTTCATATTAGTTAACATTATTAATCTTCTTAGAAAAAATGGTAATGCTAGAATTTAAATATAAAATATTTAATATTATATATTTATGTTTTATTAATAATAAAAACCCATATCAAATACTACCACTATTACTATGTACGATCTTCGTGAAGATTATTTTCAAGGTACAACAATCTGTATTAGTGAAGAAACTTAGTGATTTTATCGATATATTCACACCTTAAGTTTTCAATTTCAGAAATTCAATATGACAATTTTTATAAATCACTGCGACCCCGTTTCCTTGTAGCTGGCGATTACAACGCTAAGCATACATTCTGAGGATTACGACATATAACCACTAAAAGTCGTGTTTTGTTTAATACAGTTTCTAAAATGGGTTTGAATGTTATGTCGAGCGGAGAACCAACATATTGGCCTACTGACCCAAATAAAATACCGGATGTTATCGATTTCGCTGTTACAAGGAATTTACGAAGGGAATTAATTCATGTTAAATTTTCATTAGAATTATCTTCAGATCATTCACCCCGTAGAAATTGTGTACCACACTGGTATCTCAGCTATATCTAACACAAGGATAAACTGGTTGAAATATAGAAAACATATTAGCACTCATTGCACGGAAAATATATCGCTGAGAACACCAGAATATCGATCTCTTTCTGAATAATTTTGAAAAAAAGTTTAAAACTTGCTGCCGAACATGCTACCCTAACCCCCCGACAAAGCAGATATAATAGAATTGGATGTCGAACGGCTCTTGTTTGAAAAAAGAAGAGTTCGAAAAGAGTGGCAACTCCACAGATCCCCTCAACTCAGATTGAAGCTAAGAAAATGCCAAAAGCGCCTTAATAAGCTACTAGAGTATCAAAAAACTAAATCACTGAATAAATAATTGGAGAATCTAGATGCTACCCCGTATTCGAATTACTCACTATGGCGAGCTACGAAATATCAAATGGAGGCTGGAGAAGAAATTATAGCGAAAAAGAGAATCTAAAGAACGTGTTTTCCCCAAATTTATCAGATGACATAATCGAGTTGCCACCTGTTGTACCCCTTTTTAAAGCAGTTGAACCCCTTTGTTTTGAGATTCGAAAGATCGACAGAGCTATTGTTGACTTAAACTCCAAAAAAAAGCGCCTGGTATTGACAAAATTACTAACATGATGCTTTTGCAGCTACCCCGGATAGCAATAAGAATAATAGTTTTTATTTTTAATGCCTTATTACGCCTTGAATATTATACACCAGAATGGAAGGTTAAAATGATTCCTAAGCTCGGTAAAGATCACACTAAAGTAGAATGGTATAGGCCTATTAGCCTGTTATCTAATATATCAAAGCTGTTTGAGAAGCTATTAAGGAAGGAAGGAATTAAGGAAGTTGAAACCAATAGTGATTCGTTTCGATTGTATTCGAACACTTCAATTTGGTTTTAGAGAAAAACATAGCACCATAGAACAAACTCACAGACTTATGAATGTTATATCTAAGACGTTTGAAGAAAAGAAATAAGTAGAATATCTTGGTATAAGCATAACGCTATTTCTAAAAGAATAGTAAATATTTTATAGAAATAAAATTAATACCTCTCGTAATTTATATTTAAAACTGTGTCTCAGTTAAAGTAAAAAACTTTGTTTTTGATGTGTTTTTTATGCTAAAACTTTTTAAAAATATACTATAATGTATTGAATAAATTTCATTATAAATATCTTGTCATTTATTTCCACTTTATTTTTCTAATTTATGTTATTATTATTATTTTTTAATTGAACAATCCTTACTAAATTAAACATAAATCTTAAAAATACTAAACATTTTTTCGCAAGAATGTTTTTTTGATCAATCATAGTGTTCAGAAATAATTTCATACCTGAGATTATTTTTTTTTATAAGTATTTTAAAGTTATAATATTTACATCTAATATTTACAGATCCATTGTTTTAACAGGAGGTGTTACTTGTTAATAAAATAAAAAGTGAAAATACTTTTAATTTTATTTCCATTTTTATTTCTAATATAAAATATTTGTTAAACAATTTATTAATTTTTAAACAAAAACATTAAGGATTTCTATTTCTATTAAATCAAATGAATTTTTATATAACTTTGTATCTGATTAATGAGAAGTGAAACATATATTTTTTTTATAGAAACACAACCAAATTTTTTTTATTTAAATATTCCAACTTTAATATTTAAATATTCCAACTTTAAAATATATAATATTCATATGCATTTTTTTAATACACCAAAGTGCAACAAGATTTCAGGTTTTTTGTTTGAAAACAAAATATTCAGATAAAAAAATTTCAAATAAATATTTTAATATTTTTATTAAAAAAAAATCAAAGAAATAAAATTATTCAGTTATAAGAGCATAGAATACAACTAAAAGTTTATGTGAGGGGCCTTTTGAACTAAAATTTCAAAAAATTAATCATTGTTTTCCAAAAACACAAAAACAAAATGTGACTACATGAATTTTGTTGTTGCATAAATTAGGTTTTTGGTTATTATTCTATACACAAAAGGTTTGAATAAAAAAATTATATAATTTTTTCATTTATTTGAGTTAAAAAGAATAATGTAGCGATTATTTCAGAACTTTTTTTTAGCAAATAATGTTCCTTGTGGTTTTTCCGACTGTTTAAAAAAAATTTATACGGAAGAATTTAATGCTTAGAGTCATCGAAGTAAACTTATTTAAACGTATTAAATAATTACAGTAGTAAAAAAATATTACTTATTTTTCTTTTTCCAAACAAATTTAAAATTATTTAAAAAATTTGTGTTGAACAAAAACATTCACAAATTTTCTATGAATAAAAAAAAAATCAAATCAGATTTTGTTTAGTTTTTTAAATAGGAAATAAAATAAAGAACAATTGTATTCAATCTAAAGAAATAAAATTTATTTTCAATTAGTTGAATACTGGTATTTGAATTAAATTTTATAAAAGTGTATTCGAATACTTCTGTTGAAAAATTTTCGAATCTGACATGTTAACAAATGGAATAATATTTAAATAATTTTATTCCAAATTATTTTCAAGTAACTGCAAATTGTATTATAAAGAGTACAGAATGGTTTGAAACTATTTTATTTCTAAAAATATAAATTAGATATAAAAATAATTTATTTTTAACAAATATTTTGAATTGAAAGATTAACAAAGAACAGCTATGAATTCTATAATAAAACTAAAGTATCTAAAAATTTAATATGACAAAAATAAAGCTGATTTAAAATTTCATACGAAACATCATGTAATTAAATTCGTTAAACCACAGACAAATGAACACATAGATATCTGAAAGAAAAAAAACCTAATTCAATAGTCAAAACCCTAATTCATGCAATGTTGACGTTATTCTCAAATAATGTTTTGTTGTATTATATGCGTTAAATTCTTGAAAGTACCATGTTTAAGGTTTTAATAAAAGCAAAATGCTTGCTATATGATTTCAAAAGTACGAGAATATTTTATTTCCCATTTTTTTAATTCCCTAGAGCATTTTAACGACAATCCCAGGATTTACCTCCCGGGAATTCCCGGACCCCAAACCCTAATTTCAAGGTAAAATTGTAAAAATAGAAAAACCTAAATTGTTAAATATGTTTTTATTAAAAAAAATTATATATATATATAAATAAAGGCTCATTGTTGTACATACCCTACCAAAGCACTTCAAAAATGTATTTAAGTAATTGAATTATTTGCTAGTTCAAACAAGATTTAAATAAACAATTCTGAACTAAAATAAAAAAAAAAAAAAAAAATAAGAATTTTTTACCATTCAACAAATGTTTATTTTTCTACTTAATTCGACCTTTTATCACTATTAAGCCTTTTAATAAATTTCTATTAAATTTCAATTAAAGAAGCTTCCAAACGTTAGCAGGTGTGTATTTTTAGCCTAGTAAATTATTGAATTTGAAGACAGCTTAATTGTTTTATGGCCAAGTGTTTTAAGTGTTTGATTTCCCTGGATTATTTGTTTTCATTTATTAAATAATAGAATGAGTTTGTAGGGTTCTAATAAATATATAAAATAAAAAATAATAAAATTTATATTTATTTCGTTTAAATGTCATCAAATTTTCTTATCGATATATTTAATCATACTTTTATTTAGCCAATTTTTTAACCAAAGTTTAAGAGTACCTACAATTGTACATTTTTGACATGTGTTACGTGTATGTATAACAACACAAGTGTCAGATAATTTGTTGTTATTATTTTTTATTTGTTTATGTCTATTAAAACTTGTTTACCAGATCCATTAGCATAATGAATGAATTTTCCCCCTCAATTAAGAGGTATGAAGAATATATGTACGATTCTTACATGTACTCGTACAGTACGAGTACATTATCTATTGCCAATAGACCGATTCAAAAAGAGAATTTATAGAGCAAAAAAACAAAAGAGAGATGAAGTGCTAAGCTAAATAAATATATTTATATAATGTATAAAAGTTTGTCAGTATGAGAATACATAAATAAATAAATAAATAAATAAACGAGAAAGAAAGATCACATGATACCCCACACCATTCTGCATGTCCATCATAATTCGTGAATTTGTCTTATATTAGACATGTGGTCAATTGTGTACCGATAATTTTACTAAGTGTCAAATAAAATGTACGAATACGGAATGTTATGTTAATACTAACATTTAGATGAATTTATGCACTTTAGGATGATTCCCGAAAGTGCGCTCATATGGGAGCTATGGTAAATAATAGAGCGATACTCATAAAATTTGTCACTATGATTTCTACTTATATAAAACTTATTTGTGTCGAATATAAACTTGATACTAACATGTGTATGTGTTAAAGTGATTTTCGGAAGAGGGTTTTATATGGGAGCTATGGTCAATTGTGAACCGATCTTCATGAAATTTGCACAAAGATTGATACTTGTACAAAACTTATTTCCATTGAATTTCATTACAATATTGCTATATTTAAAGCATTTATGAGAGTTAAACCCCTATTCCGGGAGGACATTTGTATGGGAGCTAGGTGAAATAATGGACCGAACATAACTAATTTTAATAGGCTTCGTTCTTGTGTCATGAAAGTTCTACGTGCCAAATTCCATTAAATTATCTTCAAAATTGCTACCTGTACTTTGTGCAAAATGTTTACACGAAAAGGCAGCCAGACGTCCAGACGGACGGACGGACATCATTAGGTCGACTCAAAAAGTGATTCTGAGTCGATTGGTATACTTTAAGATGGGTGTTGGATGAGTTTTTTCTATTCGTTATAAACATCAGCACAAACGCATAATACCCCAACCACCTATGGTGGTGTGGGGTATAATAAATAAAAAAAAAAAAAACAAGTAAATAAATAATCAAATAAATAAACAAATAAAGCATTTACTAAAGATATAAATAAAGCACACAGTTTTAGAGAAAATGGAATTGTGAGTAGTGATTTATATTTGCAATATAATAATAATAATAAAAATGCACAAACAAATCCAAAAATCTTATAAAAAAAAAATGTACGAGTATAAACAAATTGTTGACGCTATTTTATCCCTAATTTGAACTTTTTAATATCTAAAAAAATAATACTCGTAAATTCGCCCCCGGTTTAAAATACAAAGTCAGTTTACAATAGGATTTAGAGGGCAAACAATGCGTAAGCAAATTCAAACTTTTTAAAACCGACTTTCTGATAGAAATTTCAAAATTTTGCTCCGGAAAAATTTTTAAGCCGAATAGTTTTATAAGTCGAATTTAATTTTTCTACGTCGTATTGCAGCTCTGGAATGCAAAAACATGCTTAGACTGTTATATCTAAATCCGCGTGTCTCTGCTCCTTGATAGAAATTTCAAAATCTTGATCCGTTGGGATTTATATATATATATATATATATATATATATATATATATATAATCTTTTAGGTAGTAAATACCTCAACACCCACTTGTCTTTCTTTTCCAATAATAATTATTTTTCTATAAAAATATTCAATAATTTTTGGTACGTTTTCTTTTTGTTTTTTTTTTATTCAAAACGTTTTCGATAAATTAGATTCTTACAGAAAATGTTCAATATATTTTCATTTTATATAAAAGTTTTGAAAAAGAATTCTATCAATTTTCATTCCATAGAAAATTTTATAAAAAGTTTTCGAGAAATAATCTTTCTAATAAAAATTTCTATTTGTGCTTAAATTTGCCTGATTCTTTGAGTTGTAGAGTGGACTTAGCGGAGATATTTTTAATGAAAATATCAAAGGGAAGAATGTGAAGCATAGTCTCCAAACTGGCCTGGGGAGTGGAACCTATCGCACCACTGTTTGAGAGACAGGCTAATCTCTGCACTCTGTTCAGAGTAGAAATGTGTGTCTTCGTATCTATTGCTTTCCACCATAAAAGACCTCCGTAGGCAAAAATGGACCTAATAACACTTTCTTGAGTGTACAGAAAGCGTATAGTACTTTCTGCATACGACTTTCAGCACTACATTTTCACGAGAGCTTAAATTCCAAAATCACGCAAAGATACTTGGCTTCTTTCTAAAGTTCCAGGGTGGTACCATTAAGGCGTGGTAGCTAGAAAACCGGAATTTTATATTTCCTTATAAATAGTGCTTGTTCGGCTTTTGTGGGATTTACTCCCAAACTATTCTCCCTAGCCAATGTCAGTAGGATGCCTAAAACTGATTTCATGAGTTCAATTATCGTGGAGATATTTTTATCTCTGACTCTAATGAGTTAAGACACAATGTCATCAGCCTGTGTGGCTACTTTGGTGCCTTTGTCGGTGAGTTCAAAAAGGACTTTGTTCACAATCGGGTTCCACAAGAGTGGATATGTTACTTCTCCCTGTGGTATGTCTCTTTTCATGATCTTCCTCGAACTATTTAAACCTAAACTGGAATTTTTAGTCCTGTTTTTAGCATGTTTCCTGTTCAGTTCCTTATCCGCCGATTAACCCTAGGCGACATCACAATGTCTTAATTTTAAAAATTGCAGGTTTTTCGTAAACTGTCGTGATTATAGAGACAGTTTATAAAAAACGGGTTCTATTTTCTATTTGATTACAATGTCTATAACCAAAAAAGGGAAATCTCTGTCTTTTGGTATATGAACTTTTTTGGATGATTTTGATCTTCAATTTTGTCAGTTTATTCGTGTCATTTGTTATGTTATTTTAAATATAAAATACATATTTTAAAGCCAACGGTTTCTCAAAAATTAGAGATTTTAAAAAAGATTAAAAGTGGAAATTCCTTAAATTCAATTTGCATGAATTACAAGCTGCACAAGTATTCGGTTAACAGCATTATAAAGCAAGAAAACGAAGATTTTAAACTATTGGTGTACTTGTAGCTGAAACTGGTACGGAACATCTTTTTACGAAATAATATGAAACAAAATTTTGCATTATTTCAATTCGTTTAGTCGTGAAAAATGTTCAGTGGTTACTTTTTTATAAAAATATAGTACATCTCTTTCACTTTTTTCTCAAAGTTTTGTTAATAATTTTTTTTTTTTTTACATATTTAAAAAGATAGGGCTTCATAAATGGTTAATAAAGAAATTTTAAATTGATTTAGATTTTAAATTCAACATTGGTTGAAAAAAAATGTCATGCGAGTAAAAAAGTAATAAAATAGATTTAGTTCGATATAACACTAGTACTTGCTTTTGAAGTACTTTTCTTAAATTAATGTTTATAAAATTTTTTTTATAAAAATTCTGCTTTAGATTTACTGAAGGATTATAAAAATATTTTGAAATTTTTGAAATTTTAATTTTATTAAAAATTATTAACACTATTTCCTGCTAAAATAAATTTATTTTCACTTTTTCGGAAGTAATTATTAAAATCTTCAAAAATATATATCAGGTACCAGCGGAACGGAATACGTATTTTTGGTGCCGTGGTTTCTTATCCATTTAATTTTCATTGAAACTGTCAATTGGAGAGATTACTAAAGGATTACTTCATTCACTATTAATAAAATATTTCATTAATAAAGAGTGTTTCTTTTTAGAGGTTCATAACTTTGAGTTGGCAACATTGCTTTCTTGGATAACCGATTTAACATCTGATATAATTCACAAATTTTTGTCCAAACTCCATTAGATCCACAGAAAATTACTGTTTAGTGCGCTTTATGGGCTGGTGGATTCATTTTTCCATATGTCTTCAAAAACTATGATGGTCGAAATGTTACTGTCAATGGTGAACAGTATGGGGACATGATTAAAAATTTTTTCGTACCTCAATTAGCTGGCATTAATCTTGCTGATATGTGGTTTCAACAGGACGTAACCACATGCCACAGAGCGCACGCTACAATTCATTTACTCAAAGATACTTTTGATGAAAGAGTAATTTAACGTAATGACCCAATTAATTAGCCATTAGATTATTTTCTTTGATGTTATGTATAGTCATTTGTCTAAGTCAATAAACCAGAGACCATTGAACACGTGAAAATCAACTTTCGAAGAGTTATTGGCGAAATACGGCCGCATATGCTGCGAAAAGTTAGTGAAAATTGGTGTTTCAGGTGTTGCGCCTTGTATGCTCCAGCCGAAACGGCCACTAGGCAGAAATCATAATTAAACATTAATGTCATAAAATTTTCTATCCAACAAAGCCCGATTTATTGATATTAAAAATATATTTCTTTGCTTTATTATGATTTAAACTTATGTAACTGTAGAAAAACACACCATATAATAAATATTTTATTAGTTTTTGCACGTTTTTGTTGTGTTTTGGTAGTAAAGGATTTAACCTGTGTTAAAAATATATTTCTATAGATTGGGTGATTCCATGTAAAAATAGACAACAGTTGGATTACAAATCTCCGATTTTGTTGAAATTTACTACAGATATTACCTATTGAGAGAGTTTCACAAATCATTTCAGGGCCCTTTTGGGTCAAAAAATATGAAGTTTTGAAAATCGAAAAAAAACTTAAAAAAATCACAATAGTGTACTTGTTTAATTTAATTGGTAATAACTAATAACTTATAAACTATAGGTGGTAAGACTTTATTTTTAGTTTCATATTGAAAAATAAGATATTGTTTTTGTAATGATATTTATACAGTTTATTGACTATGAAACTTCAAAAGTCAAAGTCAGACCATAATCAAGGAGAACACTCTTTTAGTTAAGAAGTTTTGATATAAAATTTATACATTTTGTTTCATTACAAACATATGTATATCTATTTGTATATAGAAATAGCTATCAAAAATAAATAAATAAATATTTATGCTAAACATGTAAAATTAAATTGAACATACATATGTTATTTAAAATAGGTGTTTACTTATATAAATAAACATAAATAAATAAACGTTCTAAAAAAATGTAAAATCATTAATATAAAGTGATAATGCGCAAATTTTAGTACGAAATGTGTATCAAAAATAATTACATACTTTTGTTTACAAAACTACACAAAATTTTAGGATTTTGAATGTTTGTGGACATGTTTATCTAATTCTATTATATTTTTTTTAAATACATTTTTATGTGTTAAATAAATTTAAAAATGAAAACAGAAATTGTCAAAATAATGTTTTTAAAAATCATTTTTTATTTTTAACACAATAAAAACGCCAAAAAAAATATTAAAATTATATTAGATATTTAAAAATTGGAGTAAAAGAAAATACAAATTATGCAGAATTTGGTTTAAATTCTGAGGAAACAAATAAAGGGTGGTGCAACCAAAACGCACGATGTTAATTTTAAATATAACAAAACGTTTTCAGAGAATTATATTAATATTTTTTATTATGATAGAAGGGTCTATGACAAAATATAGGCCAAATGTCACGGCTTCAGTGGCATACCTCTATCCGATGAGGTTCAATGTCATTAATGTGCCTAATTATATCATCCTTTAGCTCTTGAATTGTTCTTGGCTTATTGACGTTTTTCTTTTAAATATCCTCAAAAAAAGAATTCCAACGGTGCCAAGTCACATGATCGTGGCGGTCAATTAACATCGCTACGACGTGAGATAACACGTTGGCTGTATGACAAGTGACAACATCTTGTTGGAACCACATATCTTCCAGGTCCATATACTTAATTTTGAATAATTAAAATCTTTATTCAATCAGTGATGTTCGTGAGATGTACATTTGTTGAGCAGGACGAGGAGTAGAGGATCTTCTGCCATACTATCGCGAACAACATCAATGTTTTCCGGAGAACGAACTGGACGAGCATGCACAGGTGTTTTCATATTTAATAATGACCCAATATGCTGAAATATGCGCACAATTCTCGTGATTGTGGGCACATCTGGTCAATCATGCTGACCAAAAAGTGTACGAAATGCATTTTGATTTTAACGCCCATTTTCATAAGGCTTTAACAATCTTAACGCGCTACTCAATTGTGTACCTCTCCATGGTCGAATTTGTCAAATACTGAAACAAAGAGATGTCAAATTAAGTTGGGCAAAAAACTTAACGTTAACGTGTGACAGAAAAAGAATCTATTATTAGTTAACTTGTTTCTAAGATAGTTGCAAGTTTGATGCCTTATTTGAACTATTGATGAACTGCCATTACGTTGGTATAGAACTTAATATAAATAGTATTTTTATGAAAACAGAATATATACAAAATATCTACTATGACATTGTTAATTTCTTATAGATGCTTCAATCAATATTTCGATGTCTCAAAAAAAGAAATAATAATAATTATAATAATCATAATCACAATAATAATAATAATGATAATAATAATAATAATAATAATAATAATCATAATAATAATATTAATCATAATAACACTTTAGTTATCATAGTTTATCGGTAATTTTACATATTATTACTGTTTTCTCAGACATAAAATATGTAGACATAAATTAAAATTTATTTCTCTAAACATTTTTTGAACATATCAATAGGTAACATGCATATTTTGTGTTTTTTCTTTTACATAAAAAGTATATACATTTTTAATTTACGCACAACATATACTTTTACCCTAATTATAGTAGGATACAAGGTAATAGAGTAAATTTACATGAAAATTTATTAGGGTAAATGATAGCTAATATCATTAACTAGTGACAAACTATATTCTATACAAATCATATATTAGACATTTTTGTGGTTTTTGAATTTGAAATTTAATTATGGGTAATTCCAAAAAATTTCGACCCAGCTTGGATTTTAATAAAATTTAGCACATATAATCTATATCTCTGTGCTCTTCATATAGCGTATTAACCTATACCATGTCAAAAATTAGCAAAATGTAAGCATGAATAACTTTTTTGTGCATTGTAAGATTTCAACAAGCTTGGTACTATTGGAAAGGATTGAAAGCCTTCTTTATCATAAAGTCATAACAACTAAACATTTTCCTGGCGCAAGGACCTCTAAAATGAACAAAACCATTCTTCATTCTTGGATATCCTGGAAAAGGGTCATTTAATTTTCATTATTTTTTTACACAATGTTTACAATAATTTTATCTTTATGGTGTAAAAATTTCAAACTTCTGATTTAACAAACGAAGTAAGCTATTATTATAAATATCTAAATTCACAGATTTTTTCTTCAAATCAACTAGAAAATTGTTGTTACAAATATTTTTTTTGATTTGAATAAAATTTCCTTAAAAAATGGAACGAAGAATGTACTAAATCAACAAAAATTTAGTTAAATTGTCAGAAACTCTTCGCAAGTAAAACAACACACAATTTAGTTGAATTTAAGTAAAAGAAATGAATTTGAATAAATTACACAAGTCAACACTAGTTTTGGTGCCAAGGAACTGTATATATTTTTTAAACTAGGACTTCATACTGATTAAAAAAATAAGAAAAATTTTGAGTTCTTACGTGTAGTTTTCTAGTATTTCGATTTTGTGCATATATATGAAAAAAGTGATTTTTTGCATTATTATTTACATAAAAACTTTCTTTTTCGTGACTTTCGGGAATGATGTGCAGTGGGAAGGTCTCGTTGCATTCCCCAATATTAGTCAGACATAATATGCCGATCCCATCGGCCTTGGTACCTCTCTTCCATAGTTTTAAGATCCTGATGAAAACGCTCCCCTTGCTCATCGCTACAAGATCCAAGATTATCTGGGAATCGGTCGAGTTGACTATGAAAGTAGTGCAATTTGATGGACATATTGCATCGCAAGTTTCTAAAGTTATCTAGCATGTCGTTAACATTTTCGCAGTAGTTGCTTGATTTGTAATTTCCAAGAAAGTTTTTAATAACTTCAACAAAAGAAGTCCAAGCAGGCCGTTCCAAATCATTCATTGAATTTAGGAAACTGGAATCTTTAATTAATATTTTTATTTATGGACCATCAAAAACTTTTATCTTCTCTAAGCCAAGTCCTGGAAATAAGAAAAAGAAGCACTTTTTGTGGTAGTCATCACAAATGTAAAAAAACACGTTTGGATCATTGAGACAACTTCTTCGCGACGACGACATGTTATTAAAATGAATTTATTAAAGAAAATTACCGATAGGGTTTCAAGCCGGGCCGAAAAAAGTACGTTGGACAGCTACTATTAAAAATTGACATTATATCCAAAACTACACGTAGGAAAAAATTTTTTTCACATTTTTAGTATTACCAGTGTCGGCAGGAACCACAGTTAGGAACCACAAACGGTTTCTCGACACCATTTAACTTTTTTTAATTTGTTGACTTGTGTTATCTATTAATTTCACAATTTTATAGTAATTTTAAAATTAACTAATATATTTGTTAATTTGAATAAAATTCTTCAATCTGACCAGGAATATTTAAATGGACTAATACATACATTTAAAGAAATGTTGAAGAAATTACCCTATAAACATTTGGAAGGTATCTTCCTGAAAGAAATTTACGCATTATCTTATTTTTATTATTTGGACGAAAATCATCAAAGCAATATTTTTTCTAATTATTCATTTTTATTAGTTTAAATTATTTTCTCAAATTTGATACATGGGGTTACAAAGGCAAAATCTACTGAAATTGACCATGATCGGTCCATTATTTCACCTATATCTCCTCTATACACCTGTTCAACTTTTTTCTTCGGAATAGTGATTTAATGCATATAAATATCCAAAATATATCGTATTTATGCAATTTCAGCACACAAAAGTCTTGTATAAAAATTTTATAAAAAGTGGTCATGTAGGTTCCGTTGCCTAAAAATTACTTAAAAGCGCTTAAATATCACATTAATGTTAACATCAATATAAAATTGTTGTATATAAGTATAAATGCATATAAATATAAATAATCATACACAATTTCATAATAATTCGTCCAATGTACACTTAAAGAATCCAACTTTTTTTTTTTTTTTGCAGAAATTCCAAAATAAAAATTTAAGAAATTTTAAAAAGTGAATATATTTTATAAAACCAAGCAATCAGGAACTTATATTAAGAAATATAATATGACAACGTTGACAGTCTGACATATGATGATATTGTATTTAAATGTATTTTAAGCCCTTTATTTTAAATTTTATATAAGTAGAGCATTTGTCGTTATTTTTGAGTTTTGTGGTCATATGGGTTATCTATCCAAATATTCTATAAATTCGAAGGAAGAAAAGTTATGTTTGTGCATGAACTTGCACGAATGTAAAAATGTGAAAATGTTTAACAAAGCGTCTATTTAATGTAGCAATTTGGATAGTGTCAACGTTTTTTTTTTTTTTTTTTGTAAACTGTAAAAAAGTTAATAGTAACAGCTATTTAAACTATGTTACATACCTATAATATTTATATTTATTATTATGTTCTTTTATATATCTGTACCCCATTAACATTTCTCTCCTTTGCTCGTCTATAACTACATTTGTTTACACCAATACATTAACGTATTTATTTACCTTAGCTAACAACCATCATATGTTATAGAGAATTAATAATTCTCATTTAGTTTGTGGAATTTTTCACATAAGTATTCTAAGGTTGGTTGAAGTAGTTGCGATTCGAGCGCTACAGAATTTGCCAAAAGCTAAGACAGCTGATCTCACAATATAATCTGCCTTATTCCCAAGACATCTGATATTGTGAAATCAGCCACTGTTCCTCTGGTACTTGGATCAAGTCCGAGCGTCAGAGGGATTCCTTGCACAGCAACTTCAGTTGTCTGTTCTGGCACAGCAACTTCGGATGACTGTTTTGGTACAGCAACTTCGGTTGACTGTTTTGGCACAGCAACTTCGATTAACTGTTTTCTCACAGCGACTTCGGCCGTCTGTTTTGGCATAGCGACTTCGGTCGTCCGTTTTGGCACAGCAACTTCGGTTGATTGTTTTGGCACAGCAACTTCGATTGACTGTTTTGGCACAGCAACTTCGGTTGACTGTTTTGGCACAGCGACTTCGGTCATCTGTTTTGGTACAGCAACTTCGGTTGACTGTTTTGACACAGCCACTTCGGTCGTCTGTTTTGGCACAGCAACTTCGGTTGACTGTTTTGGCACAGCGACTTCGGTCGTCTGTTTTGGCACAGCAACTACGGGTGACTGTTTTGGCACAGTGACTTCGGTTGACTGTTTCTCTTTAGATTAAGTCCGAATTTTGTAACCTAGATTTAAGAAATTGTTTTATTTAAATTAGTATTCGTAAGATATCTTTAAGTATCATAAACGAGGGAACCGCATCTTCGATCCAGCATCTACCAGTAATAGAACCCGATTCACCTGAGAAGTACCCTACTGAATCCCTGCGTATCATCGTGCTGCTAGTAATTTATCCAACACAAAATATTTATTAATACTATCGATAACTAAAACATTGAATTATTAAATAAAGATACACTGTATATTTGAACCCCGGAAAGGGAAAACAAATTGTGTTCTCACTTAAGGTTCGTGGATTCCGTAAGTAGAGCCTGGACACAACTGAACTACCTCAGCCGACGACAAAACCACGTTACAAAACTCTTGCAATCGTCAATTTTCTTTCAGTTAAATTTCGCTAAGCCTGAACGAAAACTTCTTAGTTCACAATCAAGTAGTAGAAAATATTATATTCTAACCTACTGAATATTTTCAATAATCAATTAAAAACAAAAACTTGAAAAATAATTTAAAAAAATCTAAATGCGTACAATTAAATATCATATTCAAAAAATATAATAAGTAAAGATATATTTTAAAGAGATTTAAACAAAAATACTTAAAATGGATATTAATAAATATTAGTGTTTATTTTAGATAAAACGACTTCGATATAAACACAAAAAGGCGCAAACGAAGCTTTTGGAATTAATGCCAGAAAATATGGATTTTTGATCAGTGTGCAGTATTGAACATTGTTCCCATATAATCGCCATTCCCGAAAGTCAATTAAACTCGCATACATGTCAGATAAATATCAATATCAATGTAAAATTTGACAAAACTAGGTTTTGAACAAGTATAGATCGCTCTACAAAATTTCATAATGATCGGACCATAATTGATCTTGTCTCCATAAATCTCAATTAAATGCCATTATCGAAATAAAATTTTATATAAATAATTTGCATATACCCAAGAACTATTGTAATAAATTTCATAAGGATCGTCCTGCAATTGACCATAGGTTCCATAATTGTATTAGTAACTATACACAAGCATGTAGGGTATTATATGGTCGATCTTGACCAACTTTGCTTGTTTTTATCCTTTACTATTTGTTTCGTACTAAATTTAAAATAAAAGTATCAGAACGCTTAAAAAGATATTAATTTGTTAGTTAATTTGGTAGTAAAATGCAACTGCTATAGACAAACTGTTATATCTTTTGATCCCATTGAGATCCCATTTTGAAATTGTTGTACTATAATGACAAATAGTAAAATGTCAAAAAATAATGAAAACTAAAAGAATCCTGGGATAAAGGATATTTTTCATTTTAGTGTTCCTTGCGTCCGGAAAAAGCGTAACTTTTACGATTTTATGATGAAGAGGATTATCAGTCCTTGCATTGATATCAATTTCGTTAAGCCTTGTTCCTTTTTGATAAAAACGGCCGATGTGTCCTAATCAGTGTTGCCAGTTTAGCCTCTTTAAGATTAAATCTAGTTTTTTTATTTGGCTTTTAGCCTCCAAATTTTCGTTTTAGCTTCTAGACTTTTTTGATTCTTAAAATTGCCTTAAACAGGCTAGAATGTTAGTATTTCAAGTATGGGAGCTATGGTAAATTATGGAGCGATCCTCATAAAATTTGTCACTATGATTTCTACTTATATAAAACTTATTTGTGTCGAATATAAACTTGATACTAACATGTGTATGTGAATTATGCACGTTAAAGTGATTTTCATAAGAGGGTTTTATATGGGCGCTATTGTCAATTATGAACCGATCTTTATGATCGGATTTATATTTATGCAAAACTTCCTTACACCGATTTTCGTCAATATTAATATATTTAAGGCATTTATGATCGTTATACCCCTGTTCCGGGAAGACATTTGTATGGGCTCTAAGTGAAATAATGGACCGATCAAACCAAATAGGTTTTGTTCTTGTGTCACCACCTATGGTGGTGTGGGGTATAAAAAGATATAAAATTTTTAAAACTATTATTTTGTGTCTAAAATTACCCAATACATCTATAAAATAGATTAAATACGATTTAACATTTCTATGCTTTTCTTTTCATTTTATGCTAGTTATACCACATACAAGTATACGTAAAAATACATGTGAAGGGAAAAAGGAATAAATGGATTTAAAATGGAAATTGAATTAATTTATTATTTAGGGTTTTTTTGTTTGTCAATGTTTTTTTTTTTTGCAAAATAGATTTTTTTAGGATTAAACTGTTATATTGTCATTGTGCTGTCAATCCAATAAAGAATAAAGAAAGCTGGAATGAAAATTCTTGTGTTAATGATAACAATGATTTGATCCTTTTTATTTTCGAATGATAGGTGTTATTGATAAAATACTAATATAACTATTATATAATTAACTAAATAACATCCTTTATAGTGGTTTATTGAGGTTGTGTAAGTGTAGTAATTTTATGGTTTCTTATGGTATGTGTAATGTATACAAAAAAAATAGTTGACAAAGGCTTGACTATGAGTTAAAAGCTACAAATGTTAAAGAATATTTTAAATTGTCATTAGGTTGTTGATGTTAGGGAAAAGATAAAATTGTGTTAATATGTGAAACTAAAAGAGGAGATTTCTTTTGTGTACTAAAAATGAATAGAATTTTATTGAAAATAATTTCAGAAATTCTTAATATAACAAGTAAGAAAATTATAGTGGACCGAGAGCGGTGTTGATACAAACATTTATGAAATTTAGGGTGATTACGGGAAGTGGTCAGTTTTGGAGTGGTCGTCATAATATTTGATACTTTTCTTTCGACTAATATTGTACTGGTTTGTGTCAAATTCCTTAATGCTATCATTGATGCGAGACCAATGCGCGTTAAAGTGATTTCCGGAAAAGAAATAAATGAAATTTATTTGTGCCTAATCTCTATATGAAGAGCAATATATTATGATTAAAACATATGATCACAGCGCAAAAATAGAAATGATTATTACGTAATAATTATTATGATTTCAATTTCTCATATTGTGTCCGATTTTATGGTTTGGTTTTTCATATGATTCTAGTTTATATATAATTCAACAATCTTATTACATCATTTAACATCATTGATGTTATTATATTATTATTATTGTTATTGTTATTATTATTATTATTATTATTATTATTATTATTATTATTATTATTACTATTATTATTATTATTATTATTATTATTATTAATATTATTATTATTATTATTATTATTATTGTTATTATTATCATTATTATTATTATTATAATTATTATTATTATTATTATTATTATTATTATTATTATTCTAGCTTATTATATCATTGTACTACATTGTCATATTATGTCATCATATAGTTGTCCAATCTTATCACATTATTATTTTATTTTCTCATATTTTTATTCCATTTTATCATATATGAAAATAAAACGTATCAGGGATCCCGAACTTTGCCTTGAGTTTTATTCCCAAATAGCAAAGTCTCATTGCCAAAAAATCCTCAAATAACTGCTTATATTATCCCCAAATATCCCCACTAATATAATGCCTTTATTTAGGAGATTAGTATAAATTCATTACCTTTTACTCGTACTGTAATCCAAATTCAATTCAATTATTTTTGATACATTTTATTGAACTTTTAAATAAATAATTATAATATATTAGCTGGGGAATTGCATTGTATAAAATGCTAAAATTTAATAAAAAACAAATTGAAGAAATTTGAAAATACAGACAATTTATTTATATCCTATAGTATCGTCCATCTAAAAATTAATCTATATAAAATTTCATTAAAATTACTTCAGCGGCTTAGGCGTGATTGCGTCGCAAACAAACACACATTTTAATTTATAACAATAATATGTATAATTATTAGAGGCTTCTATATTATTAATTATTATTGAAGTAACAATAATATAGTATTAATTGATAAAACATTACCCCTTTCAACATAATAATCATCTCGTTGCAGAGACTGATGTTATGGTGTCATATTTAGTATAAGTTATTTTTTATTGTCTTCATTGCACTATTGTTGAATAAATAATAGGCATATCTTATCAGAAATTAATATCGGGCGGAATATTATGATTTTTTTAATTTTTCTTAAAGAAATAAAATGAAAAATAAAATAAAAATCCCTAAAAATTTTCAAAACATCTACAAAATTTGAAATTCATTCTTAACAAATCCCCTAAACTAAATTTTTCCCATTTCTCAAAAGAAATCCCCAATTAATTATTTATAAATTATTTATTGAAATAGTAGAGAAAAGTGTCCATTAGCAAAAAAAAATAAATAAATAAATAAAAAAATAAATAAAATAAATATTTACATATTATTTGTTCATTAATTACAATCATTTGTACCACGATATGTGGATCAAATTCAAGATATATATATATATATATATATATATATATATATATCTTGAATTGTTTGAATCACACCCAGTATAACCAAACCTTGTCTATTTATATTTAATCATATATTAACTAAATGAGTAAAAATATTTATATTAAAATTTTTATTGAGTGTAAACATTAAATTAAAACAAAATTAAACAAACACTTTGTTATCATAAATATAGAGTTATTAAAATTAAAAAAAAAAAAAATAACAATGAAAACATAATATTTTTGTAGTGATAATGCTATAACCATGTCTTTTCTCTGCGTTTTTGGTTGGATTTTCTAACCTGGCCCAATACCTGGTAGAAAATAAGACTTAAAATTATATCATAAATAATGATGGTATTTATTTTATCGTTTTTCATTTCTTTGAATTTTATTTAATTTTCTTTAAAACTTAATATCTTAAAGAAAATAAATATATTGATTGATTATTATAACATTAAAAGCATAAATATAATCTTTTAAAATATTATAGATATTTTCCATAAAATTTTTCAATATCATGCAGAGATATTGAAAAATATCATGCATGCAAATATCATTCATTAATTTTGTTTATTTAACTTTATGTTCATGATTACAATGTTTTTATTTAAGTTTTATCATTCAATAAAAATTTTAGTATAGTTAACTACAAAAATTTTATACTTTCTACAACTATTATATATTATAAATCTTTTTTTATATTTTTAAACCATATTTTGCTTTCAAACCATATTAATATTATTATTCCTATATCAACAAAATGTTACAAATTAATATATTTTTTACAAATATAGTTGAAAAGCTCATAACTTTTTTATTTTTGATTACAATTTGTTTTTTACGTTTGTCTTACAGTTTTATTATAATTCTTATTTAGTTTATACATGAATTAATATAATTAGAAAAGGTTTTACTATATTTGATGTGATTTAACTACTATTAAAGGGTTAATAAAAAATATCTTGTATCTGGCACAACATATGATGCTACAAATAATTAAAATTAATTAATGAGGTAATAATAAAAATGTGATAAAATGGAACACCAATATGATTAAATAGGATAATAATATGATATGATGAAAAAATACAATAAAATGATATCATAATATTATAGAATGGGATAATAATGTAGTAACATGGTATAATGATATGAAAAAGCGAACCATAAAATCGGACACTATATGATAGAATGGAATCATAACAATTATTATTTACAATCATACCTATTTTTAGCTGTGACAATATATTACAATCATAATATATTGCTCTTAGATTATGGTCTTTACAACTATATTTTTTCTCTGCGTGATAAAACAAGATGAGTTGCTAAATTTAAAAAAATAATTCGACCTTGAGCCAAAATTCAACAGATTTTATTTACATGAAATTAAGTTGATAAAATGTATAATAAAAAATAAGTTTTAATATTAAAATTAAATTATTTACTTTATAGCACAACTTAAATATGTATGTCTTCTTTATGTTGTCATCTTTTCATTCAAAATTTATACTCAAAAGTTTTATATGTGTTTGTTAAGTCAATAAACAAAAAAATTATATACAAATATAAAGTTGTTGTTTCATTAAAATATATAAGTGCCTTATCATACTTTTAGCTCAGTTAACTAACACCAGCTGAATAATAAAAAAAATAAATAAAATAATAAAATCAATTTGCTGTAAGACAATGCATTTTCCAATATTACTAACAGCTGATATATGAGATTTATTTTTGTCATATGTTTTTATTAATAGTCCTTTCATTTGGTTCACTTTTACATTCTTTGTTTTTGGTTTATTGATCGATATGTTTATTTGCGCATGAAGCTTTTAAGGATTTCGTTTTACTTTAATACATTAAGCATTATATGTACATATGTATATACGTCTAGACATCTAAAAATCAACCCAACATTTTTATATTTCTTTGTTTGGAGATTTTTTTTTAATACTACAGACTCTTAGTTTGTTACTTTGCTTTTGTTTCAAATTCATTTCTGTTTATAACATGATTTAAATTTTCTTTTTGAATTTTTTATTATTATAATAAGTTAATATTTTTTTTTTTTTATAACAAAGTTTATGAAATTTTCACTTACATCCATATTTGTTAAGATTCATAAATTTTCTTACTTAATTTTTCTTAAAATTATCTGCAGTATTTAAACGAGATATTTTTTTAAATTGTTTATTTATATTTGCCATATGAAGAGATTTTTAAAATAAATAAATACTTAGATTTGTTAGAAAAAAAAAAAAAGAATTTGTAAATGTTGTAGTCGCTGCATTCGCAAAAATAGCTAAGTGTAATTGTTTAAACAAGTTTTTTAATCGATTAATAAAACGCAACAATTCACCGTTTATTTACATACAGTTTGTAAACAAAATGTTTTCAACACTAAAGAGAATTAAAAACTTTAAAATAAGATTTTATTTTTAAGTAAAATATATAACATTTAATATATTTTTTCATTTACGTAATTGAAGATGTTTCTAAACACATTTCACAGCTAAAAATAGGTATGATTATCAATAATAATTGTTACGGTTCCATTCTATCATATTGTGTTCGATTGTATGGTTCGTTTTTCCATGTTATGATTCGAGTTTTTCATATTATTATACCATGTTACTACATTATTATCCCATTCTGTAATATTATGATATCATTTTATTGTATTATTTCATTCTATCATATTATTATCCCATTCAATCATATTGATGTTCCATTTTATCACACCATTGTCCCATCTAATCATATTATTATCTTATTTTATCATATTATGATTCCATTCTATCATATTATTATTCCATTTTTTTATTTTATTATCTCAGTAATTAATTTTAATTATTTGTAGCAACATATGTTGTGAAAGATACAAGATATTTTTTATTAACCCTTTAATAGTAGTTAAATCACACCAAGTATTTGTTTAGTCAATAATTTCATCGTTGGAGCAAACCTAAAGAAATGGCTCTTTCCACCGAGCCATTTCTTTAGGTTTGGAAATAGGAAGTAGTCACTAGGGGCTAACTCCGGAGAATATGGTGGATGAGGTACCCCAATTCATAGAGTTTTGCCATTGAGACTGCACACGTGTGCACCCATGCATTATCTTGGAGAAAAAGAACTTTTTTCTTGGCCATATGGGGTTGTTTTCTTTTTAAATCCTCATTAAATCGGTCTAATAAGTTTTCATAATATTCGCCGTTTATTGTTTTTCCCTTTTGGAGGTAATCGATGTGGATTATCCCGCGTGCATTCCAAAAAACTGTTGCCATCACCTTATTGGCCGAAAAACTTACCTTGGCCTTCTTCGAAGCAGGTTTACCCGGAGAAACCCATTGTTAAGACTGCTGCTTGGTCTTCGGAGTACAGTAATGGATCCATGTTTCATCCACAGTTGCAAAACGCCGCAAAAATTCATTCGGATTGCGGTTCAATAACTCCAAACAATCCTTTGAAGTTGTCATACGTTTATGGTCAATTGAGAGCAAACGCGGCAACCATCTTGCAGACAACTTTCTTAAACACAGCTGATCATTTAAAATCGAAACCACACTACCATATGAAATGCCTATTGTAGCGACAATCACACGCGCTTTTACTCTTCGGTCGGCCGACACCATATCTTGGAATTTTTCGACATTTGCGAGTGTACTGACCTCAATTGACCGTCCAGAACGTTCAGCGTCATTTTTACTTGTGCGACAACAAAGAAAGTCAGTAAACCACTTTTTTACCATTGAAATCGATGGTGCAGAGTCGACATAGTATTTATCGAGCTTTTCTTTGGTTTGAAAGACGGTTTTTTTTCGAAAAAAATAATGTTTAATGATCACTCGAAATTTACTTTTTTCCATTTTTTTTAAATACACGAGGTTGTATGTTTTGAACAGCTGTTAAGCGCAAAGTAAATGACGACACTTGCTCAAAATTTGACAACAGTCTGCTAACAGGTGGTGCTTGACGTTAATAGTGTTGCGTTTCATATAACTACGAGGGAATTTCAAAAAGTCACGAACTTATTGATCCGCGCTCGTATTTTTATGTTCTAAAGCTGTCAGTGGCTTGCGCCAAACTTTTTGAGATCCATCGTAGTAATAAAGCATCACTTTCGTCTCGTCGCAAAATATTACATCATCCCAGTACTCCGGAGGAGGCAAATTTATATCTTTTTTCAATATATAGCGTGGAGAGCAGAGGTTTTTTTTGGCGACTCTTGAAAAGTATTTATGGCTCTGCAGCACGTTTCGAACATTCTGATGGGAGATACTTACTTCACATTCATAATTGATGTCAAGTGCAATTCCTCTGGTGATAGAATTTGGATTCTCATCAATAATTTTCAAAATCATCCTTTGTCGATTACTTTTTTTGTTCTGCCCGGTGTTGGTTTTGGTTCCAATCTGCCTACTTTTTCTGCATGGTTAATAATATTATATACTGTCCTTATGTTAAGGGAGAACATTTGTGCAATTTATTTGTGAGATTTTCCTTTGTAATAATTAATATACACTAGTTGTGAAATATTTTTGTTAAGTTATTTTCCTGACATTGCTTGTACAGGCGTAATTTCATGAATAAATGCTACCCACTATACTTACCATGCGTAAAAGGAACTTACATTCAATAAATGTGCGAAAAACTAATGGATCCTTTTTACTTTTGCTTTTTTGAAAACATTTTTTTTTTACACCATAATGACAAAAGAGACTAGGAATCGGTAATTTTTCTATAGATATATCTATTTTTCGTCGATATATATGTATTTTTCTGCGGTAAACATTTTTTATCCTTAATAACGAACTTAAATATTTTAGAAATATTGTGGAATATTTGTCATTGTCTTAAGCAGTACAGTATCAGCGCAATCGGTTTAGCAAATAAATTAAAAATAAATTATGGACCAAAATGTGAGAAAAACTTTTTATTTTAATTCAATAGCATTGTGCGCTTATACAAGGGGTGCTTTTATATTTTGCGAAATGCTTATAAAACAATAATATTTTTGAAAATGATATTATTGTTTTCTACACACAGTGAAAAAATATAGTTGTAGTTACCATAATCCAACAGCAACATATTATGATTGGAATATATGATCACTGCTAAAAATAGATATGATTATAAAAAACAATTGTTATGATTCCATTTTATCACATTGTGTCCGATTTTCAAACTGGCTTTTTGTCAGGCTTGGGGGGCGCTGGGGGACGCATTATATTCATCCTGTGCGAAGAGCACCGTGAGGTTGAGTCTATATAGACAGGTACTTCGACGTTATGTCCGATTTTATCATTCGTTTTTTCATACTATAATTTAAGGTTTACCATCTTACTACATTATTATTCCATTTTATAGTAATAGCGTTTCATTTTATCGTATTATCATCCCATCTTATCATATTTTAAAATAAAATACATTAATTGAAAGTAATTATTTTTATAAATTGTTTATTGAATCATATATTGCACCAACATATATTATGCAAGATAATACAAGATATTTTTTATTAACTAGTAGTTATACTAGTAGTTTTATTGCTCGAATCACACCAAATATTACAAAAGCTTATTCACTTATATAAATTCATGTATAAACTAAATGAGAATTATAATGAAGATATAAAACAAACGTTAAAAAACAAATATATTAAAAAAACGAACAATTTATGAATTTTGCAATCATATTTGTAAAAGGCACATTTATTTGTAATAATTTATTTTTATGGGAGTAATAATATTAGTATGGTTTGAAAACGTAATATGGTCTAATAACAAGGAAAAAGAATGATAACATTTAATGACTGCAAAAATAATAATATCTTTTATATTAAAAAAATGTTTTTCTGGTAAAAGTATTCAAAAACGTAAACCTTTATTAAAACTTTAAATGATAAAACTGAAACAAAACATTGTTATCATAAACAATATATTATTAAAATTAATGAATATTAACAATGAGAACATAATATTGTTGTAGTGACAATGCTGTAACTATGCTTTTTCTCTGCATGTAGAGTGGTATTGATGATACGCTACAACTAAGTCTTAAGGCAATTTTTCCACTTTGATTGAAGCACCTATCGAAGTATATTGGTCACTAAATTTATTTTAATATTCAGTGACGCAATATAGTTACTGGATAATAAAGCAGGATTGTATTGCGGTTAACCCTACAATTCGATGTTTGCGTTGATAATATTGGCGATTGTTTTAAACAATGTATAAAAGTTAATATTATTAAAAATTAGTGAAGAATAATTTGGGTTTGGTCGTTAATTTCCCTTGCTTCTTAGAAGAGTTATGGCAAACAAATTATGGTATACTTTTCACAACCAATAGTACGTTTATACTCCAAACATACACTAACAAGGTGGTCAGATTTCTCAAGAAACTAGCGACCGATTTTAAATGCTTCATCTGAGTGCAACTTTTATGGAGTTGGATAAACTTAGAAGGAATAATACTGTTGACTGATATTTTGGTTCGAAATCATACGCATCTGCTATAATCTCATAAACATGAATATATTAATCAGTAAAATCAGAAATTTGTAAAGTTCAAAATTCACTACAAATTGACTTTGATTCATAAAAACGTATTCTTCGAAAAACGTTTGGCCTTAGTTTTTGTACTTTTTCTATCAATGGTTTTATATCTATCGAAAAAGTAAATTTCTTTGACACTCATGCCATCTGACTTAAAATCATAAATAAATCATTTTATATGAGGTAAATATAAAAATAATCCAAAAAATTAAAAATTGTTTGATCAAGGTAATTTCTTTTTTTTTAACATTTTGAAAAAACTAGAACTTCGATTTTGATGAAAATTTGAACATTATAATAAGAAATCATGTAGCTATCCAAAATGAATTTTAAAGTGTCTTTATCATAAGCACACTGTTATTAAAGAATTAAAATCTTTTGTTCGAAAAACTTTTGGCAGTAATTTTTCTATTTTTCTCTATCAATGGGTCTACAAAAAAAAATAAAATATTAAAAAAAAAAAAATAATAAAAATTTGACTCTCTTTGGCTATCTGAGTTAAGATGTAAATTATAATCCAAAAAAATAAAAATATTTCTTCATTTTTTTATTTACATTTTGAAGAAACTATAGTTCCGATTTTAATAAAGTTTTGACAGCAATGTGAAAAGACATGTGTTCATCCAAAATTGTTGGTATTGAGTCATTACCTGTACACTGTTTTTAACAAGAGCCGAAAATTTTGTTCCAATTTTATTCCGCGTACGTTATTCGTGAATTATAAACTTTTTCTAAAAAAATTTTAAAAATAAATAAACAAGAATAATTTTCATTTTGTTTATTTGTCTAAAATAACAATTCATTTAATGTTTTTAACGTATTATTGCAATTAAAATTCTTGTCAGAAAAACGAAAGACTTCAATCTTTAAAATGTTTAAGTAAAAGAAATTTTCCCTTTTATTTGAAAAAATAAATAAAATAAAACAATTAAAGATTTAAATTGAAACTAAAAAATATTGCAAGTTTTTACTTATTATTCTCAGTAATAAAGTCTATAAAAAGTAGTTGGTGATGTGGAAATGCAAACCAAAGTATTGAAAATTGTTATATAAAAACGTGCAATGCAAAATATGAAAAATATGTTTGGAGAATATATAATGTTTATGCCTTAAAAACAAGTTATTTTAAAGAGAATTTTTAATAAGAAGTTATATTTTTTTTCTTCTGTTTGAAAGTATGTAAAAAATTATTGATTTACATACTTCTATTCATATTTATATGAATAAAAAGGAATATTGGGAAATTTCCAGTACAAATAAATAACAAAGGGCAAAATTGATAATAATATTATACAAAACACATTTTTGTTTGCAATTTCATAAAATTTGTTGGAAATTTTTTTTTTTTTTTTTTGAATAAAACACATAAAAAATGATAAAATAAAAAATCATATGTTATTCAAGGAAAAAGGATTGCAATGGGTCTTTTGTCTTTTTTAAATGTACATATTTAAGTTTCTATAACTAAGTACAGTGCTAGCTCGGTATTTGCGACTACTCATTATCGCGACGGCCCGGTTATCGCAACGGCTTAATTTTTAAAATTGCAGTTTCTATAATCGCGAAAATTTCCGAAAAACGTGTTCTATTTTCGAGACTTTTATAAATTTTTTTAAATTTGATTATAATGTCTATAACCAAAAAAGGGAAATCCCCATCTTTTGGTATATTCACCATTTTGAATGATTTTGATTTTTAATTTTGTCAGTTTATTCGTGTCATTTTTCGTGTAAATACATCTTTTAATATGGGAAAAGTTCAACATACTTTATAGCCAACGATTTCTCAAAAACTTCATGTGAAAAGTAATGAGGAAGCGGAGAATTTATACGATAGTGGTCATGAAGAAAACAAAATTAATGTAGACTATTGTATAACATCGATAAACATATGCATACAATGGGCACTGGAAAATAATAAGCCGACTACAGCACTATATGAACTACATGATTCAGGTATTATTTTAAGAAATAATTTGCCAAAAATGCAACTCAAAATCTCCAATTTCTTTAAAAATGTTTAAAATATATCAATAAAAACAATTTTAATTTTAAAAATTACATAAAAATTTACAATAACATTTTTGATTTGTTTATGACGAAATATCAGTTTACATGACAGGTCTAGTTTTTAATTAGAAGCGAAAATCGAGTTTCTACTGTATATATAATATAGTCTTTACTTTTATATTGAATGTTAAATGTTTCTATAACAATATAAATCATAACTTAACTAGAAGTCAGATAGAAATATTTTAGGTTATGTTTAAGGCAAGATCCAATTATTATATTGTACAAATTTTAATTTGAATATAAAACAGACGGTATTTTATGTGGCTCGGGTACTCCAAAGAAACAATCTATTTAAAAATAAGTAAGAAAGAAATAGTCAGTCAAACCCGACCATATGATACCCCACAGCATTGTGCATGTCCATCAAAATTCGTGGAGGGATCTTATATCACACATGTGGGTAATTGTGAACCGTTACATTTACTAAGTGTAAAATAAAATGTACGAATACAGAATATTAAGTTAATACTAACATTTATATAAATTTATGCACTTTAGGGTGATTCCCAAAAGTGGGCTTACATGGGAACTATGGTAAATTATGAAGCGATCCTCATAAAATTTGTCACTATAATTTCTATTTATATAAAACTTATTTGTGTCGAATATAAACCCGATACTAACATCTGTATGTGATTTATGCACGTTAAAATGATTTTCGGAAGAGGGTTTTATATGGGAGCTATGGTCAATTATGGACGGTTTTTCATGAAATTTGGCGTCGAGATTGATACTTCTACAGAACCTACACCAAGTTTCATTAAAATATTGCAATATTTTATGAAATTTGTGATCGTTAAAACGGCTGCCAGCCGGCCAGTCAGCCAGAGTGATTCCGAGTCGATTGGTATACTTTAAAGTGAGAGTGTGGTGATTTTTTCTGTGCGTTACAAACATCAGTATAAACGCATAATACCCCAACCACCTATGGTGGTGTAGGGAACTGAGTAGATCGTTTTGCCAATTCTAGAATTTTCAACACATCCTACACGCAGAGAAAAAATATAGTTTTAGTGAGCATAATTTAAGAGCAACATATTATGATTGGAATATATGGTCACAGCTAATATATGCTAACATATGATTAATAATTATTGTTATGAGTACATTTTATCATTTTGTGTCTCATTTTATGGTGCGTTTTTTTGTTATGGTTGGTTTTTCTTGTTATTATACCATGCTATTACATTGTTTTCCCATGCTATCAGATTATGATTTAATTTTATTATAATATTATTCGACTCAAATACTTATCATATTATTATTCCACCTTATCATACTACTATTATTCCATTTTATCATACTGTTGTCGCACCTTATCATAAAATTAGCCAATCAATATTCATTAATTAATTTTATTTATTTGTACCATCATATGCTGTGCGAGCTAGTGCAAGATATTTTTTATTAACTAATCAATATCTTATATTGCTTGAATAACTCCAAATATAACAAAACTTTGTCTATTATTATACTCATGCATACTCTAAATGAGAATTATAATAAAAAAAAAAAACGTTAAAAACAAAATATATTCAAAAACAAGCAAGTTATGAATTTTTTAAACATACTCGTAAAAAGCATACATATTATGTTTATTTGTAACATTTTATTGTTATGAGAAAATAATATAATATGGTTTATGAACAAGGAAAAAATTTATAATATTTAATTGTTGTAGAAATAATGATATTTTTTATATTATTTTTTATATTTTATATTTTTTATATTAATAAAATTTTGTTTCTGGTAAAAATATTTAAAAATATAAAATAAAATTTTGATTGAATATAAACATTAAATGATAAAACTGAAACAAAACCCTTGTTATCGTAAACACGGTATTATTAAAAGTAATGAAAATTAACAATGACAACATAATATTATTATAGTGACAATGCCGTAACCATGTTTTTTCTCGGGTATATTTTTTGCTATAGAATCGACTAAATTGCCTTCTTTTTGAATAGTGGGACCAATCGCAAAAATTTTAGTAACATTTCTGTATCTAAAGTACTTCTATAAATAAAGTTAAATTTTAAAGACATTTCTATATCTATATTTCTGTACAGTCCTTAGCGAGATAAAGAAAAAGCTTGCTTTTTTGTATTAGAAATATTTAAAAACATATAATTTTTGCAGTCAACCATATGAAAATTTTTATTGAGTGTTAACAATAAATGACAAAATTTAACAAAAGCATTGATTGCTATCATGAATACAGAGTTATTATGTTTTTTCCCTGAGTGTTTTTGTAAAAAAATAGCCATTTTTCATGCTAATTTCAGGGTGCTGACTTTGAGCATTTTTCACGGCTAGAAGAATTGAAATAATTCAAAATTTTTTTCAGCATATTAGTTTAGAATATGTAAGAAATTATAGGTTATTTTTTATATTATATATAAAAAATTTGTCCTTCATATACCTCAGAACTTATTTCCGAAAAACGATGTAAAGTCGAGGCAAAAAATCAAAATTCAAGCGTAAATATCTTTTTAATTATAAGAGATAAATTAGATGAACAAGGTACACATTTATTACCAAAATTTTTGCGATTGGCTCCACTGCGTATCGAGTTAAACAGAAACGATGTTATAGTCATGATGCAACTGGAGAGGAAAGTAATGTTAAAAACAAAATACTTGTAAATAAATATATTTTGTTATTGCATCTGCCATATGACAGCAAAAAAAAAAAAAAAAACATGTATAACCGCAAATGTTTGTCTCTATGTTGCTCTATGGTTGCAGTGTCATAAAATTACATTTTATAAATTATGGAATTAATTTCAAACTTTAAACTTTTGAAAATACTGTGTTTGGTGAAGGATAATTAAAATTCGGCACGGTTGAATGCAGTATTTTTCAATGATATATATATATATATATATATATATATATATATATGGTGTTTATAGCAACCAAGTTCCTTCCGGACATTTTACTTTTTTTCAAGCTGTTGTACAAAGACTGATTTTCGGTTTTCTTTTTGGGTATAACACTAAAAACTATAAAATGCTTACAAAAACCAAGTATTATTATAATAATAGTTATTTCTACACTTCAAGTTAGTTCAACTACTTGCAGACACTTAGAAGAAATTAAATTTGGCAAAACAAAACATATAATAAAAATGGCTTTAAATATAAGAAAAAAATTTGTATATTGCTAAAAAGAGATTCAACTAAAAACAAGAGAATCCCGATTTTAATATGTTAGTTAATATTGTGGTTAAACAGGAAAACAAAATATGTACTATATGTATGTATATTATTTTATTATACGTGTTATAAAACGATTTAAAAGCACGTATTAAGGATTAGCGAGATTTAATGTATTTAAGCAATACTCAGTACATTATGATGTTTAAGGCTTTTTAATCATACAAAATATATATTTTAAAATAAATTAAAGGATAAGATTCACATAATTATTTCGAATATTGCTATCTTTGAGTTGAAGTATTGAAAAAAAATAATTAAATTCCCAATTTAAACTCTTGAAACTAAATTTAAATTTCTTTAAAATGCAAAATTATTTATCTTATAAAACTGTTTAAAAAAAGCCGTTCTTACAGATTTTCCAAAAATTTCTTTAATTTTATTTTAAATTTTTTAATTTTTCTTTTGGCAGTTGCTTAACATATTCGTCAATCTCATGTCATAAAAACACAAAAAACAATTCCGCGAGGGTCACCACTAGACTAAAGCTAAGTTCAGATTACGCAAATATTTGACACGAAATATTTCATCGTGTGTTCCCGCGATTTTTATGACTAAATACGAAGTTAATTTCTTGCTTAAATTAGGCTCATTTATTTGACGTTTTTTTTTTCTTCATTGATAAAACAGCTATAAAACATCGTAAAACACGAGAAGGGGAAAGATATTTAAAGCCTGTTCAAATTAGATGCAAAATATTTATTCAAATCTATTTGATAAGTACATAACTACGATAAACTTATTTGGCATTAATTTTTAAATTTTTAAATGAATTTATAGGTCAATTATGTATGGTAACCGAACTGAACTTGTGTTGCCAGTTGCTGAAAGTATATTGCAGATGGCAACTGGCAACTGAAAAATCTCAAATTATATTGTCACACAGGCAACAGAAAATGTAAAACTAAATATATATTTTTTAATAATTTGAGGAATCAATAGATCAAGTAGCAATTCCATATATTTAAAAGCACTTAAATTCATTCAAATGCAATAGGAATATTAATCCAAGAGGCATCAAAAAGTATACTAACTGGTTGAACAATTTAATTTTAGTTCATTGTTGTGTTTTAGTTCATTGTAGTGTAACCTTATATATTTGTTTTTAACAAATCGTAAACAATTTGTTATGTCTGATGATCGTTTTTCAAGATGTACCTCAAAGTTCAATTTTGGGGCCTCTTCTTTTTTTGTTATATGTGAATGATGTTTTTAATGAGTTTTCTATTTTTAGATGTTACAATTACGCATATGACATATAATTATTAGCCACTTCTACTTATGCAAATCTAGCAGCTTTTGAGACTGAACTTAACACTGAAATTAATCCTTCCAAGTGATTTTTTCTGGTAGCTTTAACATAAACACAAATTTACAACTTTTTTTGGATGGTACGAAATTCAAATCACAAATGCCTTAGTTTTCACATTTAAAAAAAGTTTGCAATCGTAAATTGCTTTGTTGTCTCTGTTTGGCAGTGCCAAAGCATAGTTTGAGGACTATAATTAGACACCAGCAGAATGGACTACGTATTTTCATCAGCATCCTTGGTGTCTTATCGATTTTGAAACATAAACATGGCGCCCGCCTTGCACTGGATGCAATTTTGATGGACTTAGTTAGCAGCACCAGGAGTTTGGGACAAGTAGGTAGGTAAGTAGGTAGAGAAGGGTTGCACAGTACTCTGAAGAGTTCCTGTGCATCCACTCGGAAACCTAGAGGTCCATTGTGAGTCCCTTGATAGAATTTATAGAAAAGTAGAAAAAGTGGTAGTAGTGTCAGAGTGATCCAAAGAAAGGAAAAGATTAGAAAGCTGAGATCAAGAAAAGAACAGAAAAGAATAGAATTGTCTTGGGGCAAGTAAAAGAGAGATTGAACCTAGCGAAGTTAACGCTGTTATATAAGTGGTTCCAGTAATGTCGTAAGCCCACACTCTTCTTGTTTGGCAGCACCAAAGCAGAACTTGTGGACCATAATTAGACATCAGCAGAATGAATACGTATTTCCTGTGCCGTTACACACTTCATTAGCATTCATGGTGTCTTATCCATTTTGATTTCGTTGAAACCAAATTAAGATTTAATCATCACATAGACTACGTTGTATCTAAGAAGACTCGGGCTTTAAGAAGACTTTATAATATAAGTTATAATTAAGTGTTAATTGTTATTCGAAGACGGATAGGTTTAGCATTATGTATGTCGTTATTTTTATATGGTTTGGAGATTTTTGGCTGCACATCACGTGGAAATTTGTTGAGGTTTAAACTAAGTTCTTACCTAAGAGTGGTAAGGTACACTTTTAGATTGAGAACGGGTGAACATGTATCTGCATATAGAATAGAATTGCTTGGATATGATTTTGAAGCCTCTATTAGTGCGCCTCAGATAATGTTTTTTTATAAAACGGTTAAGTATAATTGTCCTAATAGATAAATTTATATTTGGTCGTTCAAGTAGATTATCACACTTAATATGACCCATTCACAGCAGTTTTGAGTATATCTTTTGTAGTGAAAGTAGCCCGACTATGGAATAAAGTTACTCCAATTAATGAAAAAACTTTCGCTAAATCTGTTACATAATTCGAACAGATATTTAAAGAACATGTACATTCTTAACAATGTATATATTTTTTGTTGTTGATTATATTGTACCTGAATTTGTAATAGTTGCATTTGCATAGAGAATTATTATGAGAGGTTGAGCTCTTAATATTGGAAATATTTATTGTTTTTCAAGTGTATGAAATATATATTTGTAATTAGTAATATGTGTTAAAACAGTAACTATTTCGATATTATATTGATACGTAGTATAATTAATAGGAATATTTTAATATAGTTTAAATAATA
The DNA here is from genome assembly GCA_932274085.1 of Protocalliphora azurea. Taxonomy (NCBI): domain Eukaryota; kingdom Metazoa; phylum Arthropoda; class Insecta; order Diptera; family Calliphoridae; genus Protocalliphora; species Protocalliphora azurea. Next base: position 109,773,014 of record OW026522.1, on the reverse strand, counting down.
TTATAAAATCAACTGCAGTTAATTGGCCATTGGGCTTAGAACTTGCAAAATATTGTATAAATAAAAAAGCAATTTTGAGCATCTAAAATGCAGATTTAGTATCACTAGTGATGTTGTTTCTGTGGGAGGATCCATTATGATAATATTCTGCATCCAGAAAAATCTATAACAAGGCATTATGGTTTTATTTACATTTATTTCAGTTGCTGAACTTTCAAAATAATGTTTCCGATAACTTTTTGGCAACTGAAATGGATACTTATAATAAAAAATTACTTATAGGTTACGTTACCTGTATGCAACACAACTCAAGTTCGGTTGCAATTCCTATTATTTTTTTATTTTAATCAAATTAGAATAATTTTTTGAGAGAATTTCAGAATTTGAAGCATTTTTATTTATTGTAAAGCGAAAATGCTTTTTATTTTAAATACAAATATTTATAAAACTTACAAAATATAATACTTAGACAATAAAGGAAATAAAAATTATTATCAATGGATTAATTGCAAAATTTAATAAGCACATTAATAAAAATTAGCTTGAAAATATATATTTAATTTTTTTAAACAATTTACGTTTATACACAATAACAACCCTGTTTCCTTTTCTCGTTATTTATAAAACAGCCCTGTTTTCACAAAACAACTCTGTTTTCTTTGCACGCCACTTTAAACTGTATAAAAAATAACAGGTATTATTATGACTAAATAGATATTAGTATATTGAAATTTTCGTTTAAAAACTATATTTTAATATATAAAATATAAATTGATCAATTCTTTTATTGCCAATTTATAGATTTTGTACATAAGATTAATAACTTTTTTTAACTCAATCTATTTACCCCACCAGCTGTTGTTTGCCACTGTTTGAATTTACATTTTTAAGACCAAACAAATTTGCTCAAAATAGTGGCAAATATTTTACTTGTGTTCACACAATGTTCATACTAGCGGCATTTTTAGTTAAGAACAAATGGTTTTATTTGTCAAAAATCAGTTGCTATCTTGTTTGAGTCGTAAAAACATTTCGCGTTCACTTACGCAAAGCAAATAATTTAAAAGCTCGTCAAATATTAGCGTAGAGTGAATTTAAGCTAAGTTCTGACTAGTCAAATATTTGATGAAAAAGGTATGACCTATGACTCTTAATTCCTTTTTTCAATTAAGAAAATATATTTTACTTATCATAATTCACAAAAAAAAAAAAAAAAATTAAAACTCGTCAAATATTAGCATAGTGTGAATTTAAGCTACGTTCAGACTAGTGAAATATTTGACGAAAAAGATATGATCTATGACTCTAAATTCCTTTTTTTCAATTATCATAATTCACAGCTGACATTTTATTGAATTTTGTTTGATGCTGTTTTCTCTTACAAAACACTTGTCAGATCAAACAGTGATAAACAAATTTTTGTAAAACTAGTGGTCGCACAATTTTGATAAAATATTTGCCAAATGTGAATATAGCTATAGCTTTAAGAATTAAAATCAAATTTATTAATACACACCAACTCTTTCATATCCCACCACTTCCATACCACTCAGTCATACACGAACATATCAAACACAATTAAAAGTTTAGTTTCGAAAGCACAAAAATGGAATTGCGCTCAAAAAATATAAAATTTATATATGTATGTTTGACATACAAACAGCAAACTTTTCAAATCAAAATTCAGTAGAGCTCAACTCTTTTTTTTCATTTGTTACCACTTTTCTTTTCTCTTTTATGAATTTGGGCACTTAAATAGAATATAGTTTTTTGTTTTCATTTTATAAACTTTTGTTTTAGCTAGTGACTCTGATGTGAAAATATTTTTTCATATCAACAAAAACGTGCCAATTTTGAATAAATTTGTTAAAACAAACATTTTATTTACATAAAACATTTTTATCTAAGATGTGCCTTCGAATAAAATATAACACAAAATTTTCGTAATAACTCTTATTGCAGTTAATTTGAAATATCTTTCTTGATTAAAATACCTTCTAGGGTTTAGTTATATAGTTCATGACCGAACTACTTCAATTGAACGATTCATTCAACTGAGCAAAGTGAATCATTCATCTTTTTGAACGCTTTCCGCTCAAAACTGAGCTGTTATTGCCAGTGTTGCCAGGCGGTTAGAAGAAAGAGGCTAAATTGAATTTTAAAAGAGGTCAGAAAAAGCTAAATTCCCCAAAAAAAAATCATTATAAGAAAGTTCAAAATTTTTTAAATTTAAAAACTTATTTCTTCTGTTTCTCATTAGTTTTTAATATTGTTAATATTGTATTGGAAAATATATTGTAATAAATTTATAAATAAAACATAGAACGGCACAAATCACCTAAAAAAATTCATATACATATTGGGTTATATCAAGTTTTAGAATTTTCCTCACATGTTTTAAAATTATTTTTTTGTCATTTTTTTCTCTTTGATCTAGGATTTTTAAATTTTTTGGGTGAAATTCAAATTTTTTTTTTTCAATTTTTTGGCTTATATATGATTTTGCTTTTTAATTCTATTCGTGAACAGTTTTCATGGTTAACGAAATATGTATAAAAAAATTGATATAATTAATATAGTTTTAAAAATAGAAAAAAAAACAAAAGCAAAACATATGAATAATTTTCTTTTGCGCTGATTTCTTTAATTTTCATCAGTGATGGAAAATGTAAATAGTTTTCCTTATCAAAAAATTTTCAAATTCCTGACAAGTATTTATTTTTCAAAGAATGTAATTTGTATGTCTGAAATGAAGGATTAATATCATAATAAACCATTTACGTTCAGTTTTTATTGGAAACCAAATAAAATCTACCGAAATAATTATTTATGGCACAGCCTGTTCAAATGATTTCAGAACAGCAAGCTTTTATATATTATGAAAAAAAAATAATAATATTTTTGATTTTCTTGATTAATTTTATTTGTCATATAAATATTTTAAAGATTTTTAAATATTAAAAATATATAAAAATGTATTTAAATAAAAAATTCATACAAAATGAAGTATCAACAAAAACCACATGGAGAGAAAACAAGGTTTTTGAATTTTAGTTTTTCAAAAACTAATTAGTTTTTAAATGGGAGATAACGCAGTTGAATTACTTGAATAATTAATAAAATTTCGATGTAAAATCATACAACTGTGTTAATTGAAAAATATAAGGTAATAATTTTTTCTGTGCATTGTAACTGTTGTACCTATTTTAATGGTTAGATGGGTTTTGATTCTTGGTCGAGTTTACTTCTATCTATTTAAATAATTTTGTAAATTGTTCCTAAGGTATACCAAATAATTACAAACAAATAGATTTTAATAAATATTATTTAAAATTTTTCGATTTATAAAAGGAATTCTTGAGTAACTATTTTAATGATCACATATGTATTACGTGGAACTAAATTATTGGAAATTTCATAAGCTTCATTTAAACTATTTTTAAGTTCAAAAAAACTTTAAATTATCAGCTTTTATAAACTATTTTTGCTGAATTTCAATAGCAAAATTTTCGAAAGGAAAGTGTTGAAGGGTATAAAAAATAAAAATATTTTATTCACTGAAAATGCGACAAGATATGTGATTGTTTCACTTTTTTAGTCTGAATAAACTCGAATAATCATAACAAAAATTATTGTAAGAAAACATTAAACATAAAATTTGCCGCTAAAGTAGAAACATCCAAAATTGGGAATATTACAGTATTAGTTATTTAAACTATCCAGAATTCTAGCAATTATAAAGAAATTGGATCCAAGTTAAAAACGAATCAAGGAAGGTAACCCTTGATTTACGTGATACTTCATCTATGCGATTTCATTTTAATGCGAACTTGATACAACGCGTTTAAAAAATAGTGACAAGCATTGAATGGAATTGAATTGAAATATAGAAATGTGTTGAAATGAATTTATTAAAAAATTAATTATTTAAAGAAATAATGGTTACAAAAAAATGTATTTTTTAAGCGAAATCATTTATAGTTGCTAGAAAAAAATGCTTTGATAGATTAAAAAAAATTGTAATGAAAATACAGTAAGAATAATCGTAAAAAATATGCGCTACTAATTCAACAAAATGCGTGCTCGAAATCCGAGATAATTTATTAGAGTAGAATTAAAAAAAATGATATATCAGAAAAATCTGTAGAAAAAATGCTAGAAGCATTTGATTTAGTTTTAATCCTAAACTATTCCGTTCATCCTTTATTAAAAAAAAGCTTGCCATGTTTTATTTGAACACACACCTTAAGTTGAGTATAATAATATTTACCTTATGGAACATAACAATTTGAATGTTTTTGTGGAATACTTTTTGTGAAGGAATAATAAAACATTTAAAATGTTATGTTTTACAGTATTTTTGACTAATACACAGAGAAAAAAAATTCATATATTAGAAATGTTTTCATAAATATTACGAATCCAACATTTTTCATATAAAATAAAATTTTGTTCGTAGACATTATTAAATTGTACTTAATGAAAATTTTACAAATTTTCCAAAAATGTTGCTAAAATTGTAATTTAGTTTTATTAGATTTGATTCAAATGCTAAATAAAAATACTTATGAATGAATAAATTAACAATAAAACCCTTTGAATTACAATTTTCCCTTAAAAAAAGACTGTTAAAAAATAATATTTAGAAATTTGCACAAATTTGCTGCCATTCTATAGCACGTGCATTATTTTAATAAAAAAAACACTTCTATTATATTCTTCTGTTCCCAAAATGTGGCTAAAAATCATTCAAAACTAAAAAATTCTCCAAAGAAAATTTTAAACATGCATTTACAAATTGAAAATATAAATGAAAAAAAAAAATTGTTTAAGACAAGTATGCGTTAATTTTGAAATGGTTAACATTGGCCTTAAATTGAAACTAAATTTGTATCGAAATGAACACGATAGTGATTAAACTTTATATCGCATCGGTATGGACTTGGAAACTAATCGGTATCGAATTTACACCGTTTGTTCTTTAAACGAACCCTAATATGAAATAAATTAAAACCAAAAAAAAAAAAAAAAAAGTTTTTTATTTGTTGTCATATTTATTATTAGCTAATAATAAATTGGTATTATTAAATAAAATATAATTTTTTTCCAATCAAAATGTTTCATTTTGATCTCCACTCGCAGGCCTAACTTTGGCACAGCCTCCCTTAAGTCATTTATACTTGAATAGGGTAAACTCGTAAATGTCATTTGTGGGTTAGGGTTATGGGTCCGAGAATTCCCAGGACTTCCCGTCAAATTACTCCCGGTAATTTCTGGGAATTTTTTGTAAATTTTCGCATGAAAACGGGAAATCAAATATTCTCGTAGATTTAAACTTCTATAACAAACATTTTGCTATTTTTATCACCTTATATGAATGAAAGATTGACGTTACTCTAAATATAATACTTGCAAGAGTTCATATAATACAATTAGAATGTTATGCGAGAGGAACGCTAATGTTGCATGATTTAGGTTTTTTTTTTGGTTTAACTATTGAATTAGGTTTTTTTCTCTCAGATATCTATATATTTGTTATGTATGATTTAACAAATTTATTTGCAAGTGATTTCATATAAAATTTTAAACCAACTTTATTTTTATCATGTTCAAATTTTAGATACTTTAATTTCATTATATATTTGTGAAAATGAATATTAAATAAGTTGAACTTCGAAAATGCTCACTATTATAAAAAATTATTTTGTTGAGTAATTATCCATTCTGATGCAACATTTTCTTTTGAAACAGCATCTCTTGTCCAAGCAATGGATGTTGAAATGTTAGATATAAATGTTCAAACGTATATGAGATTATTTTCATCAGATTTCTGAACACCACGATTGATTCGAAAAATATTGTTGTGAATAAATTTTTAGTATTTTCTAGATTTATGTTTAATTTAGTAAGAATTAGTTAACTAAAAAAAATAGTGTAAGTTAGAGAAATAAATTGAAAATAAACTGCAAGCTTTTTAGAATAAAATTTATCCAATAGATTATTGTATATTTTTAAAAAGTTTTAGCATTAAAAATACAATAATGTAAAAATCTGAGACACGGTTTTTAACATAAATTACGAGAGGTATCAATTTTACTTGCATAAAATATATAAAATTTTTTAATTTTAAAAATGGCGTTATATTTTATATTATTTTATCTTTCATTTGTATTTCATTTTCATTTTGTATTGTTCAATAAAAAAAATAATTTTCTTTATAAGAAATCATGACCTTTTTTTCTTATAACTTAATTTTTAAAAAATTTCCGGGAAAGTAAATATTGCGGAACACCCAAACCCTACATGTGCGGCTAAAGAACACAACAAATAACTATATTTTATCTTATTGTTAGGTCTAATTTTTAAACTCGCCTATCAAATAAACAAAAATAAATGGCAAAATTAATTTTTCCAGGAATTAAAGGAGTTGTTCGTCGTCATTTGATTCTATTGCTTCTTTGTCTGTTGAAGAAGTTGTGTAACCGAAATATATATTTTACTTCTTTATTTTTATAAATCATTATTTTTATAAATTTTTTCATAAATAACAAATTTTTCCACAATAACCACAAATTATTACGGCAATTTAATGCGGATACTGTAAGAATATCAAGCCGATAAAAACTTTCAGCGTAGTAGGCTGACAATAGGAATGACGGCGGTAACTTTTTTAAGTTACAGTTAGTGTACGATTCGAAATTGAAATGGAAATAAATATGTTGTTTTAGAATGAATAATTCGATTTGCACGAAATTTTATATGAGGATAGTAGAGGTACAGGCAAATTTAGGTTTTATTTTTATGTTTGGATTATATAGGCCCAATAGGTGCCGGTCTGAACCGATTTTAAAGATTAATATAAGATTCAAATCGACCAGCCGAGAACTACAAAAAACATTGACGTATACACAGGTTATCTCTTTTGCTTTAAATGATATTGGGATGCGAATTTTAAAATTTCTCTTTAGTTATATGGGATCCAAATTCATAGATATTTCATAGATATTTTTTTTATTATATTTTTTATTTATTTTATTTTATAGAATTACAAAATTGTGCAAATAAGAAATTGTGAAATATATTTATGAAATCATAAGAATTATAATTTAAATCAGGAAGCTAAAATTTATATTACAAATATCCTTAAACTCAACTCAACTCTAAGTGTGAAAATTTAACGGCTTGTGCCTTTTGACGCAAAACTTCAGCGGATGTTTCGAAGATATTATTGGTACACATATGTTAACGAAAAAATTTCAAATATTGGATACCGTGTAAGTTAACAATGTAAACACATCCATTTCAGATTTTGCAATGTCATTTTTCCCTCAGTGTATAAAAGATTTTATAAGAGTTAGAAATGCTTTGTAAATCAATTGAAAAATCTTATATTGACTTAAAATTTATAGAGCTACAAGATGTTTAGTGCAGGAATTACGCTTAAAAATGGCTTTTGTGCAATATTTGAAAATTTCGGAAGTTTCATTAAAAGATTAATGTTTTGTTTTATGCTTTCTTTTGATTGTTTATTTTTACTTAAGAAGAAATATGTATTAAAAAGCTTCTATGCCAACATATGTAGCGTATAATTAATATAAAATGATCATCAAAAACAACATCACTCATACGCCTTAGTATTTATTAAATAAAACAAACATAAAAGAAACTTATTTATACTAATTTATTGAAAATCTTCTATGAAAAGAAAATTTATTGAAAATTTTCCATGAAAAGAAAATTTATTGAAAATTTTCTATGAAGAGAAAATTTATAGAAAAATTTCTATGAAGAAAAAATTTATTGAAAATTTTCTATGAAAAGAAAATTTATTGAAAATTTTCTATGAAAAGAAAATTTTCTATAAAAAGAAAATTTATTGAACATTTTCTATGAAGAGAAAATTTATAGAAAATTTTCTATGAAGAGAAAATTTATTGAAAAAGCTTCTATGCCAACATATGTAGCGTATAATTAATATAAAATGATATTCAAAAACAACATCACTCATACGCCTTAGTATTTATTATCTAAAACAAACATAAAACAAACTAATTTATTGTTCTAATTTTTTCTATATATAATTTCAGCAAGTTTTTTACATAAATAAAATAAAATCAAACCTCCCGCAAGATGTCACAACTTTCATCCAGCACTAACACCCACATCTTTCGTTCAATCTCTTCGGAGAGTCAGAAAAAAGATTGGTCCAAACGTTTGTCTTTGCGTGGTATACGTCATGGTGCAGCTGGCAACAGTTCATCATCTGGTAAAGATGTAAGTTTAAATATTTTTTTCGTTTTGGTACAAAAAACGCTTTTGGCATCAATACATGTTTTCCTACTTATTCTATTTCGTTTTTACCATTTAGGAAACGAAAAAACACAAATTTTTTAATCGTTCCTCATCTCTGAAACAATCAACAAATACCAACACACAACCCTCATTGGATTTGGGTGCTGCTGGCCAGCAAGGCTCTACAACGTTACAGTCTGGCTCCCAGCAGCCGTCGACGCCAAAAAAATCAAATTGGGAAGTAATTGAACATTTTAATACAAATGCCAAAGGTGGCAAAGCGGTTGTTAGTAGCAGTTTAATTGCGGTAAGTAAGAATGGATAGAAATAAATTTGCAAATGTTTTTGTTTAGCTAATTTAGTGAAGAGTTTAATTGAGGGTAATATATTGAATGTTAGTAATGTTTTAAACAGAATACCTACATTAAAGTTCTTTACAAAAAAAAAATTTGAAAATGTAACCTTCTAGAAATAAACATTAGTATGTTCTTGTATAATTTTCAAGATGCTACGTCTGAATATTTTCATTTGCATGAGCTGGAATATTTTTTAAACACCTTTAAAAATATGAATTTCTTTCAATAGCATTATAAAAATTGTCGTTATAAGAAAATTAACTTCAACATATTACAGAGACATACTAACTTTAAAATTTTATTAATTTTTTTTTTTTCATATTTTTATTATCTCAACATGAATATATTTTGGAAATTTTTTAACATATATTCTATTCTGATACTATCTAAAACTACAGAAAATAAGCCCTTTAAATTTTATCCACTTGGTTCCCAAGAAATATAAAAAACCTCTTTTAAAATCGCGGTTATAATCGAATAAAAGAAAGTCTTTGCAGTTTAGTCGCTATTTTATATAAATTTGTAGTTTTTAGATAAAATATTCTTAATTAACCATTTATTTTCTACAAAAATTTATTTAACCTCTTATGGACCGGTAATTCATAAATATAATTTTTGCTACCAAAGCATTAAATGAATACATCCATACATGCATTAAACTCTAAATTACAGTGGAAATTTTCCGAGGTATTTAAACTTTAATATAATAGTATTAAAAAAATATAGAAAATTTTACTAAACTCTGAAAGGAAGAGTTTAGTAAAATTAATACTATTTTAAAAAAAAAAGTTTTATGATTACATAAATATATAAATTTACTTTCATTGATTTCAGTTCATAATATTTAAGCATAATTTCTTAAGCATTAAATTTTTATTTTATTTTTTCAAATGAATCAAAAGTCAAAAAGACTAAAAAAATTGTTTAAATTTTCATTTATATTTTCAATTTGTAACAAAAAATGTTTGAAATTTTCTTCGGAAAATTTTAATTTTTTAATAATTTTTAGCTTCATTTTAGGAACAGAACAGAAGCGCTTTTTATCAAAATAATGTGCTGCAGAATGCGAATTATTTTTTAACAGATTTTCCTTGGAATTTTGCAATTTTAAGACATTTGTTGTTAATGTTTTCATGTATAACTATTTTTATTTACCATTTGCAGTCAAATCTAGTAAAACTAAATCTAAGATTTAACAAAATTTTTGCAAAATTCCTAAAATATTCATTATGAATAATTTAATAATATCTATAACAAAATTTTATATTTTATGAAAAAAAGTCATGTTCGATTCATAATATTTATGAAAAAAATGTTCAAATACATGAATTCTTTCCTCTGCATGTGTCTATTACATATTGCAATTTTTTTTGACAAAAGTTTAAAAAATATGTCCAATGTTTGTCTTCATACAAATCAATGTAGAAACTAGAAATTTATAATTACAAATATGTTTATATTTTCTTCCCTCTTTGCTTACGAACATTAATGTTTTCGTTATCTAACTCAGAATACATATTAAGAGCCTTTTTATTTACTAATAAGGATAAGAAAAAATACCGGATAGAATAAGTATGGGAAAAATGTTTTATTAATGTTAAATTGAAACTTAATTTCGAGAGATTTCAAAGCGCTAAATATGTGGTTTGCGTATTTTTGAATTTTTTAATTTGATAAACTTGTTTGATAAGCTAATCTACCAGGAAAATAAGGATATTCGTGGAAAGGAAATGCAGATGAGTGTGCAACAAACAGGCCAGCTAAGAATACTATAGACTCACGAGCGAAAGTCCATATTAATCAGAATCATTAAAAGGAAATTTACTAAAAATTTTCTATGAAAAGAAAATTTATTGAAACCTAGCTGAACGCCCCTGTTTTGCATGGAATCAAATAAGTTAAGAAACAAAAAAGCCGTTATTTCCAAATATCATCGTCTTCGTAATACTTTTTCTATTAAAACTTCCTGTTTTATCGAAAAATTAAGAAAAAAAAAATTTAATTGCATAATATATTTTCGCCATTCTCATAAATATGTAATTAGTTTTTCTTTTAATTTATATCTTGTAGGTCCTTCTACCTTAAAATTTATCTATATTCAAAAATTTTATTAAAATCGGTTCATCTGTTTAGGCATGATTGCGTAACAAACAAAGAAATAAACAAACACACACTTGATCTTATAATATTAATATCGATAACTTAAAAGGAAATTTATGGGAAAGTTTCTATAAATATACATTAAATATTTACTATAAAGAGAAAATTTAAATTAAAGGAACATTTATTAAAAATTTTCTACAAAACGAAAATTTATTGAAAATTTTCTACAATGGAGAATTTATTTAAAATTTTCAATAAAAGGAGAATTTATTTAAAATTTTCTGTAAAAAAAAGAATTATTGAAAATTTTCTGTAGAAAGAAAATTTAATGAAAATTTTCTGTAAAAAGAAAATTTATTGAAAATTTTCTGTAAAAAGAAAATTTATTGAAAATTTTCTATGAAAAGAAAATTTATTGAAAATTTTCTATGAAAAGAAAATTAATTGAAAATTTTCTATGAAAAGAAAATTTATTGATAATTTTCTATGAAAAGAAAATTTATTGAAAATTTTCTATGAAAAGAAAATTTATTGAAAATTTTCTATGAAGAGAAAATTTATAGAAAATTTTCTATGAAGAAAAAATTTATTGAAAATTTTCTATGAAAAGAAAATTTATTGAAAATTTTCTATGAAAAGAAAATTTATTGAAAATTTTCTATGAAAAGAAAATTTATTGAAAATTTTCTATGAAAAGAAAGTTTATTGAAAATTTTCTATGTAAAGAAAATTTATTGAAAATTTTCTGTGAAAAGAAAATTTATTGAAAATTTTCTATGAAAAGAAAATTTATTGAAAATTTTCTATGAAAAGAAAATTTATTGAACATTTTCTATGAAGAGAAAATTTATTGAACATTTTCTATGAAGAGAAAATTTATTGAACATTTTCTATGAAGAGGAAATTTATAGAAAATTTTCTATGAAGGGAAAATTTATTGAAAATTTTCTATGAAGAGAAAATTTATTGAAAATTTTCTATGAAGAGAAAAGTTATTGAAAATTTTTTATGAAAAGAAAATTTATTGAAAATTTTCTATAAAACGGAAATTTTCGAAATTTTTTAAAAACTGAATTTTTATATATTTTACAAATATAATATTTATCGGAACGGTTTTTTATATAAAATTTTTGGAAATGTTTCTAAAAATTGAAATTTTGTTGAGATTTCTTAAAGTAGAAATAGCAACAACGATCAACCAGTTCCACTTCAATTAGTCCTGTCTTGACAGAAGTAAGACTAAGTTGCACGGAATGTTAAATCGAATGTCGAAGCGTATGAAGAAGTTGTTTGGAGAAGTAAAAAGTATCTGAAACAAAATTTCTGTGACTTTCCAGAAATTTTGTGAATTGTGAATATTATTTTTCAATATGAGGTAACTGATATCAAAGCAAATTTCAACTGTATGCCGATCGCAATTAAATTAGTAATAAATCGGTATCTCCTCAACTGCTAGTCGGATCCCTCTATATATATATTAAGATGAGTTTCTGAACTAACAAAGACTGTTGTCTTGTCAATGCTAACCGTTAAAAATAAAATTAAAAAACTCAATCTTAATATATTTTTTGTGCGCTTGGATAAATATGGTTCTGAAGAAAAATTATCTTGAATTATGCTCTTCTATACACATCTTTAACCGGTCACAAATCACTTTGGTGCTAAATCGATCTTTATATGTATGTATGTTGTTATTAGAATTATTTTTTAAATTTGCTTAATTAGGATGATCCTTGAACTTGAATCCTTTTCATATATGTAAAAAAATATTTTGTAGCTCATCCGTATTTTAATGGGGCAACAAAAATATAATTTTACTGAAGGACTACATCCTTCTGTATAGCTTTTTTGTATTTTTTATTTAATCCAACTAATACTATAGGAGATACAGCTTTATTATAAATTTTTCCCTTTTCTGTTCCCTTTACGATGCTTTTGTGAAAAACAAAACTTATGCACTTTGTAATTTTTTATGGATACAAATTACACTGGTCGACAAAAAAATTTTTTGTCCTCCAAAAAAAAAAAAAAAAAAAAAAATGAAAAATAAAATAATAAAATAATAAAATAAAATAATATTTGTACTAAATGAAATTTGATCTACTAAACATGACTTCAGTTTCTTTCAGTTTTTTTCCACCAGGTCGTGATTTTTTTATGGGCATCTCCACCTTGGCAAGCCGAATACACGAGTATATTTTACCATAACTCCATAACGGGTTCTCCTATTTAGAAAATTGAAACACTAAAGGATACGGATGGAAATTGTATTTAAGTCATCTTAACATTATTTTTTCCGCTCAATATTTTCGGAGTTATTCGAAACTTAGTGGCAAAAAAAATATACAAACTTTTCACGAAAAATTGGAAGAATTCTGCTCCTTAACTCAGGATACATTGACCGGAAAAAAAATAATGTTAAGACTTATAGAAAATTTTAATCGGTATCTATAGGAGCTTTATCTATCGAAATTTGACAAACTATTCTCGAGTTATAAAAGTGTGACCGCTGAATAAGGTGGCCATATTGGTCATGCCAATAAAAAAGAATCAGTTCGTGATAGAAAAAAAGTACAAGCAGATTCCTGTTCAGCACGTCCATCTAGTCTGCCTATTTTTTTTTTTTTAACGAAGAAAAAAGTTTTTTTTTTTTTTGCCCACTAGTCTATCTTCACTTGATTGTAGGTATTCATAGGTATTTTCATTTAACTGTGAACAAAATTAAGATTTGTGCATAAATTTGATACATGGCTTATTTTATTATTGACACTACCAGACAAAAAAAAAAAAACATAAATGTCTTTAGCATTTTTACTTTTTAAAAGAACTTAAAAAAGTCTTTAATTTTGCAAGCAACAATTTTTTCGGACATTAATTTCTAAATAATTCCGAAAATATTGAGTACATAAAAAAATTACGTTAGAATGGTCAAAAAACATTTTCAGTCCGCATCTTTTGGTATATCGTACACACCGTTCTTGAGCTATTGTGAAATATACTCGTGTAATGGCCTTAATACGAGCGAAATTTTAGACACGCCCATAGATAAATCCAGACCTGTTGGGGATAAAACTGAAAGCGAATTAGTGTTTAGCATATCAAAATCCAAATAGTCCAACTATTCGTTTTTAGGGAAGAATTTGTTTTACCAATCAGTGTTTTCTGAAAATTTTTTATTTCAAAATTCCGCATACGGGAAAGAATTTAACTCCCGTATTCTTAATGCTTAAGAATTAAAATGATTTAAGGAATTAATTTTATAAAATTATTTGAAAAATATTAATATTTTGTAAACAGACAAGTTAAAAATTTTATTACATATAGAATCAATAGAGTGATATAGTTACATAAATTTGTCAAAATCTATTTAATTTATGTTATATCTTTGGAAATTTTGAAACGAGAAATTTTTTAAAAAATCAAAAAAGCTATTTTAAGAAGATTACTATTAAATATACAGAAAAGAGTTTGTCAAGAAATTTGCTTTCATTGATTTCAGTTCATAATATTTATGCATAATTTCTTAAGCTTCAAAACTTTTTTTATATTTTTTCAAATGAATCAAAAGTCAAGAAGACTGAAAAAATTGTTTATATTTCAATATGTAAAAAGATGTTTGAAATTTTCTTTGGGAAACTTTAAGTTTTTAATGACTTTTAGCTACATTTTAGGGGCAGAACAGCAGCGCTTTTTATCAAACTGATGTGCTGCAGAATGTGAGCAAAATTATGCAAATTTCTAAAAATTATTTTTTAACAGATTTTCCTTGGAATTTTGCCATTTTAAGGCATATGATGTCAATATTTTCATGTATAGCTATTTTTATTTACCATTTGCAATCAAAACTAGTAAAACTAAATCAAAGTTTTAACAAAATTTAAAGTTTTCATTATGAATAAATTATTCACAATATTATTAAAAATTATAAATTATTAACAATATCTATGAAAAAAAAAAATTTTTTTTGAAAAAAATTTGGGAAAAAAGTCATGTTCGATTCATAATATTTATGATAAAAATTTCCAAATATATGCATTTTTTACTCTGTATACAAATTTGAATTCGATATAGCAAAAAGTTTTCTGAGGTGCAAAAAAGTTGACATGTGTCATATACTTAATGTGTTATTTCCAAGGCAACCAAAAATAAATATGTCATAAAAAGGTGTTTTATGCGCATAACAAATGCTCTAAAATAGCAAATTTTGCCCATGGGATTAAAAAAATATGCTATTATTCATGCTAAAAATAACTTGATTTTGATTGGCAAATTTTTATACACTTAAAAATATTCAATGCTAATACCTTGAATCTAAAAATTACAAAATTTCTATATATTGATAAGATTAAAATTATTGGGGAATTGCATTTGAAAAAATTTTTACTAAATTGAAATTTAGCAAAAATTCTCTTGGATGCAAAATAAGCAAAAAAAATATATATATATATTTTTTAAATGTAAACTATGCATTTTTAAGCTCTGTAGTGTAATATATACAAGATTATACTCTAAAATATAAAATGTGCAGAAATATGCCATTTAAATTACTAAAATATGCTCTAAAATAAGGACTTTCTGTCAAAATATGATTGTCAAGTACAAAATATGCAAAAATACTTTGTTAAAACCAAAATAATCGAAAATATGCTGTTACAAATTGATGCCAAAATTTTTAAAATTGTCTGAAATGGATAAATAACTAACAGTTTTGTTCATTTGAGGTCCAAGAAAAAAATAGGATCTTGCATATTTTTCGGTTGCCCTGGTTATTTCTCAAATGAAATTACTAACATTTATTATAACTACGTTTCCGTTTTTTTACAAGCTGTTACCATATTTACATAATTTGCACTTAAATAATCTTATTTATCATACGATAAAAATATTTGTTTTATAAAAATAAATATATTCCAAAAATTTAAAGCGCAAATATTTCTGTGATGCTTTAGCTTTCTTTAACTGAATTAGTATATATTTTGGTTCCAGATTTTCTTTGGTTTTTTTTAAGCAATAAGATTATAACTTAAAGTTTATCAATTAAGATATGAGATAATAAATTTTAGGTCAGATTTAAAAAAATTCTCTCGGTCAAATGGAGAAAATATGACTGAAATATTTTTGTGCTTTCCAATTAAAATATCCATACCAATTTAGCACATTTTAATTATTTTTTAAAGAAATTTTAAAGAGTGATTTACTTAAATATTAAATTTAATATTTTGGTTTTCTCTATCAATTTGCAACATGTGTTTTTCAAAGTTCCTATCAGACTCAAAAGCGACATTTTTACTTAAACATACCTCTTTTAACTAAAAAAAAAAGAATGAACGAAAACAAAGTTAAAGTAATTTCAAAATAATTCAACAATTAGTTTTGTTGCCACAAAAGACAAAAAATAAAAAATAAATAAAAATAAAAAATGGTTGTGAATAAAATTTGTAGTAAAATTATAAAAGATAAACACAGAAACTATAACAACAAAATCTACAGCTATAAAAGTGTGTGGGTGTTACTTTGTAAAGATATGAGTGTTTGTATATTAAAGAGCTTTAGTGTCATCACTGTCACTACTACTACAAAACTGCAAACTTAAATTTTTAAGCTTCTATGCTTTTCGTATGGTGACAATGAAAACTATATGGAAAAAAATATATTTGTCGTCGTCTTGTCTATACTTGATGTGTATTAGTTTGTTATATTTGTAGGTTGATAAAAATCTATACTATATATACATATAGTTCAGATTTACATATAGTTTGCTACAGGATGAAGATAAAAAAGATAAAATATGTATGTTTATCCGACATTCTTTATAGATTTTCTCTATGGTATTTTTTGAAATCTCTTTAATAGTTGTTTTTTCCTATATTTATACGAAAAGTAGGGTATTCTAATTATTCGATTTTTTCATGTTCGAATAAAGCAAATAATTCGAACATGGCATTTTCTTTTATTCGAATTATTCCATATTCGAATTATTTGAATAATTCGAAATATAAAAATGTAAAATTTTGGTAAGTTTTCAAAATGAAAACAAACACAACTTAAGAGTTAATAATACTTTGAATATATATATATATATATATATATACTTTATATATACTTTATATATATACTTTATATATACTTTATATATATACTTCATATATATACTTTATGTATGTCAGACACAAACAAAAATCAATCAACAATACTCTTAATAATATCAATAGATATTGTCATGTGTTAACACAAAAAAATATGTATGTATATTTAAAGAAATTACTTCAAATAATTTTATTCAAAACAGAATATGATTTAAATGGCTTTATTTAAACCGATTTCACTTTTTAGTTTTTATAAAATTTAATTTTGAAAAATATATATTTTTTTTACACTTAATTGTTGCATTCAGTTTCGATAGCGAATTACCATTAGCTACTTTCAAAGATTTTCCCATCTCCATAGGTTTATGCGAATAATTTGGCACAGTTTCTCTGCCGAATAATCTTCAAGATATCTCATTTCCAAACTCTTTAGTTTCTGTTTTGGAGAATTTGAGACCATGTTAGATATTAGGGATACCAAACGAAACAGGATTTTTTAAAGCCCCGAATTCGGGATTTCATTTCTCGAAATCCCGGGATTTTTCGGGATTTATATTTAATATTAAACCACATTCTAAATATAGGAAAATATTTCATAAAAAGAAATTCTTTAATGTTTAAAAAAACTATTTTTTCAGACAAAATCAATCATTCGTAATTTTAAAATTTAATTATGAATAATTAAATTATAAAATTACATCTTATGTTAAGATATAATTACATCTTATATGAAGATAAGATATCTTATATATTAAGATATAAGATATTATGAGTTGTGCACATTTGAAGACAACAAATAAAAATATCACGAGAATGAAAACTAATAAATTTTTATACCCTTAACCCCCTAATGACAAATAATAAAGTTTATGCCTTAAAGTATGCTTTCATATTTTCATATTTATACTTATAAAAATAATCAACATTTTTTCCAAATTATAAAAATGTAAACACAAAGTGAAACAATCGTAGCAAGCGTTGTTTCCTTAAAAAAACACAACAACAACACTGATAGCTTCTGATGACTACTAAATTTATATACCCTGCCAGCAATTAAGTGATAGTTTTATCCACTATCAGAAAAATGACTCTTTCTAGTATTCACAAGATGTTATTTTCCTGTTAGTAAACAATCTTACAAAAGTAAATAACATTAATTTCGATTTTTAATCTACTTATTTTACATTTCTAAACTAACTAAAATGTCGAAAAAGTCACTTAAAAGTTAGTTTTTGGACAAATATAAAGTTAACAAAAACGGTCTCCCATTAGTATTTTCAAGATGTTATTTTCCTGATAGTAAAAAAATTTACAAAAACAAATAACATTAATTTCGATTTTCGACCTTCTGAAAGTAAAAAACCATTATATTGTTGTGAAGAAGATGTGAAGAAGACGATGGTACTTAGTTGGTGTGTTGCTTTCAAAGGCAAGCAATCTAATTCTCCACTACGTTTTGACACAATTCTTTTTTCGATTTCTTTTTTTGGAAAAAAAATCTTTAACTTTTAATCGCCTGACAGGATTTACACAAGACTTCACACAGAAGTAGCAGAGGAGCATATAATTTTTAATTTGGATGGGGGCTCCCTATGCCCCCATATGAGCTTATGGGACAAATAGGGCTAAAAATTGACATAGAAATTATTTCATCGCTTGCCAATTTTTTGTTTCCTATCCGATTTCAAATATTTTACATCTTATTAAGCTTTAAGGTAGCGTAAATTCTGTTCTGTAAAAGATATTGACTAAAATTTTCATCTAAATAATGAAGAATTATGTTAGCTAAGTAACGTAATTTATTTGAGAAAAAAAACATGGTTTTTGGGGAAACTATAAATATTATATCAGTAATAAAGTCTTTGTTAGTTAGGATATCTTAACGAAATTTTCGTTGATTGTTTAAAATGAGAAATTGTAAAAAACTAAGAAGGAATCACACATTTCACAAAACAAAAAAAAAAATAAAATCACAAAAATGGCCAACATCTTCTATTTAAATTTGCACTAAAGAGTAACCTCAAGTTGTTCTTAACAGTCGAATATGATATAATTTTTTTATCCAAGAAGAGTCACCATGCTGGAAGAAATGTGCAGCAGTTTTAATACTTTTTTAATGATACTATTAATTGCTTTTTTTATATGTCAAATTGGAGTCATTTTGAGGAACAGAAAAAGTCATTATTTTTGTCGAAATTCCAACTTAATACTATAAACATTACTATCCAAACTTTGACTAAATAGTGTCCATATTTATTTTAAAATAGTAAAAGAAAAAGAAATTATTTTCCTATCGAAGAAGAGTCATTGTTCGGGAAAAATTGTATCGTTTTGATACTTTTTAATGATACTATTAAGTGCTTTTTTTGTGTGACGAATTAGAGTCATTTAAGGTTATTCAAAATCGGTTTTAATTGTGCTTAGGAAAATCTGGCTTTAAATATTCAATTTAAGAAAAGAATTTTTAAATATAAAATTACACCAAATTGCTGATAAAAAAATGAGTATTGGGTAGGGGTGGTATAGGAAATTTACCACAACAAACCATACCATAACAAACCTATACATAAAATTTTCATATTTAGGAAATAATACACTATGCTACAATGAAAAATCACTCGAAAAATGACATAGCATATGTTATAGGTCTTCGTGCAACATAGGACTCCATAATATGTTTTTAAGGGTTTTGAATCATAATCTCCAGAAAAATTTGAATTTATAGGCGAAAGTATGAAAAATCCCAAAAATCAAAAAGTTAGGCCAGAAAAAAACTAATATTTTTTAATTATTTGTTTATTTATTTCTTTATTCTCATTATTTTTTGATATTTTTTAAAAATACTAGAAGTTAACAATAAATTAAAGACGCAAGATGATCCATGAAAAATCGGCCACAAAACTCCTATACAAATTTGGGTTACATTGCATATAAAAAATTACCTACCCAATGTTTGAAGTAATTTTTCGTCATTTCTGAATTATACGTATTATTTTTTTGATTAATAATTTCCAAATTTTGGGGCGACTTTTTGTTTTTATAAAATTTTTTTAATATATATATATATATATATATATATATATATATATATATATATTAATAAATAGTTTCTAATTAATTCTAGTAATTGATTAAGTAAGCCCATATGATGAGTTAAGTTATATTTGATTTGTAGAATAAAGCGTCGAAGGCGAGCACTTTTGTAGATATAAATAATCTAGAGTTTTTGTGCGAATTGATACACAAAAATACTTAAATTTATAATAAAATTAGTAAAAGCAAATAAGAAATAATTTTCTTCTTTGTTGAAATGCTAAAATTTTAGCCTTTTAAAGGTAACTTGAAAAAAAGGTTAAAAAAAGCTAGAAACTAAAACGAAAATTTTGAGGCTAAAAGCAAAATAAAAAGGATAGATTTAGACTTAAAAAGCCTAAACTGGCAACACTGTTTACAACTAAACTACATCCAAACACACATAAGCAATAATTGTGTGTATGTATATACCAACAAAAATTATTACTTGCTTATACAAAAAACAAGACACTGAAAGTCATTGCAATGTTTTTTTATATACGTTTGTGTGTGCATATTTTGAATATTTTTTTTTTTTTTTAATTTTTGTTTATAACTCTGTTGTTTATGGACCGCAATTTTAGAAAAAAAAGTTTACAACAGACATATACAAAAATAAATTCTGAAGCTTATATAGGAGTTTCAAACAGTTCAAAAATGCGTTTTGACCGCTATCTCAGTTTCTAAAGAACCGATTTTGTTCATTTCTTCCGCAAAAATATTCCAAAAAAAGATTCCGAATTTTTTGTGCAAAAACGAAATCGACAGCTTATACAGGGGTTTAGAAAAGTCGAAAATAAATACGTTTTTAGAGGCCTTTTCGGTTTTTTGGCGATATCTCGGTCATTAATGGTCCGATTATATTAATTTTTACTAGCGTTATTCCAAGGAATATTTCCCATAATTTGATATATAAAACGTATATATTCGATAACTGAGGCTTTCTAAAAAGTGATTTTGATAGATAGACGGAAAGACGGACATCATTATATAGACTTTCCTATCAATAAAGATCCAGAAAATATATAATTTTTGGGGTCTTAGATGAATATTGTAGAAATTACATATGGAATGACAAACTTATATATACTCTTTACACCTGTGATAAAGAGTATCAAAATTTTTGATCATTACGTATTGTCAACCTGTGGCTATTACTTGTTGTAATTGTTTTGACGAAATTTATCGGAAACCTCACGAGAACGAAATAATTGAACCGAAATATTTTAAGTATTAGTTTATAATATATCAATAATTAATTTGCAACACTTTTTGTGCTCGATGCGCCTTATTTAATACGCATGTATATAAATGATAATACAAAAATAAATATTAATACTTGATGTTATAAGTTTCTGTTCATATTTGGCTTCAGCTTTTATAGTTGGCATCATAAATACTTTCTTATTTATAATGTCAACTATTTAAATATTTTTGAAATACTTTGACTTATATCTATGTCAATAAATCCCGGGATTTTGTAATCCCAAAAATTCCCAGGATTTTTGGGATCTGGATTTCGGGGTTGACAACCCTATCGATGTTTAACATTTTATGTTAGTCTTTCCTGATGCAAAACATAAGACTTCAATATTACTGTTTATAGTATTCTGATCTATTAAACATTTCGTACGCAACACTTATAAAGCATTTCACTTTCTATGTTGATTCCAAAATCTTCCAAAGTACTTTTCTTTTTTTTTAATAAATAACAAATATTAGAAGTAGTTCCTTTTATTTTAAATAGTCCAAGTCCGAAATTAAAATGTTTAATTGATTTCTTTTTAGAATTATAATTTCTTCCTGTAACGTCTATGTATTTATAAAAAGAATTATCTGACCGCTCATTTGCTGTTATTCATATAACTTTTCTTTAAAAAGAAAAAATGATTGCCAATATAATTGTTGAAATAAAAAAATATATATAAATATAAAATGTAAATATAACAGTTTATTTATAAAAATGGTTAAAAATATGACTAAACGAAATATAATATTAAAATATAATATTCGACATCAAAATATTCGAATTATTCGTTATTCGAAAAGTCGTATTTTTAAATTCTTCCAGCACTTATTCATATCAAATTATTCGAATTGTTCGAACGAACATTATTCGAATGGATACTCTAATGAAAACCCCATCTTGGCAACACATGTACGTATATTGACTTGGCGTGTATATATAGCTAGATACTTGTGTTATAATAAACTAAATAAATTTAATTTAGAAACTAACAATTCTCTTCTAAGAACTCAATCTCAATAAAACATATGATGTTTCAGTGTTATTATTATTATCAATATTATAATGAATATTTTATGCAGTAAAATAGTTTTCATGTATACAAAAAGGAAATAAAATACTTTCAAAGAGACACAATGAATAAATTATATTTTGGTTAGTAAATTACTATAATAATTACTACAATTCAGTGTTCCAAAAATTTAAGAGGGTATTAAACATATTTTTCTAGAAATGTTCTTAACAGAATAATTTGAACTCAACATAGCTAGATATGTTATAATAGATATATTATATATAATGTATTATTAAATTTCCTTTATTGATACCAGTGTTGCCAGTTTAACTTTTTAAATGCTAAATCAAACCTTTTTACTTTGCTTTTAGTCGCAAAATTTTCCTTTTCGCCTCTAGCTGTTCTCTAACGTTTTTTTGATTTTTAAAATTGTCCTACAAAGGATAAATTGTTAGTATTTCAACAACGAAAAAATAATTTATTATATGCCAGTACTCATTTTATTTCTACAGCATTATACTTTTAAGCATTTTTGTGTATTTATTCGCATAAAAAATAAATAACAAATTTCATCTGCGGCGTTTCATTCTTCAAATTAAAAATGTCTTAACTTATTTTGTGGAGTTACTAAATTGATTATTATCATTAATTTTTAATGTACTTCATTAACCACAGGACCTGTTTATGAAAATAATTAAAAAAATCTTATTAATGCGACAAATCTTTAAAAAATTTGGAAATGCTTATTCAAAAAGGAATTATAGATCAAAAATTATGAAAAATTACTTCAAAACATTAGGCAATTATTTTTTATATGAAATAATACCGAAACTTGTATGGGAATTATTTGGGCAATTTTTCGTTAAGGCGTTGTTATAAATTAATTATTATTTTTTTAGAAAAATATCAAAAACCAATGAGAGAACGAGGAAAAAGAAAATTCTAAATTAAATAAAAAAACTTTTCTGGCCTTTTTTGAGCTTCTTAAAGTTCAATTTAGCCTCTTGTTTTCTTATCTCCTGGCAACACTGATTTCTACACAGAAAAAAATATTACCTTATATTTTTCACTTCACACTTTTTCATCAAAATTTAAATAATATATACAAATAAAAATATGATAAAAGAATTATTAAAAATAAAATTCAAATAAGATTTTAAATTTTTAATTTATTCAATCATCTACTTGATTGACTTAATAAATTTTTTAATTGGAAAATTTTTAATTTTTTGCAGTTGTTATTAATTGATATAATCTTTTTGGTGAGAGGTTCAAACTTAAACAATTTTTAATTGATTGAATTATTTTGAAAATTGGTGACTTTTTTCTGTGTAGCGGGATTTTAAATATCCAAAGATATTACATGAGCCACTATGATAGGAACTTAGTCCAAAATATCTGTGTTTAAAAAATTGTTGATAAATTTAAGTAATACCCATTAAAATACGAAACAGAATAAAAATTTGACTAGTCAGGACAGTTAGGACCAGTGTTGTCAGTTTAGCATTTTTAAGGCTAAATCTAGCCCTTTTATGTGTCAAAATTTTCATTTTAGCTTCTAATCCTTTTCTGATCCTTAAAATTGCCATAAAAAGGCTAACTCCCTGTTTTTATGAAACGAACAATTTATATGAAAACAACAAATAGATCTCAAACTTATTTTTTGTTTTCAATACAATTTGTCGAATCGAATTTTTCGTTCATTTTATAAAAAGAAGGGATAAAATTTTAATATTTTAACAAAGAAAAAAGTAATTTCTTATTTTGCGTTTATTAATTTTATTTTTACAGAACCATCCATTTAAGCATTTTTGTGCATTAATTCGGGCTGCCGGCAAAATAACCCAAAGCAAAATCAGCCAAATGTTAAATTACCCAAAAGAAATGAAAAATTGTCCAAAAATAAGAAAAATAAAAAATAAAATTTTGCCCAAAAAAGTGAAAAAATCAGCCATATTCAGGATAAAAATAATTTTAACTGTGTCCTGGGTAGCCGGATGCAGAACTATCCAAATCAGCCTATTTTAGACCCTGGATCCGCTAAAACTAACTTTTCTAAACAGAATGAATTTTTTACTTTACTTTCTCATGCATGTTATATAATTAAAAAAAATAAATAAACAAATAAATAAATAAAGGCGAAAAAATATCAAAACTGTGTTATCAAAAACGTAATATAGCATAAAAATGATTATAAATCACCGCAAAATTTTGAGTTGTTTTAAATATGAAATATGACCCAAATTTATATAGCAATGTTTTGGGTCATTTTTTTAGCAGTTACTCGGAGAATATTTGTATTTAACTATAAGTTTAGCCTGCAGCGCCTCATTCACCAAATCAAATACAACTTAACTCATTTTATGGACTTACTTAATCAACTATTATAGTCATTTTTTAATAACCTTCATTAACCACAGAAACTCTTTATAAATATAATTAAAGAAAAAAATTCTTATAAAAGCGAAAAATCATCCAAAAATGTAGAAATGATTATTCAAAAAAGATTTATGATTTAAAAATAAAAAAAAAATCAATTCAAAATATTGTCCTTCTTATACAAAATGAAGAAATATATACATGCTAACGAGTGGCTAACTTTTTCTTATGGAAATTTACATACAAAAAAGTTAGCAACTCGTTAGCAAGTTTTTTTTCTATAAAATATATTAGATTATTTCTGGCTTTGCTTTTTGGAGCATTTAGCCTTTTTTAAAGTTCAATTTAGCCTTATTTTTTCTAACCTCCTGGCAGCACTGTTTGGGACAAACATAATAAAGTTATCACATAATAAAATATAAGTATCTTATTTGGCATAATCATGATTTAACTGGATACATTAAATAAAATTTTGTAATAAAATATATTGTCCAATTTAAGAACTTTTTTTGATAAACATTTTAAATACATGTCACGAAATGTTCTTATACACCAGTGTATTTATATGAGTAACTCGGAAGCTAATTGAATAATAATAATTAAGATTTAGAAAGGTTGTAATAGTGAATAAAATTTATTTTTTCTATGTCATTATTAAACTTCTTAACTGTATAATAACGTTCGTCCGTCTGTACATCCGATACAGCAACTATTTTATGCCAATTATTAAGAAAAATAAAATCGATTGTGGTTATGAATGAAAAAAAAAAAAAAAAAAAAAAAAAACCAACAAGTATCATACATTTAAACATACCCAAAAATCAAGAAAAGGGATATCATCTATATCATCTTGGCAAAATTTCATCTTTGCAATACATTTCAAAAAATGTTCAGTTATGATCAAAAATCAGTTTTTGGTTAGGGTCCCATGTAAGTGCACCTCAAATTCCGTTACTCTTCTGTTGATTTTTTTATTATTAATATTTTCTGAGAAGTAGAAGATTCAGGCTTTTCAATTGTATATGCTTTTTATAATTTAGACAAATTCAAATATCTTGAAGAAATAAATTTTTTTGAGTTTGAGTCATCAAATATTGTCTCAATAATTCTAACAGGAAATGAAGGTATATCACAAGATTAATAAAAACAAGAAAGGGTTTTGCGAAGTTAATTCGCATTTAGATTCTACGGAGTCTGAAACTTCGAATATTGTGGAGCACATTTTTCCTTATGTATGCAAATAAAAAACATTTAAATCTGGAAGTGTCAAAGTGTTAAACATATACTTATTATATAATAGAATGCTAAGGTTCTCTTAGATAATATGCAAGATTTTTATTAAACGTTCCTCCTATTTTACGCCCACTGTTCATAATAAAATTATTTGCAATATTATTCAACCGAGTTAACTGGTATATATATATATATAGATATGGGTGTTCCTTTACCCCTATCGTATTGAAATAAAAAAGTTTAGTGTAAATAAAATTAATTTTTTGTATAGAATCTTTCTCAGAAAGTACAACCACTTATTAATAATCTTAATAATGTTTAAAAATTTTAGATAATCAAATACTGAAGTTGTAATCTGTTAAGCAAATAAATACTTTTCCAATAGTTCTTTGATTGTCAATTTTTTCTAAAAACAAAAACTAACAAAAAAAAAACTCTTGAGAAAGAAAATAACCTAATAAAAATAACGGATAAATATAAAGACATAACTCTCTCCTAAATTTCTTTGAAAAAAGTGGGCGAATAAAAGTCAAAGTAACTGTAATAACTCTTTTCTATATATAACAGTTTCTCTGTTACCCCTATTGTGATGAAATAAAAAAAGTTTAGTGTAAATAAAATTAATTTTTGGTATACAATATTTTTCGGAAAATACAACCTACAAAAATGGCAGTAGAAACGGTTAACATTTGCAACTAATAAAATACTCCGTAAAGTAAATAAATTGTAATCCGTAAAGTAAATAAATACTTTTTAAATAGTTATTTGTTTAAAAATTTTAGAATGTTATAGATCCTGTTTTTTTTTCTATATATATAGCATATGCTCTGTTACCCCTATCTTGTAGAAATAAAAAAGGTTTTGGTGTATGTAAAATTATTTTTTTGTATACAATATTTTTTTGTATACATTTCATTAATAATCATATAAAAAATATCAGTAGAAATGGTTGACATTTGTAACTAACCAAATAGTGAAATTATAATTTGTAAAGTAAATAAATAAATAAATAAATAATAATAATAATAATAAATATAACTTACCAAGAAAAAAAAACCTGTGAGAAGAATAATGTTTAAATATAAAAACAAAACTCTCTCCTAAAAAGAAAGGGTGAATAAAACTCAAATTAACTGTAATAACTTTTCCAACTTCGGGGATTTTTTTCATATTGATTATTTTTGCAGTTCGATGATTTTTTTTCCTTTTATAATTTTTCCAATTTGGTTTTTTTTTCTTTTTTGCTAACTATTTTTGCTTTTTGGCGGTTTTTTCTGTTTTGGCGATTTTTTCTGTTTAGGCGATTTTTTCCATTTTGGAAATTTTTTGTCGACTTTTTCTTTTAAATGATTTTGTTTATATTACTTTTTTCGCTATAACATTTTTCTTCATTTTGGTAATTTTTTTCCCTTGAGCGTTTTGCTTTTTGTTAGATTTTTTCATTTGGTAGTTTTTCAATTGGGCCTTTATTATTTTGGCGATTTTTTCTATATTTTCTTAATTTTTCGCTTTTCCGACTTTATTATTGTAGCATTCTTTTTTCGTTTTGTCAACTTTTTTCCGTTTTGCGGTTTCTTTTTTTAGCGTTTTTTTCATTTCGGCAACTTTGCTTATTTTGTTGTTTCTTTCGTTACTGCGACTTTTATTTTAGCGTTTTTTATTTTGGAGATTTTTTCATTATTTCGATTTATTTGTGTTTTACTATCAATAACAATCAGAAAATTGTTTTTACATTACTTCGAAAAAAGTGAAAATAATATAATACCTTTTATTTATGCTCGAAAAAATAAACATCAACCAAAAAGCTGTTATTTTTGTTCAAAAAATATATATGAATGTGAATTTTTTGATAAAAGTCATAATAGTGCCTGATTTCAAATATCTAAAATAAAATAAAAAAAAAAAAAACAATAAAACGAGGCTATCCTGAAACACAAGTAAAATAATTTATTTGACATAAAAAAGAACGGTACAATATTAAAAACAAAACATTTTCCAAAAAACAACTCAAATTGTTTGCTTTCTCTACTTTGTTTCGCGTTATATAATCCATTTTTTGTTTTTCCAAATCTCTAAATTGAAATTGGAAAAAATCCCTTAATTCAATGTTGTTATATTATTATAATTTTATTAGTTTTTTATTAGTTTGTTTTTGTAAAGAAGTAACAACAATGACACGGCTTTAAATTGAGAGATTTGTCTGAGAGACATGAGAAATAAATTAGAGAAAAGTTTAATAATTTTAGACGCTCTTTTGGTTAGAGCTTATACACATATACATACATATGTGAGCTTTTTATATCTGTAAGTAGCAATTTTTACCGCTTATAACTTCCAGAATACTTAACGGGTTTTATTAAAATGTATATTATACACATCTATTAAAAAATACCTTTCTAATGGTATATTTTTTAAATTAAAATCGAACGTATATTGTGAGCGTAAAAGGGATAACAAAAACTATGTTTGCCTATTAATTATACGGATATATAAGATATATAAAAATGTATCTCTGTTTATTTGTTTTTTTTTTTTTTGGGCTTTATATTAAGCTAAACCGCCAGACCGACTTTCTTTAAATTTTCACAGTAACATTCTGTTACATCCGAGGATAAAATGGGCTACTTTATGATAGCCCCAAATATTAGTTATCGCATGTCTCAAGAATTATTACAGCGAGTCTTAATATTTTTTTAAAATAATTTTCTTACCAAGTTCCCGAATTGTGATGAAAATGGGGAGAGTAGGAATAGGCGGTGCAATTGATCCCATACAAAGTTAATCTTAAAAGAACTGTAGAAGTGAAAGCTTTATGATTTTGTGGGATTAATTTGCTTATCAAGGTTCGCAATTGAGATGTAGATAGAGCGATTTAGTCTTGGAAAATTTGGAGCTCGCATACAAAGTAAATATTGACTTATGCATATCTAAAAAACTATTGTAGTGTAATTCTAAATATTTTGTGGGAACGATTTTCTTCCATTTCGCAGCTGAGTTGTGAAAAAGGCAGGTGGGCTTATTCGAAGTAAAATGCAAAGAAAATATTCTTGATTTTATCTACTTTTAAAAGAATAATTTTTCAAAATTTCAAACGTTGACTCAGAGGTAGTGCTTGAACTGGAATATAATATTATAGGCTATGCTGGTTTTGGATTAGATGCTACTCCCGCTGTTGTAAAACTCAAATTATCATCCTATATGTGCCTAAATAGTACAGATCTGCTCAGAGGGAGAGGTAGCATTCATAAAAAGAAAATATTAATTTTTACATATATGAAGGTGTATTATAATGAATGGCCTAAAATGCGTAGAAATAATTTTCATATCAAATTGAGAATAGGAGGCGGGTGGTTCCCATATAAAGTAAATATAATTTAACGCATCAAAAGGCGTAGCGAAGCGCACTGAGTAAAGCTAGTTCTTTTTACAAATTTTCATAAGGTAATCTTGTTAGAAAAAACATATCGTCAAGAAAACAACTATTTTATTTGAGCTAAGAGCAACATATTATGATTGGATTATATGCTGTTCAAAACAAAATATAATAAAAGGTATGATTTTTCATACATATAACATATACTTGTAAAAAATTAACATATTATGTTTATTTGTAACATTTTATATTTATAGAATAATAATATTATTGCATGGATATCATATTTTTTATGGTAAAAATATGATATATTACAGTTAAACATATTAAAATATTTAAATATATGTTACTTATATTAACACAATAATGTTGAAATTAACAATAATTTGTTTTCGAATCTCACTGCAAGTATAATATCATTTATCTCAATTCTTCTAGCCGTGAAAAATTTTCAAAATTAGCACAATGAAATTGGTATGAAAAATTACTGTTTTTTTTCTACAGAAATAAAAAAGCGAAAGAATTGACTTTTTTTCTCAGTTATTAATTTTTTCTTTACATATTTCAAAAGACAATGATTCATAAATGGGTAATAAAGAAATTTTAAATCGACTTAGATTTGCACGCTATATTCAGCATTGATCCAAGATGGGGAATTTTAGAAAAATAACAAAATTTTACGTAAGTTTTTTTTTTAATTTATTGATGATATTAAATTAAAAAATATATTTAGATCGATTTGGCAAATAAACTGCTTTCATTCCTCCAAAGATCGTTCAAATAGCTTCAAAGATCTAATTTTTAAAAATTTTTCAAAAAAAACTACGATTTTTTGAAGCTTTTATATACTCGAGGTGGCCAAATCTGACACCTTGTATCTTATCTCGTATTATTACAGGGTGACTGCAAAATGATTTTTCTGAAATCTTAGGTCTTCCTCTATAGCTCTGCCATACATCAATTCGAATCCAAGCAGTAGTTTAGGAGATAAAAATTTATTCCCAAAATGTTTACGACTGATCTGTAATTGTTCATATTTCTGATTTAAACACCAGCCATTTCTTCACAAATATTTAAAATTCTAAAAATGTAATGCGATCAAATATCATTTTTAAAATAGGATCTGATTATCGTTATATCAAATCATTAGTTAGTGTAAATCGCATCAAGTCGAGAAACAAAAAGAGTTACAAATATTTCAAATACTTTAATTTCGACCATTCTATTAAATAATTACTTTTTGTTTCTAAAATTTGACAGAATGTTGTTTATAGTTGTTGAATAAAATAAAATGAATAAAAAAAATAAGATTAGAAAATACTTGGAGAGCAAAATATAAATGAAAAGTTTAAAAATCATCTCAGTTCAGAATGTTTATACGACTACTGTATATAAAACCCACTTCAAGCAAATCTAAAATTCCTATTTTTGTATTATTTTACTAATATTTCTTATAACAATTGTTTAATGCAGTAAACTGTTCATTAATTTAAAATTAAATATGAACATATTTTAATTAATTTCTAAAAATATATGGGCCATTATCAAAAATTTTTTACCTCGCTGAAACTTTCTTAAATCCTTAATAAGTCATGTATTAAAACTATTTTAATTAAACGGGTTGCAGGCCTGAACTCACAAAACTTGAAGCTAACAGAGTGCAAATTTATAGCACCATAGCTTTTATTTAGTAATCATGATTGTTGGTCAAAATTCATAAACTTAGAAAACGGACTATAATTACTTAACTTTTTCCTACTCTTCTACACTTTTTGTTCGCACGTTTATACTTTTTGATCCCATACGATCTTATATAAAATAAAAGGACTTTGTGGATAAATTCTACACCTTATCTATTGTTGTGCAGACTTTCAAAAGTTACATACAGGGTAGTCAGATTTTGATGACATTTTTTAGTTTTTTTTTATTTTTTTTTTTTTTTTTTGTTTTTTGGGCGGGGACTGTACACCCCTCAACGAATTAAAAATATTGAAATAATGAATGATAGTTGTTGTAGTTATGTGTATTTTGAGTCACATGTCATTGATGTGTCCGAAACAGTCAATGTAGTAGATAGTCTCAAAGTTTGGAAAGTAAGACCGAAAATATTTAAAAAGGTCAGTTTTTCACAAGGCATATTCACAGTTTCTAAATTGGATTACTACGTGAACTTAGTTTTTTTTTTTTTGTTATTTTAAACAATAAAATCAAAGGAGCATTAAAAATAAATTTAATGATTTAATTTTATGTACTTATTGAAAATTATGCAAAAATTGCACTTTTTTTTTTTTTTTTTATTTTTATATAGCAAATAGCAATTTGTACAAATCTTAGATATATAAATACAAGAACGGCGATAAATATAAATGATCCATAAATTTAAGTAAAATATTGTTGATAGTTGAAAACGGGACACTTTAGTTAAAACAGATATTTCTAAGGCACATCGCAGGGACAGCACGAAATTGACCACAGTTGGCATAAATAGTTGAAGTTTGTAATGCTTAACGCAAAAGTAGGGGCGCATCAAAAAATTTCAAAAGATAAAATTTAATGGACAAAAGAAAAATTTACTTGGGTAAAAAAAAGATCACAATATTAAATAGCATTTCTTTGTAATAAACTTTAATAAAATATATTTTCATATAATATATGGAGAAATAACTTTGATTCAATCCGCAATTTTCGTAAACTTTTTTAAAAATCGCGATTTTTATTATATTGAAGATTTTTTAAACTTTAATAGAAAACCCTAAAATATGTTACACTAATACCATCAAACACTGAAAGCATTATATACTTCATTTAAATAACTCAGTTGGTTTTGAAATTACGCATAGTATTTACCAAAATTAAACATAAAAGTCTATTATTCAATTAAGAAAAATAAAAAAGTTAAATAAAATTTTCAAATGGAAAGAAAAAAAATTATTTTGCAAATAAATAATAGTTTATCGAAAATAAAAAAGGCAGAATGAATTTTTTATAGTAATTTTCAGGGAAAAAATTTGTTCCTTTGAATTTTTAAAACAAAATTAAAAGGTTTTAAGAATTGGCATTTATTTAATTAAATATGTAGAGTTCTCAAATTTTTAAATAGCAACAAATTTTTTTTCCAAATTATTGCATAATATTTCTTTAAGTGACAGTTTTATCACTTAAATAAATTTATTTAAATTACACTAAAAAAATTTATTATTACTTAAAAACTTCAGCTTCATGAAAAAAATATATTTTTTTTTTTACTTTTTATTTTCGAACGGAAAATTAATTTCAATATTCAAAAAAATATTTCTATTAAAAAGTATAATGTTTTTTTTTTGTTTGTTATAGAAAATTATTATAAAATATTGAGATTTTCGGGTGACAGAAATATACAAATCTCATAACTCAAAAATTCGAAAATTTTTTAAAGTCTTGAATCAACAATTTTTTTATAATAACCCATATTTACATATATTAAACACAATTACTTTTATATTATTTATTACAAACAGATAATGTATTTATTTATAAAATTTAATTAAAATTCATTATTCATTATTGTTTGTATTTTATTTTACTTTATTTTTTGCTTGCAGGCCGGCATTACACGTTGCAATATTGATGAATCGATTGATTCAACAAATTCCAGCTCAACCTGTCAAAGTCCTATGGCAAATCAACGTGATGAAGCTCATCTCCTGCAACAAAGTAAGTATTTGTTTAAATGCTTTTGAAAGGATATAATATGTATAAAAAACAAAAATGTTTAACATTTACCCTTCCAGTTAAAACTCAGGCAAATAAAATAAATCGTTTGAAAAAAAAAAATAGGAAAAAACTTTTTGCTCATAACTTTAGACCATTTTGTTAATTCTTATTATAAATTTTTCTTTTTGCATACAAACAATTTCCATTCAATGATATTTCAAATATTTGACTAAATTAATATTTAATTATATTACTCATTTTAGTCAACTATTTTCTATATATATATTTTTTATTTTTTTTTTTTTTTTGAAAAAATTATATTAGTGTATAAACACAAACAACAACGGCAACGGCAGTACCATTCAAATTTGACATTTCATTGCCGTTGAACGGCAAGCGTTCGAATAAAATTTATTTTATTTTGTTGACGATATTTTGTTATTTCTTTTTTTCAAGAAGACTGTCATCGATTATAAAGAAATATATTATAAAAATAAAAGAAACGTAAAAATAGGGAGAAAAGAAAATTATTTAAAAAGTATTTATTAAACAAATGAAATATAATATTATTCATGTATTAAAAATAATAATTCAAATAAATGATAAGAAACAAGATTGATAATTTATATTTTACATAAGACATTGGCAATCACTTTGCCATCCCGCTGCCATTCTTATTATATATATTTTCTTCCATTTAATTTAATTCTCCCGTTGTCGGCCTTCTTGTTTTTCAACACTTATTTTAATTTTGTTTTAGTTGTTTTATTTTTCCTTTGTC
Organism: Protocalliphora azurea; assembly: GCA_932274085.1. NCBI lineage: Eukaryota > Metazoa > Arthropoda > Insecta > Diptera > Calliphoridae > Protocalliphora > Protocalliphora azurea. The sequence goes on along the minus strand of OW026522.1, from coordinate 109,739,385 downwards.
TAAAAAAATATTTTTGTTTCTTTTTTATTTCATAAACTTCCTTAGATTTTTATCCTTTTGCGGAGTTTTATGTTTTTTGATCTTAATTCCTTATTTTCTGAAGAATTTTTGGCCCTCTACCGGCTTCATGTGAATACATCAATTTAGAGTGCAATGTTCAATGTCATAAGGTCCATGGACATTTTTAAAAGTAACACTTACAGTTATGAAGATTAGTTGATATGATACAATTTCTGGACACAATTTGTCTGGTTCTTATATTGACATGGGTAGGATTCTGGTTTCGATTTGAAAGGTATTTTCGAGAGCTGGGTTTTGGACGGATTCAAGCCACTTTAAAAGTGTCATAAAGTCTACGGAACTTTTAACTCCTTTTAATGTGTTACTACCCAGCAAAAACTTTGCTTTCCTGGTAAGCTAGCAGGTATAATTGGAAACAAAAATAAACTATTTATTTTTTGCCTGAATAACTCGTTATTTTTGTTCGACTTGTCCACAAATTCATGTAGTTATTTTTTGACTCTAGGGGTACTCAAAAATATGTACCTAAACAAAAACAAAAATAAAGAAAAAACAAAAAATGTTTGCCGTCAGTAAGACTCGAACTGGGACACACACTAACCATTCATTTTTACTGACCAACGTCTTACTCAGTACACCATCTCGCACATAGCATCGTAAGCGACAAAAACTCTATTTAGTTTAAAATATCTTTTTAGACATTTTGTTATAAAAAACTAATAGCTTCAGAATGGGGTTGAACCAACAACCTTCTTGTTGTTAATCCGGCGCTCTAGCCAACTCATCCACGTGATTGCAGTTTTACTGCGCTATTATTCTATTGAGTATTTATTAATGTAATATAGAGTAGGCAAATAATAATGACGCCTCATTACCAAGAAACTACTTTAATAAGTAGTTGTTATTACCGAAAACCAAAAAGTTTTTGCTGGGTAAGTCCATGCACATTACGACATTGGATTTTATGACGTGCACCCGTTACGGTGTTGATTATGTCTTTGGATCTCGAAAGATCCAAAGACACAATATATATATATATATATATATATATATATATATATATATATAATATTTTAATAAAATTACTGTTATCTTCAATCAAAGTATTTATTAAAATTCAACCTATTCAAAAAAATTGTGTATTCAATTGATTAATTTATTAATTGAAACAATAAGAAAAATAACTGAAACCCGATAAACTGTTTTATTTTTAGTAAAAAATATTAGAAGATTTGAATTTTGATCACTTGAATAATTGATACAAAAGAAAAAGTAATTGGAATAGTTTTTATCTTTGATAAATTGTTTAATAGACCATAATTTCTCTGTGTATATATTTTTTACTTTTTTGCAATTGATTTTAATTTTAATGTTTTTTTTTTAACTTTTATAACAAATTAAGTAAAATTATTGTATCAATGAAATGATACAATGAAATTTTAATCCAAAATTGAAAATTGATTGAAAAGCTTAAAGCAATAATTTTTTCTGTGTATGTTGTAAAATGTTTCAGTTTAATGTTCAATTAAAATATTTTGCAAATGGATTAAAATACTTATGTGTAATGATTTTGGTATTTTGTTTAGCATATAGTTGTGGTAAAATATTATTTTATTATATTTTAATCTATGTGGTGTTTTTGAATTTGAATATGAAAAAAATTAGTATGAATTCAATTCAATTTATGAAATAAAATTATTTATGATTTATATAATGAATGGATAGTTAAATTAAGAGAATCAAAAAAGCAAGAGAAAATCGAACTTAAAAAATATTAAACAAAGGAGAATTTTTAACGTTTTAATTAAAACTATCTAGGTATAAATATTTGGAGCTATTCTTATTTATTTTCTAAAACTTATTTATAAATGAGGAACCGCAGAACAAAACGTACATTTTTGCATTTTTTTAGAAATTTTATAAAATAACAAAATATTTTTGTATTAATTGGGTTGAAATCTTGTAGAGAAAATTTTGCCAGGATAATTTTTCTTTTTTTTTCACAAGAAGACTGACTTATAAAAAATCTATGGGTAATTAAACTTTTTTTCAAAACTTACCTTTATCGTAGTAATTGTTACACAACATATTCAGTATTAAATTAAGTTAGAGTACTATATTCGGCTTTGGCAAATCTTATATACCTTATATATATACTTATATATATATGTAGTTACCAATATTACACCATCAGTAATGAACATATTGTAACTACTTTAGTAGTTATAATATGAGAATTTATAATTCTCATTTAGTTTATATAAATTTAAACATAAATATTCGAGATTGTGCCGAAATCCCGATTCGGTTACTGCTCCTGAAGGGGGGCAAGAACCTAAGAACTGAAGTTCCGGGAGCAACAACCGAAGTACTGATCTTGTTATACTTTGGTCGTAGGGGTCAAAGTATTACCAGACATGACCGAAGTTCGTAGTTAGCCGATTAAGAGCCGAAGAATTTATCTCGCCGTATTATATTTAGTTTATAGAGTAGCTCATACGATTCTAGCTAGTCGACCGAGAGCCGAAGAATTTATCTCATCTGATCATAGTTGTATCATCGTAGTTAGCCGATTGAGAAATGAAACATTAATCTTATCGGATTATATCTTGTAGACGAAACTTGTAGTTTGCCGACCGCGAGCAGAAGAATTTATCTCGTCGAATTGCATTTGGGATTTAGCGTAGCTCACACGATCTTACTTAGCCGACTGAGAGCCGAAGCATTTATCTCATCGGATTATTGTTTGAGGATGAAACTCGTAGTTAGCCGATCGCGAGCCAAAAAATTTATCTCATCGGATTGTATTTTTAGACAAAAACCTGTACCTAACCGAATGAGAGCCGAGGCATTTATCTCGCCGAATAGTATTTAGTATTAACGTAGCCCATACGATCCTAGTTAGCCGATTGAGAGTTGAAGAACCCAACTCATCGAATTATATTTTGTTGTCAGAAACCTATAGGCAGCCAATATTTATTTTTAGTAAAAGAATTTTTAAACCCAGTTACTCGTATAATCATAGACAACTGGTCGAGAGCAGAAGAATTTGTCTCGTCGGATCTATCTTTCTATCTAACTTTGCCAACACTGCTCTTTTCTCTCGTAGCTGGGTGTCATTTCGTCGTTGTTCGAAGGAACAAAGAAGTCCTGTGGTAATAGTCAAAGAAAGCAGACTTTTGAAGAAACTGAACACACTGAGCATACCCCAGCTTTAAACAAAAACTGCATTACACCCTTAACCCGTACTGAGATGTGTTATATGAAAATGAAATATATTATATTGGATGTAATTACAAATACATTTCATATAAAGTTGAAATAGAATCAAGATTTTATGAATCCTTATATATATATATATATATATATATATATATATATATATATATATATATATTAAGCAGGGACAGGAAGTTCATGCACTTTTAAAAGAGTATTTTAGGCGCTTAAAATATGCACTACAAGTTTTTAAATATGCCATAAAAATGAATAAAATATTCACTTATTTTTTTTATTTTGTTAAAAGACAAACATAAAATTTAAATTCAATATTATATTAAATTAAAAATGAATGTGCAACGAATATACAAATTAATTAAAATTTTTATTTATACTAGATAAACAGAGTTTGCTTTTATTTAGAAATGTAGAATTTAATCTATTTGACCTTAGAAAATTGTTCTACATACCATAGAAAATTACCGCGTTAGGTGTATTTTTAAATGATTTTGATTACTTTTGTGGAATGCATTTCTTCATATGAATCTAAAATTGCACCAATTGTATTGGCAAAAAATTTCTTCCGATGGCTATTGCCTCCAGGGTTGTCAGACTTTTTTTGAAGTTCTGTCGCCAAATTTTTAATCAGAAATCGCCAAATTTAAATTTTGTTTTTGAAGAAATACTAAAAAATTAACTAAAATGTCAATTTATAAATATAAATTCAGCTTTATCGTAGTCTACAATAACTACAGAAGTTAATAATTATTGAATAAAAGAAATGCAACTTAAAGTACACTTTTGTGACATATTGCTCCATTTTAGATATTATATATTTTTTAAAAGGATAATTCTAACATTAATTGTTCAAAGAATTAATTTATTCATAAACGTTTTTATTTCATTGTGACTGAAATTATTAATATCCTTAATATATTTGAAAGATGATGGAAAACAAATTATCAAACATTTACTACATAAGTATTGCAAAATATATATAAACCTTCGTAAATTAATTTGAAGCTATTTACAAATTAAGGCTCTTCATTTTGCTATACAGAGAATACGGTTTTTAGGCAATCGAAATCAGTATTTTATCTCAAAAAAAAAAATATTTCATTTACATGTAACAATTAATTAATTGGTTGGTTTTGACGTTTTTGTCAGTCATAATATCTAAAATTAATGTTAAACAGTTCCTATAATAGACTTTTTAAATAAATAAAAATTTTTAAATAAATGTCTAGAACATTATTCATATTTTTATATTTTATTTGTTTCTATTATCAGTAAAACATTAATGTGCATAATAAAATACCAACATATTCATGTCATCATAGAGAAAATAATGATGAGTTTCCTGTTATTTCTTAAGCCTTTGGCACTACCGAACATGATTAAAATGGAGCTTTTTCATCTTTTCATTGTACTAACAAGGAATAGTTCTGAAAGAAATAAGGCAACAGCGGTTATGCAAATTATGTTGCATATTATTTTATAACACTAATATTTACCTTGTTGAAATTAGTTCTGGCTTCCAATAAGCTCCGGCTGTTCAATATACTTATTCATGAAATAAATAGATATCAAAAAACAGCTATTTTAAGAAATTTAGTAACATTAATTTTACTGCCGTAGATTTTAGCAATTGGTTTACACTGCACCATCAATTACTAGCTGCATTTTAATGTATTTCATGTCCTCACTTGAATACAATTAGTTTTTCTTAGCAGTTTTTTAAATATTTTATAATATTTTCTTTATTAATTATTAATTTTTATAAAACATAAAAAAATATCTACTACATAAAACTTCGTTTGTGGGAGCAGAATTCATTTCTCTATGGTAACCGAATCTTTTAAATATTAGAACAAAATATTGTTATCTGAAGCTGAAAATATATTACGTAAACAAATTTTGATTGCAGCTAAGAAAACATTTTGTATTAAAATGAATTTGGAAGAATTAAATTCGGTTATATAATACGATTTTTTTTTTTTAATTACTTATTAATTGGTTAACTTGACATTTTTTTTTTTTTTTTTGTTTTGGATGGGAACTCATATACCATTGGGGAATATTGAATTAAAATTATTAGAGATGTAAAAAATCTGCTAGATTTATATATTTTTAATACCTGACATTGAATTTTGTTTAATTTTCTTAAATTTTTTTAATAGTAACCATTTTCCAAACAATCCTTTTTCTCTGTGTAGAAAGGCAAATACTATAAGTAGTCGACTTCTAGTAGCAAAATTTATTAGTTCTTATCCATATTTAATTATTTAATAAGATTTTAAAAATTAGCCAAACAAATCGCCACCTTGCTTATAAATCGCCAAAAAAAATTTCCATGTCTTCAAACGGAAAATTCAGACGCCAAAAGCAATTAAAAATCGCCACGTCTGGCTAAAAATCGCCACATCTGACATACCTGATTACTTTAATGATAGATTGATTTTTTATAAAATTATATTAAGGATCTTAGTTCTATATAGCTTTTGTGCTCTCAGATGGAATACTCTCATTGTAGCGTCCTTATAAAAAATGTATCAATTCTTGGTTGTATTATAAAAATGGATGACTTTCGAGAAAAATGCTTTATAGTACATAACTCGATATTAAAAGAACTTGTTCTGCATTTAAATGAATGAAAGAGATTTTATAACCAGAGAAACTGATTTATATCTATGTTTTAAGCTATTCAATAAAAACTTTTTAAATGGTATAGTCTTGTCGAATATTTCACTAGATATTTCTTCTTCATCCGTTTTAAAACTTTCTTTATTTTTTTGATAAGTACTTGACATTTTAATTAAAAATAGATACATTTAGAATTTATTTATATCATATTCTTAACGAACAGTTATGTACGTTACACCAGCAAACAAAAGAATTAATAAATAATAAAAACCGAATTGATTTATTCTGTGGAATTTTAAAATCTTAATGGGAGATAAATAAGGTGTCTTAATAACTTGCTTTATGATAAAATTTTAAAAACTGCCCTTTTTAACTTTTTTAATAATTTTTCCAAATTTGCATTAAAAATTTATATTTTTGCCACTAATTTCTGAATAACTCCGAGACTATTGAGCGTATGAAAAAATAAATAATAATTTTAAGATAAATTGATTTTAATCGACATCAATTGGAGTTTTATTTATGTAAATTGGAGAAATCATTCTCGATTTATACAAGAGTTACCGCCTAATAAGAGTGTCATATTAGAAAGGTCACAAAAAAAAAAACCAGCACCTAATTAAAAAAATGTGAAAGCAGTTTCTTCTTTTTTATCACATCCAATTTCACATAGTCTATGTATTTTTGTTTAAAGGAGGAAAAAAATTTGGTGGCAAATATAATCTGCGTCCTTATGTTATTGTTAGTTTTGGAGATATAGTTTACCTAAAATTAATTTATCTATAGTAATTTGTAATATTTTAAAAAGTCCTTTTTTAAAATTTTGAAAAATATTTTATCAGAAGTACACAGAATTATTTTTATTTACACAAAAAATTTATTTAAATTTGAAAGCAAATTACCCAATCCTCAAAGATATTTAGTTTATCAGCGCCGGTAGTTGTCAGCTATGTTGGATCTCAATTGGACGTCACATCCACATTTTAATCCTACTTAAAAAAAATATATATATATGTATATATATATATATATATATATATATATGTATATATATATATATATATATATATATATATTCAATTTTACACGTTATTAATTGAGCAATTTACATAAAATTTGATGCACAGATAGTGATTGCACAGTAGAATGTTATAGGTTATATTGGATCTTGATCCAATGTCAGGTCAATAATTTACACCCACTTTTTTAAAACTTTCAAACGGATGAACAGACTACCTTAAAACAGATGGGAGCAGTGGGAGTAAAGAAAATATTCATTATGGCATATTTAAGGAACTATTAGAGTGAAAGACCTCAAATTTCGTGAGAACCTTCATTTTATCATATTACATTGATAGAATGAAAATAGAAAGTATGGGTCCAGGGGGAGATGTAGCCCCCATACAAAAAATATATAAATTTTCTCATCTAAATGATTTTGAGCTGAAAGTCTTAAAAAATATTAAAATTAATTTTTATATCAAATCTCGAATAGCTCACATATAAAGTAAAAACTAGGGAAGCCAAGCGAATCGGTAAAAGCTAGTAAATAAAAAATGTAATACTTTAGTATTTTACTAAAGTTAGCTTATCTTTAAGGAAGATATAATCACTTCGGTGCAGAACAAATATTTTATAAATATAAGACAATATTAATTTAAAAAAGGAAATACGAAAAAAATATTTGTTATAGATTTATGCAAGAATGAGGTCCATAGCTTATACGGTTAGTATTGCATCTTTTTGGTTGGTTGGTTGGTTTACGCGGTAGTCCGTAACCTTACGGGCAATCAATTAGACTCGTTAGAGTCCGTTTTGATGGAACCACACTACTCGCCAGGTGAATGAGTTGTATTGAGTTTGTAATGAGATAGAAGTGTAGGGAAGAACAATGAGAACATAAATTAATTAAAATCAGCCTGTAGCATTGAGATATTTAATGATGTCACTGAGTCTAGTGTCAGATATCTCACAGAGGTTGTCTAATTGGTACGCTCCCTGAAATTTATGTCTGCTTGCGTTCAAGGCTGGACATTCACAAAGAAGATGAAATACTGTCTCCTCCTTCCCGCGATTGCCACAACTACGACAATATTCATTGTAAAGGAAACCAAGTCTGCTTGCATGTTTTCCGATCGTCCAGTGACCTGTAAACAATGCTATTAGTCTCGAGATGTCTTTGCGTTTGTAGCCAATGAGTTGCATTGAGCTAGTACTGGACCAACTGAGTTAATTTTTTCAACATAAAAATTCTTAAAACAATTTCCGATTTTTCTGTGAAAGAACGAAGTTTCTAGCTTGAAAAAAAAATGCTTCAAAAAGTTTAAAAAATCAAATATGCTTTAGCTTATTTTTGTTGTTTTTATCAGTACCCACGAAAACAACAAAAAAAAAAAAAATAGATTCGCCAATAACTCGAAAAGAATTTCCTATCGTTTGATATATATTATATATGGCAGATATCGGTGAGCATTTAAACTCAGCCTTATATATCAAAAACAAATATTATTAAAAAATTTTTAGAGGGATATAATGATTTCGAAATCCTTTTCTATATTTAAACCAAATTTCAAGATTTACACTCATTTACTTAAGGATATATGAACAAAAATTTAATCCAAGTTATATTTTTTTCTCAACTCATATTTAAATGACTTCAATGACTTTTCAACTTGAAATTTTATTAAATATTTTTTAATAACTAATTTTTATAACCTCAACTTTGAATTTTTAGCTTTTGAAATAAAAAATCTTTATATATCATTACAAAAGAAATAATTTTACCACGTATAACTCAGTTGTGAGCAATTAAGCATATAAAATAATGTGAATATTGAAATTTTGTCCAAGTTTCAAAACGTCATATTTTTGGAATGGAAAGAGTCTTGAGGCAAAGAGTTTATGATTTAAGTACCATTTCAAACAGGTAATATTTGCAGAAAATTTCATTTGAAATTGGAGATTTAAAATCTAATTGCTATTAATTTTAATATGGAACTACTTTTATCCTTTTCAAATATCTCTTTCCGAAACAAATTGGAGTATTTCGGCAAAAATTTGATGTCATACATTCTTAACGCTATTGTGGTGATCTTTTGTAGTTTGATTATTCTTATGATCAGCAAACATCTTATTATTTTTACCTTCATGCTGCTTGATAAGCGGATGAACAAAATATTTCTCGATTTCCCAACATAATTTTTTTTATATTTTTTTTTTTATTCTCTGTACAAAAACTTTTTAACATTTCCAACTGAAATCTCAATAAAATTGTTCGTTCTTTGATTACATAAAAAAAATTGTAGAAAACAAGCAATTGACTACTTTTATTTAAAACCAAATATCTTCAAGATAAAAAAAAATATATATTTTTACAAAATTTTCATTTTCCTACCATTTTTTGTTTGTTTTACACTTTATTAACTTTGTTAAACTTTAAGAAATAAAATCTTATATGTGTTTTCTTTTCTTTTGTTCTTAGATTATGATTCAATGGATACAGGACGTAATGTGGAGGCCAATACAAATATCAATGTAAACCTCAGTCCAACGATATCCTTTTGGTTTCGTTTGAATCGTATCATCTTACGTTTGTGTAGTACACATCAATTTAAAAATTTACAAGTAAGTAAATCGAGAGAATAATAAAACGAAAAAAGATTCATTACTTTTCATAAAAAAGAAAACAAAGTTTCATAGAAGTACTGGGAATATCACATTTCATCTTTGAGTTTTTACTAGTTTTTTTTTCAAGCTTTTTTTTTCTATGTGAGTGTGTGGCAGCATAACAAAATTTGAAATTAATTAAAGTTTAATATTGTTTTTTGTTAGAGAAATGAACAAAAATTTTATAAAAAAATTGAGAGCAGTATATTGGGGAGTATTTGAGTGATTTTTTTAAACAAGATTTTTAATGAATTGTTTTAATAGGAAAATAACAAAAAAATACTTAAAGAGAAGTTCAAATTATTGAATTTGTGTATTTTTTTTTTTTTTTGAAAGCTTATTAATGGACATAAAACAAAGAGTTCATTAAATAAGGATCAACTAAAGATGACTTGACTCAAGTAGCAGACAATTAATTTTGTAAATTATCTAAAACCAGCAAGGGCGCTACATTCAGTTTTACCGAATTTTATATAACCTTCATCTAAGTGTAGTACAGAACGATTTTATACCCTATCCTACCATACTTGGTTTGGGTATTATGCGTTTGTGCTGAAGTTTGTAATGCACAGACAAAAACTTCGAACTCACACCCCCCCTTTAAAGTATTCCATTCCATTTAAAGTGTCCGTCCATCTGGTCGGCTGGCTGACTTCCTCTCCATGTAAACATTGTGAACAAAGTACAGGTCGGAATTGTAAAGATGTCTTGATGAAATTTGGCACGAATAATTATTTTGACACAATGCATTGTTTTGTTATTGCAATGACAAAGCTTGGTTATGATCGGTTCATTATCTCACCTAGCCACCATACAAATATCATACCGAAATAAGGGTTTAAGGATCATAAGTGTCTTAATTATAGCAATATTTTAATGAAATTCTGTGTAAGGAAGTCTTGTATAAGTATCATTCTTTTTGTTAAATTTCATGAAGATCGATCCATAATTGAACATAGCTCCCATATAAACTCCTCTTCCGAAAATCACTTTAACGTGCATATATCAAATAAAAATGTTAGTAACAAGTTAATATTCGACACAAATAAGTTTTATATAAGTAGAAATCACAATGACATAAATTTTATGTGAATCGTTCCATAATTTGTCATAGCTCCCATATAAGCCCAATTTCGGGAATGTATACTTTATTTTACATTTTGTAAATATATAGGTACATAATTGATCACAGGTCTAATATAAGACCCCTCCACGAATTTTGATGCACACAATATTGTTGGGTATCATATGGTGGGGCTTGACCTACTATATCTTTCTTATTTGTTCTTTCGTGTGTTTTAGCCAATTCTTTTATATATATATATATATATATATATATATATATATGTATGTATGTATATATATATATATATATATATATATATATATATACATACATACATATATATATATATATATATATATATATATATATATCTATTATTATTATTTTTTATTTATTTATTATTATTATTTTTTTTTTTTGATGTGGCGATTTTTTTCAATTGATGACAGATCTGTACAAAAGCAAAGCTCGTAGCTTATATATGGGCTTCCAAAAAACTCGAAAAGTACGTCTTGGCCGATATCTTAATGGACCGATTAAGTTTACTTCTTTAGCAATAAAACTCAGCAAGAAGTTTTCATATTTTCTGTGAAAGAACAAATTCCCTAATTTATATAAACACACGGGTTTTCTGTGATATCTCAGCAATTTCTCTGAAGTCTTATTGAATCTTTAATGTATATATCATATATCTGAGTTATCATGGAGCTTGATAAAGATTACATAAACCGACACACGGATGTACAGACTATTTAGGTTTCAATCAAACATAAATGGATAAAACACAACGAATGCTGATGGAGTGAGTAGCAGCCCAGAAAATATGTATTATATTCTTCTTATAGTCTTATAGTACTTTGGTACCGCCAAACAGTGAAAGGTAACTAGTAATTACACACTTGTTTTCAGAAGGATGGATATTGTTATTTCTACTGCCCTTCCTATAAGGGACCAGAATATTAGACGTGTCCACGAAAAATTAATATTACTTGGCAACCGTAAAGCAAAGCGGTACAACATTAGTGCCATTTTTAAATTTGTGTGAAGAGACTTTTGGTTTTCAATTTTAGTAAATGTTAAATGTCATCGCACAGTGTCGTGAGCTCATATAACGAGTGGCCGCTATATGAGTTATATGAGTTTAGTACACGTTAAAATAACGCTTAAATATAAAAAATTCAAATTTTTTTCAAAACCACTTCAAAGATACCCGTAGCTCTCATATATCACGGAAGTGAAAAATTGAATAAAATCCTCAGAAACTGTCGAACTTCGGCGAAATTTTGTATATGTCTTACCCTAAGTAGTTAGAACTATATGAGTGAAAATTTGTTGATTTTTGACAAAGGATATGTCTAGCTCGAAAATATCCTTAAAGGCAAAATCTAAAAAAAAAACTTTGAGAAAAACTACTAAAATGTACAATTAATTGCTATATATTTATTATATTTCTAGTTAATGAACAAATTTGAAGCAAGGACACAAAAATGTGGTATATCCTGGAGTCTATATTTTTATAAAGTTTTAAATTATATTGAATTAAATTTAGAGGAGAGTGAAAATAATTAGAATATGAACATAAAAATGTACAAAAACTTTACTAAATGCCAAGTGAAACTGTGTTTTTACTATGAAAATGATATAATAAAATCGAATTTTAGTATCGTTTCGCATAGAAATTTTAATATGTTTTGTAAACAAGGGAAAAATCCTTTCAATTATTTTTTTTTCTTTTAAAAGTTTTTATTATGTAAAATAATAATTAATTCAAATATAAAATTTTGGACAAACATTTTTTTATAATTATTAGTTCCTACATATGTACGCAGTTAAACAAACATATTGAATATCATTTGCATCATATATAACATGTTTGCATAATGTAAGGCATTATTGAATCTACAATCTGATATATCGTTCTCTCTCCAGTTAATCCAACAAATTATGGTTAAATTTCCCAACTATACGCAGAGCATATGGTTGTGGTGATTATAATCTAAGAGCAGCATGTTATGTTTGAAATATATGATTACAGTTAAAAATTATAAATATATATAAATAATAATTATTACGATTCCACTTTATCATATGTTTGTCCGATTTTATTATTTTATGATTTGACTTTGTAACATTATGATTCTATTTTATCATATTATGTCCAATTATATAATATAAAAGTGTGTTTATTTTAATAATAATATTTTGATCCCATATTAAGACCTTTTCCAAATGATTAAAATTAAAATAACGGTGAGTCAAATTTGTTCTATGAGTTTTTAAAAAATTAGTTCAATCATGATTTTATAATGTAACAAATATAATTTATGATAAATTTTTAATTTTTTAAATCTTTTAGCATCTACCTATTTTTCAATTTATATCTAATATATTAATACCAAACAAAAGCTTTCAAATTTGAACCCAAAATAACTTCTGAAACTTTTTCATAAAATTCTTTTTGATTTTTCTTACCACATTTCTAAAATCTACCATGTCATTTTTTCATTTTTGCCATACGCGTGAGAAACAATTTGGTACAAAATATTTAAAACTCACACTTAAGGTATAATGAAGTATCTCGGGTTGTAAAGGTTTTAATTAATTGATTTATGTGGGTTATGTAACGAAACAGGGTCTGTATAAAATATGTACAAAAAATATTTTTAAATTTTCCAAAAATTACACTATGTGACAAAATGGAAAAAGTTTGATATACATATATTTGAAACGATCTTGAGTGTACTGTAGGTCGAGTTGAGTAGATAATTTTGTAATTTTTTACATTTTTCGATACACCCTAAAATTCTGAAGTTATCGATAAAAAATTATTTTTTCGACCTGAAGGAATAAAAAAGAATATTTTTTTAAACAATTTTAACCATTTTAGATAGACAAGAAATCAAGACCTATAAAGATAAATAACAATTTAAGCAATTTCTTTTTAAAATCGAGAACTTATTAGCAAAGATATATATATATATATATATATATTTATATATATATATATATATATATATATATATATATATATATATACATATATATATATATATATATATATATATATATATATATATACATATATATATACATATATATATATATATATATATGTATATAGGTTAGAAGTTGCAGATTTATCTCCAAATTTATTTCATTCCTAAAATTTTCGATACACCTTCAAAATCTGAAGTTATGACAGAATAAAAATTTTTTAGAATTAATTTTTTTTACCAATCTGGAAATCTGGCTTTCTAAATATATATACATTTGCCTACATCATGTGAACTTTTTTCTGTTCAACTTTTGCGGTATTTTCTTTTTCTATTATTTTTGATGAAACAATATTTTTTTGTAAATTTATTTAGAACCTGCAATGCCTAGCGAGTACCAGAACAGTAATATTTTAAACTAATTTAATAATTGATGAAGTTACAATTTTTTAAATTATTCATACGAAATATTTACTAGAACAAAAAAATAAAAAAATAATAAAATAGTCATAATATTATTTTGAAATGCATTGGCTTATAAATATGTATATATATATATATATATATATATATTAGGAATGAAATAAATTTGGAGATAAATCTGCAACTTCTAACCGGCTAGTTTATATAAAAATTCACAAAGAACCATACAATTTTAAGTTTGGAAGATGGGTGTAACATATCCCAGAGGAACGAAGCTCTTGGAGCTCAAATTAGGATACCTATTACATTAAAAATATTTAACTGCTTGTCAAATTTTTATTTTTTACATCCTCTTAAATCTCCCGATAAGACCTATGCAACTCGTGTTTGCATGCGTTATTTATCTGTTATACTTTTCAAGTTATTTGCTTTTGAAATTTCGCCTATCTCAATTTTGCAAAATTTTGGTCCAGTTTTTTCAATCCCAATATTTGAAATTTTTATCTAAAATAAAATTTTCTTTAAGAACATAAAATAAGTTTATAACTCTATGAAAGGTATTTTCACAGAGATGATTTTTAAATAAAAATATATGTTTTTTTTTTCATATAATTAAGAATTGTGTCAGCTAGGTAAAATAGTTTATTTGAAGAAGATAAAGTCCATAATATTATTGATTTTTGGAACTAAATTAAAATTTTTGAAAAAAACATTTTTTTTTTTTTTTTTTTGAGAAACTATAAAATTTTTATCTCTAATAAAATCCTGGTTTGTTAAGATATTCCAACAAAATTTTTGGTGATTGTTGAGTTTATCATTTGAAATCCAGAAGTGAAAAAAACTTCAAGATTTTTGTGGAAGCAATCCCTAAATTCCCAAAAAACTGACGAAAATCCCAAAAATAGCAATTTTTGAAATTTTGTTAATAAAGACCACATTTGTAGCAGGTCTGGTAAAAGAAATCAGCAAACTCATTTAAACACATTAGAGCTTTCAAGACTGCATTCTGTTTGTAGATTAAGCTTTAGAACTTTAGAGCATATAGGCTAAATTCAAAGCTTTGATATAAAATGAGTTAAGTTCATGAGGGTCTGTACATAGTCATATTAGATGTTTGGGTTTGTTTTTAACTACAAAATCATCTCTATATGTTCGTAAAGAAAATTTTATTTCAGGAAAAAGATTATAGACACCTTTTTGGCCAAAAAACACAAAAAATCATAATTTTTGCAATTTTTAATTTCAAAATCGTTTATTTTTCGACTAGGAAAAGATATCGACTTCATATTCCTTTTGTTCGTTATATAATTTAGTTCCTTAAGCAATTGCATAAAAATTTTACAAAATCGTATCAAAATATTGGGATATATAATGGAAAACTGGACCAAGATCATCCAAGATCATGCAAAATTGAGACAGTTGAAATTTCAAATTCAAATACTTAAAAAACAATATGAGATAAATAACCTATGCAAGCATGCATTAAGTAGGACTTATTAAATGCTTTAAAAAGATGTAAAAATATTTGAAATCGTCTAAGAAAAAAAAATTTTGTAAGCGGTTAAATATTTTCTATGTGAGAGGTACCCTATTTTCAGCCCCAATAGCTCCGCTTCCTCCTTCCAAATATGAAGTTGGATACTTCTCTGCTATAAATTTTATATTCTATATAAATCCAACCAGCCGATTAGAAGTTACAGACTTATTTCATAAAAATTTCGATTTTGAATTACAGTGCACTGTATGCTAGATCATTTCAAAAGTATATGTTTACTGTCACACTGTGATATCTTTTTTTTTTGGGAAATTTATACTATCTGAGACACAAAGAGATGGTTGTAAAAGGAATAATAAAAACAAAAATTTATATCGAAAAGTGTTTAGAGTGGTCTATAAAAACTTTTATATAACAACCCAATGGTTCTGTGCTATTGTAGCCAAATTTAGTAACCACATGCAGAGAAAAAATTTAGTTATGCTGACCATAATCTAATGGCAACATATTATGATTGGATTATATTGTCTCTGTAAAAACGTTCATGGTTATAAATGATAAATATGAAAATTATAATCATAAAACAGCCTAACTTATAATCAGATTTTTTTTTTTAATATTTTATGATCTGATTTTCTCATATTATGATTTGATTATTATATTAGGAATCAGTTTTATCATACGTATTATATATAAAAATGATTAACATTTTTCAAATTTATCTTATTAGGATCATATTAAATTTTTTCTTTATATATTTATTTGATTCACTACATATTGTAAAATATACTTTTATTAAGTAAATTATTTAATAATTAATCAATACCTTATATTTTTTGAGTCAAACGAAATATAATCTAACATTGTCTACTTATATTAACTCATGTATAAACTAAACTAGAATTAAAATGAAGGTGGAAAACAAACGTTGAAAAGAAAGTATATTCAAAAACAATTTGTAAAAGGCATGTTTATCTGTAACATTATTATATTTTTTATAATAATAAAATTTTGTTTCTGATAAAACTGTTCAAAAACATAAGATGTTTGTAGTCAACCTTATTAAAATTTTGATAGAATGTAAACATTGAATAATAAACCTGAAACAAAAACATTGTTATCATGAACACAGTATTATTAAAATTAATAAAAATTAATAATGTGGACTTAATATTGTTGTAGAGACAATGCGGTAATAATCTTTTTTACTCTGTGTGCACTCACTATGAAAAAGACACAATCGAATTGTATATTACAAATAATATAAATTTTGTTACTAAAGAAGTAAATCCTTAAAATTGCTTAAGGATCTGTAAAAGTGAGTTATATTGGGCGCAGATGAAGAGATCATTAAAGAAGACCAAATAGATAGCACAAAGCTGCCAAGATTTTTAGAATAAGTAGCGAAGAGCCAGCTCTAATGTTGACAAAATTAGTACACAAAAACTAATGTGGGGAGATAAGAAAATGGTGCAAACATTTTATGAAGACGTATCACAATAACATAATTTTTATTTTGTCTTTAATGTAAATATATTACAGTTTAATTAAATAAAGTTTTAGTTTAGATTTAATGTAAGGTTCCCATTTTATGATAAAAATTGCAATGGTTAAATTTTTTCGTGCACAGGCCTTTCCAGGGTCCTTATAGAAGCACATCATAATCTGTTCCCATTTGGCACACTTATAACTTATGAAGGTCGATTGTCACCTCTTTAAGAACAATAATTCACGTTTAAAATGATCATTAAAAATACATATATAATACAACTGCGATTTTAGAATGCATTTTTGGCAAATTTGTACCACCTTGATTTAAAATTTTTTTTAGTGTTTTAAAAAGCAATATCTTAAGAGAAAACGATATCCATGAGCAAGTTGGCCCATTACGATTCCTTATTAATTGCGTGTCCTTTTTCTCTTATTACATATATAGTTGCCATTCAATTCGAATTTTGCGCCTCCCAATTAGAGGTAGTTTAATAATATCTAAGGGTTTAGGCCTCTAATTTTCCAAGGAAATTGGTCATAATGAAAAAATATATATAAAGAATACTTAGAGCAGACTAAAAAATAAAATAGATTTTAAAAAGAAGTGAACCCATTCCAACAAAAATGTAACTGAAAACACAATAAAACTCTTATGGAGAGTATTTCAGAAAATGTTAAATATTATATTAAAAGCGAATAAAAAATAAATTTTTCCTTTTAAATTTAAAACTTGAATACAAGAGCCTTTAACAAATTTTAATTTTTAAAGAGATTGAATGATTTTTTTTTTTTCATTTTTATAAGCTGAGCTGAATTGTATGCACTAAATTTTCGTGCGCAGTATTTACATTCAAACACATTTTCAGACTACATAATTTTTCCCAGTATAAGTTGTCTGCTAAGAGCAGTTTGGAGAGCAATTTTTTTTACTTCTTTGATATGTTAATTGCAAAAACAACTTTTAAACTTCACACTAAAAAATTCGACGTAAATGTCAAACTCCATAAAAAAAAATTACAAAAAATTGCACTGGATGAACAATATCTCATAATAGAAGTTTTGGAGCAATTTCTATGGTTGAAATTTTCATTATTATCTCTGACATCTTTGACTAATAGCAGCTCTTTGTACCAATTAAACCATTCACTTTTTCTATCTTAATCGCCTATATTCATATTGAATTAAGCTATAAATAAAAAGTCACTATGAATATTGTTGTATAAATAACAGAAAATATGCTATAAAACTATTTTATAAAAATAACACAAATATAACATTTTCTAAACTTTTTTTATTTACCATAAATAAAAATAAAACACAAATAGTTTTATTTACCTTTGTAACATATGAAAATTGTAAATAAAAAGTTTTTCAATGTGTTTATTGGAATAAATGAATGCACTTTTTTTACCCTTCATCACAGGTGTAAAGTCATTTCGTTTAAAATGTTTATATTCTAGATCCTTATAAGAAATGATGTCGAGAATTTTCATAAATGGCGGAGATATGCGTAAATATATATATATATATATATATATATATATATATATACATATATATATATACATATATATATGTATATATTTTTTTTTGACGCATATCTAAGCCCTAGATAAGATGCTGACTTGCTTTTGATTTTTTTTTTCTATAGATCACAAATTTTGTTCTTGAATTTGGGTTTTTTGAGTCATCCAAACCTTTTCATAAAGAACTGAGTTAATGGCTAACCGTTTAGACATGATTAATACACAAACAAACAAACCAATAATCTTGCATCTCATTTTTATAATTATATCTTGATTCTATTTCAACTTTATATGAAAATATATATTATCTAAAGTTTTTAGTATTTACATAGATACAGTATAGATAAATATATCTATAAAGTATATATATATGTAATATATACAATATATATTACATACCATATAATGTATTTAATTTTCATGTAAAAAATCTCAACTCGGGTGAAGGGTATATAAAATTCGGTACAGTCGAATATATCACTCTAACTAGTTTGTTCTATTTTAAATTTGAGTTGTGTTGAACATTATTATAAATTCTAAATACAAATAAAATCCAAAAATAAATGATAAAGTTTAACATGGACTTTTTAAACCTTTAAATATAATTAAAATGTTTCTTTTGTTAAATAAATTCGAGCCCAAGTGAAAGTTGTTTTTTATTTTGCTTCTCTTAGATTATAATTTTGAAAATCAACAGCTACATAGGAAATTTTGTTTAAAATGTTGAAGAGCAGAGAAAAACCACATGAAAAATAAATAAAATTTTCCACAACAATGAAAACAAAACGGAAGTGGAAATGCCAAAAGTATTGTTGTGCTGTTTTGTTCTTACAAGTACAATTTGCAAATGTGTTTTGTTAGGGGTAAAATCAAGATATTTTCATCAAGAATACATACGTTTGTATGTATGTTTATGGAATTATGTTAAAACAAAAGTCTTCTTTCTTTCTTTTTTTTTTTTGCTTGTTTGCAATAACCTACATTTTGTTGTAACCTACTTAAAAAAATGTGGCAAAACCAAAATACAAGTACAAGTGGAAAACTTTTTCAGGGCTGTTTATTGCTAAAACATTAAACCTTCCTCCCTTCGGAATAAAAACAACAGCAACAAAAAATAAAATTAATTTTACAAAATATATTTTTTGAAAGTTTAAAATAGTTTATTAAACAATTTCGCTAAATTATCAGTACGAGGGAACATATAGTTTCATAATGGAATTAGAAATCTTAGCTCCTGTTTTTCCTTGTAAAAGTTTCCATTAGGGAGTGGTAGTGTAAATTACGAAAATTTCATTTACTTCAATTTATTGTTTAGATATTTTAGTAAATAGTTGATTGAAAATAATGTAGAGGAAAGAATCGAAAATATCTTAATTGCAAGCGAAATTAGATATGAAGAACGAAAGTAAATGAAATTAAATTTTAAAACTAAATATAGTTAGATGGAGTAATGGAGAAATACAATTAAGAGGAAGGTAAATTATTTTTTTACGAGTGTTTGGAGCTACTTTTATTAAAAAAAACTACTGTTGTGTTTCAATATAATGGTTTTAAGTTTTTTGTTACTTGGTTTGGATAACACTGGAATGCGAAATAATAATTATGAAGGCTATATTTGGCTACTGAAAATCGTATATACGATAGCCCCGAAATTTATGGTATCAGTGTTCACATATCACAGATCATTTTAAGATACCATTTCTCAAAATGTTCACTCTGCTCTTATTCTTTCGCGAGCTACAGCAAAAGTGAACAAAAAACTGAGAAAACCGTTACACAATGGCTCCAAAATGCCTTTTTTGGAAATAATTCTGTAACTTGTGAACCATCAAAAATATCGCAATAAAATTTCAGGTGGCCAGTGAAGAGGTGTTTTAGAGTTGATCTAGAGGAGCACAGATTCCTATTAGGTGAGAGGGGAAGTGAGTAGACCACAAAATTTGGTCACCTCGGATACGTAATTAAAAAATCGTCAAAAATTCTTTTATGATTTGACAGAAAAAATTTTATATATAGAAAGTGTAAAACTCTAAAAAAATAGCCTTATACATGTAAGTTGTCTCTTTTAGATTAAGAAATGTTTTTTTTTTTGAAATAATTTTTTCTCTCATTTTTAGCCTCGTTTTTTTCCTAAATTTGTTTTAATATTCAACAGATTCCTCACAAAATTCTTAACAATACTGCTGTAAGAATCATATAAATATATAAATCCGATTAAATGTTATATTAATCTGAAGTTGTAACTTTAAAAAAATGTCTTTTTTTTTTGTCTTTTTTCCAAAACAAATGGCAATATTTTTTCACTTATTAAATATGCAAAATATTTAATAAGTGCCCAGAAATGCTTGGGACAACAGTCTCCCCACAAGCTTTATCCAAAATTTATCAATTTTCAACAATTTCTTTTAAATTTGTTTTTAAAATTCTCAAAATGCAAAGATGGGTTTAAACAAATATTATGCTAGTTTAATAACTAGATGAGTTGGAGAAACACACAAAAAGTATTTTCTGACAGACGCTTCTGATAATGACAAGGTGACAATTTGAGTAAAAAATACAATTTTTGAAAGAGGTTTTTTTCTAGGTTGGGATTTTTGGTATTTTTGTAGAAAAAAGTGGAGTTTTTTTAATTCCCTGATTTTGAGATAATTCAATGTATATTAGAATAGCTCTACTCGTTTAAATTTTATTTAGGTCCAAATATTAACATTATTTATCAAAAATATACTCAAAATTTAAACTTTAAGCTTTTCGGGTCATGGTTTGGAGAAATTTCACCGCGTTTCAAAAATTTACTTTTTTCATTAAAATGGTCACCCTGTTATAACAGGAGTCCATTAGAAAAGATGTTTTGTGATGCGTTTTGAGAATTTTAAAAACAAATTTAAAAAAAATCTTTGGATAATTGAAAAAGTTTGGATAGGGCTTGTGGGGAGGCCGTTGCTGTTGTATTTGCTTTGCACGTATCTAAGTTAAAATTAATTTTAAAAACATTAAACCAATTATATATAATCCGGAACAGAAAATGTTTTATAAGTGGAAAAATACTGCCACCTTTTTTGAAAAAAAAAACACAAAAATTTTTGAAATTTTTTATATTACAATTTCAGATTACTATAACTTTTTACCGAATCTACATATTTATATGACTTCAGCAGGAATATTATTAAGAATTTTGTAAAGAAGTTTCTAAAAAATTTAGGTTCAATATCAAGCCCGCTAAGTTAAAAAACTTTAAAGAAACCAGGCTAAAAATGCAAGAAAATTTTATTTCGACCTAAATATATCTTAAACTAGAAGAGATAAGCTACACAAGTAAGAACAGTTTTTGTCGAGACTTGCAAGGAATAACTATATATAAAAGGTTTTTTTATGTCAAATCATAAGTTACGATTAAAAAAAAAAAAAAAATACATACAAGAGGTGACCAAATTTGGTGGTCTACCCACTTTCCCTCTGACATGCTAGGAATCTGTGCTAATCTAAGTTAACTCTGAAATACCTCGTCTCTGGCCACTTGAAATTTTATGTAGATATTTCCAACAGTTCACAAGTTACCGAATTATTTTCAAAAAAAAAAAAAATCATTTTGGAACCACTGTGCGATTAAGGTATAACTCCTGCGAGAACATATTTGCATTATTTTCGCTTCATTTCATAAAATATTTTTGTTAAAAAATTCATAGTATCATGCTAAAAATTAAAAAAAAAAGTCAAACATTATTTCATTCTAAAAGGTCATGATTTTAACATTGTGTTGCCATTGGAAGGAAGTACTTAGTGCTTAAAAACAGCTGCAGGAATTTATGTTTTTTTAACCCATAGTTGGTAGGAAAATATAAAAACAAAAATTTAATTTTTGTTTATATATTTTAACGATTTTTTGAATTTAAAGACTCTTTCGTAGTTTCCGTTTTTATTATTTTTTTAATTAAGGGATTTGTTTTTATTTTATTTTTGGGTTTTTTTCTTTTTTTGTAATTTACTGATTGTTTGGATTGTTAGGTGTTTTAAATTTGGTATTTTTTCAATATAGCAATTTTTGAAGCTTTTAATCTAGAAGTTAATTTTTTTATGAATATATGAAGTGACCAAAAATGGTGAAACTATCCCAAATCATGGAGTAAATTCGCCCAGTGATGGGGGCAGAATAGTTAACCTATATTTGATGTTATTTTATTTGAATAATGCAATTGAAAAAACAAACAAAAATTAATATTTTGAATCGAATTTTATGTGAAATAAATAAAAATGTGAACAATAATGCAGATAAAAAGTCAGTGTATAGTGAAAATCACTAAACGATCTTGTGTTTAAATTCTGTATAGACACTCTAGTGTCTCTAGTATATGTAAAGATAACAAATCTACATCGTAATTGATTGCGATGTTCATGGATGTTCATGGTTCCGGCTTATCAGCAGTCTGGCTGTAGTTTTATGCATCAGGGATAATAAAAGATATAGAAGTACAAATATAAATTAAAAATTTTATGAAGATCGTCCTATAATTATTCATAACACCATAGTAAACCTACATTTAAAAACAACTTTATATGTATAAGTAAGAAAAAAACACAAATGAATTTCATATAAGAAGAAGAAAGTACGGTACCATAGCATATTTGACCATATCTCCCATATAAAGATGAATTCCAAAAATCACTCAAAAATGTAGAGCTTTGTATATTCCATATGTAATTTTTAATAGAGAGGATCAGAAAATAAAAAAACTAAATGTGCACTTTTCAATATAGAACCTGTACTTTCTAATATATTTATCAGAGACCATAAGTGTTAAGTTTAAGAAAATAAATCTAAATTTTATTGTTATTTTTGATTTTTATTTTATTATTTGAAAAATAAAAATTCGATTTTATTTTTATTTTATCATAAAAAAATAAAAATTACTTTTTTTTAATAAAAATCAAACAATGAAGAGAACAATTATTTTAAGATTTTTATTGACAGATTAATAACTAGAC
The DNA here is from genome assembly GCA_932274085.1 of Protocalliphora azurea. NCBI lineage: Eukaryota > Metazoa > Arthropoda > Insecta > Diptera > Calliphoridae > Protocalliphora > Protocalliphora azurea. The sequence goes on along the minus strand of OW026522.1, from coordinate 109,715,859 downwards.
ATTTATGTGAGAGATTGTCAGAAACCTAATTCATGCAACAACAAAGAACATGTATTTGTTTTTGTGTTTAAAAAAAGAGTAATTTTTTGAAAATTTAGTTCGAAGTGTCTTTCACATAAACTTCTAATTGTGTACTATGTTTTTATTTTTATTTTAAAACAATATAAATATCATATACAGTGTTGCCAGGAGGTGAAAAAAATTAGGCTAAATTGAACTTTAGAAAGGTCAAAAAAGAATAAGTGCCGCAAAAAATAATTTACAATTTTTTTAATTTAAAACCCTTTTTTATTTTTTCTCATTATTTTGATAATTTTTAAATGTATTGTAATAATAAATAAATAAAATATAAAACGACTGTCAGCAAAATGATCCAACAAGAATCGCCAAAAGTTTCCATTCAAACTTGGGATAAGTATATTTCATATGAAAAATAACCCAATAAGTTGAAGTGATTTTTTTTTTTTGTAATTTTTGAACTACAATTCCTTTTTGATGAGGCATTTCCAAAATGTTATATTCTTTTTCGCCTTTATAAAATTTGTTTTTTAATTATATTCATAAATAGTTTCTAGTTAATGAAGTATATTCAAAACTAATTATCATCGATTTAGTAAGTCCATAAAATTAGATAAGTTAGTTTTGATTTGGAGAATGAAGCGCAGCAGGCGAAATTTTTTATTAGATATATATAATCTCGATTTTTTGTGCAAATAAATATACTAAAATACTTAAACAGATTTATTTTTGTTTGTTGTTCAAATGCTAAGATTTTATCCTTTCTAAGACAAATTATAAATCAAAAAAGGCTAGAAGATAAAATGAGAATTTTGAGGCCAAAAGCAAAAAATATTTAGCCTTAAAAAGGCTAAACTGGCAACACTGATCATGTCTTCAAATTTGCATTAAAATCTATAGGAAATATATACTTCATTAATACGTAGGCGAGGTTTATTAATTGGAATTTTAAGTCATAGAAAATAACTAAAAGTCCAAACAGTATATAGTATAGTACTTTTTTTGATACTATTTAACATTCAAAAGTACCGAAGTATTCCTTCGAGCCATTTGATACTATCAAAAGGTTAGCTTGATATTATACAATTGGAATTAAATATTTTTAAATGAAATTATATTTTGGAATACATAATTTTCGAATGGAAACCTATGTTTTTCTTAATGCCTTTAATTTAGATTTAAAATTGGCATTCAGGAGTAATAATAAAATAATAATAACTGTAATGAACACAATCTCTGATTTAATGCTGGTTCTTTCAGATCACAAAAATTTATAGAAACATTTGAGTTTTAGGTTTTATTTAAAAAATTGTAAACTCTAAAATATATATACAATCATTATTAAAAACTACAAGTTTCTATGCTCTGTAAATCAAATTGTAGTGAAAATATTCCGAATTTCAAAGACATCTGATAATAAATTACGTTTTAACAAAACTAAAGCTAAAGTGCTCGATTTTAAGGAACTGATCTTGGACGATTTCTTTCGCTGTAAGTTTATTTCAATAATATGGCTTCATATTTTATTATAATAATTAATCTTAAAACAATCATTTAATAATTTGCTATTGTATTTAATCCTTCGTTTTAGATATACAAATTACATTCTTTGAGTTTTACCCTAAATAATAAATAAATAACTGTCAAAATTTTTAATTTTAGTATTGTGAGGGTGGAAAATTCATTTTGATACCATAAAATATTTTCATTCCAAAAAATATTTTCTTTCCATCCCTGAGTCCAACTATTTTAATTCGCTCTGCAAAAAAATATACTCTCTTCACTCGTATAAATTAGTTCTGAAGACAATTCTACTAACACTATATATGTGTTAGTTAGGTTTTTTTTGACAGCTGAATTATGTTTTTTAGAGCAAGTTGTACTTCTAGTTATTTTCTATGTTTTAAACCAAATATTTGATATTTTTTTCTCCTGTAAATAAACAAAAAAGTATTGCCATGAAAATAAAAAGGGAAAACTATTCTAGGAATATTTTATATCACTAAACTAAGAACAAAAAGCTCTACTTATAATCTCAATTTACCTGAATATAAAAAAGTAAACAAAAAAATTTTTTTTAAATTTGTATGCTAGCACGATTTGAAGGAATAAAATTAGTATTGGCTTAAATGTTAAGTAATTGCACTTTACAGAGATATACAAATCTTTGAAATTGGACTTGATTTGTAGAAATTATAATTTTTTGAAACTTTTACCTACAAAAGTTGGTCAATTTTGACAGCGTGTAGCTTATTTCCTATTATCACAAGGTAACTACAGAATAATTTTTCTAAAATCTTAGGTCCTGCTCTACAACTCTCCTATGCATTCCAATTCGATCCCCGCAGTTGTTTAAGAGATACAGATTTAAACCAAAAGTTTTCCAATTGACCCCACTGTACAATAGCAAGATTACGGCAAAAGAGTTTTTGGCCACACTTTTGGTGCTTATTAGCCGATTCTTCAGCAGTACAAATATATCATAAATTTCCGATAAATTAATAAAGTGAAATAACAAAGTCATATAAGGGCTTCAAACAATCTAAACATTTTGGATATCCAAATTCTTGGAATATTGTCATGTATAGTACATATATTTATGGTTTCTTTAGGGGCCTTCAGAATGTTAATACGAGTATCAGCAGATAAGTAGAATGAAAGAGTGTCAGATGAATAACATACAGAAATATAAACATCCCAGCAAAAAAAAAAAAAAAGAATATCCAAAGAAGTCAATAAAATCCTGAACTTGCGATACAGAAGTAGTGCAAATTCGGATCATTTCCAATGAATTTAACATAGGCTTATCATTGGAAGATGTTCTCTTTTTTGATACCTGTTCACTGAGTAGGAAATCATTTTCACGATGTTATGTAAAATTGATCTTTTATACACTTTATTTTATCAATTCAAGGAAACTACTTTTAATTTTTATATAAGAAAAATATTTTTTTATTAAAAAAAAAATATGTATAACAATATTTTTCATTTAGTTAAAACAGTTATTATTAAGTAACAAGTATTTGTAAACTCTCAACGCTTTATATCAGAAAAATGTATCTGAATCACTTTTTAATAACATCTTTGGATTATGTTTATATAACTTCTTAACCACAAGAAACCGTACACTTACTGAAACTTTTGAAGTAATGAAAATGTACTTCCTTAAAAATTACTTCCATTTATTTTTGCTGGTATAATTTATAAACTTTATGTGGCAAACATACAGTAATATAAAAAGTATTGAAAAAGAATATAAAATTAAATACGCTTTTCATTTAACTCTCATATAAATACATTATTGATACACCTGCCACAAATGATTATATCTTCTCCACTAGATACCTTGTACTTAAGACCTAAATATATGGCAAATGTTCATGCCTTTTAAACATTTATTTTGAAACTATTTCATTTAATACTTTAAATATAAAAGTGCATAATGATACTTAGTTTAATTTATTACTCTACCCAAAATTTATTGCAGGTTGAAATGTTGTATCAACGTTATTTTCTGCGCATGAATCAAAGTAATACCACACATATATTAGTCCTATTATTGGCCCTAATTTTAGCTCTATCAAGTGCTCATATTGTTTTCACAACTATACAAGTGAAACGTAACTTTTCGACAACTTATCACGATGATGTTGTTAACGTTGCCGGCAATAGCAACAAAACCATTATTATGGCTGCTACCCAACTATTATTACCTGGTCAACAATCTAAAGAAGTGGAGGTGAAAACAATGGTAGAAATGGTGGATCAATCCGCTTTGCAACGAAACGTGGAAATACTCTATCAATTACCCGTAAAATATAATATAACAACAGCAGATACCAAATACTTGGGCCAACAAATTAATAAGATAAAAAGAAAAAATTTTAACTCATATTCTTCTTACAATATTGTGAATAAGGCTGGCGAAGAAGATAGTGAAAACTTTGAAAATGATGATAATGATAGTGGTAGTGTTGGTGACGTTGCTGATGATGTTGATATAGTTGTAAATGAAAACCACAAGCCAACACGATTAATAAAGCACCATGTTTCTTCGGCAGAATTTGTAACAAGTGCCAAAACAGCAGGAAGCTTTAAACAACAGCAGCCACAACAACAAGAACAAAGTCTTAACCAGCAGTTTGATTTGAATGCAAGTTCTAAAGCCGCTTTCGCTTCACGGTTGTTTAAGCGACGAAAACGAAAATATTTAAATAGACATTTACTAAAGCACCGTTCAAGGTAAGTTTGATGAAGTATGAATAAGGATTATTTTTACACAAAATTTTTAGCAAAAGCTTATGCCACTATTGAAGTAGCTTTTCTTTAGTTTTCGGAATTTAATGGCAAAATAAATTTTGCATATTGAAACTTTGTGTTATCAAGTGCTATTAGTTAAAATGGAAAATATATAAAGAGAAATTTTGTTATAAAAAAGTTTGATAGATTGCAATTAAATGAAACCTTTGAAGGGCTTAAAATATGTATTAACTATTTACTGGGTGATTTTTATTGCCTTGGCTCTTAGCACAGAATGTGTTATGAAACAGATTAATTATTTTAATTTATAATCAGTGTTGCCAGTTTAGAATTTTTAAGGCTAAATCTAGGCTTTTTATTTTGCCCCTAACCTCAAAATTTTCGTTTTAGCTTCTAGCTTTTTTCTAGCTTTTTTGATTTTTAAAATTGCTTTAAAAAGGCTAAAATGTTAGTATGACAACAACGAAGAAAATAATTTCTTATTTACTATTACTAATCTTATTCCTACAGAATCATGCATTTAAGCATTTTTGTGTATTTATTTTCACAATAAATCCAGATTATTTATATTTAATAAAAATTTTCACCTACGGCCCTTCATTCTTTAAGTTAAAAATAAATTTGCTATTAAAATGTAATTTTATGGAACGATTATAATTATTTTTTAATATAATCTCTTAATCGTGTAACTTATTTATGAATATTATTTTAAGAAAATTCTTATAAAAGCAAAAACTCGTGTCAAGAAAGAATTACAGTTTAAAAATAACAAAAAATTACTTAAAAGCATTGGGTCGTCTTTTATATGAAAAATAACCAGAAAAACTAATGACAACGAGAAAAAAAATTAACATTTAGCCTTTTCTGACATTTCTTAAAGTTATATTTTAGCCTCTTTTTTTCTCACTTCCTGGCAACACTGTTTATAATGCCCACATTCATTGCAAGAGCACACCAAGGTTTTCTGAGAAGAAACAAATAGCTTAAAACATTCCGATAGCATGCAGTATATGACGAAGGGCAACCAACTCTAATGATTCATTAGAGTATCGTCCAACATACTATAATAATAATAAGATCGCCCACCCTAAATTGGCAAATTTATAGATCGCACTTCGTACTTTTGAACTACCTTATCAGTTTAGTTAGCGACATATTTCTGAGAAAGTGTTTAAACTTGATAAAAAACTTCTATTTTATCACACTAAAATCTCGAGCCGTAAATTTTGCATAACTGCAAACCTAGATGTAATCAATTGCAGACATCTCTAAAAGAGTACATGATCATCGAGAAAAACTCTGTAAACTAGACTACTTTTCATGCTTGAGGTCTTATATTCTCGAATAAATCAGTTTTCGCTTAGTCGTTTCCAGTATTATAATGCTCACACTATCGTTAAATCAATGAGTTAAATTCGAAAAAGATATTTAGACATTTCTAAAATTCTTCTTCAGTTTCCTACCAGTGATTGAAACTCTCAAGTCTGGTACATTAAAAAAAAAAAAAAAATCAAATTTTTTTTGCGAAATTAATCTTAAAATTTTATTTTAGAACTTGTTTTGGGAAAAATATTTTAAAATTCTTGCCCTGACATCTTTTCAGTTAATTCTTCTGAAAAAAATTTTGGACTGTAACATAGATTAATATGTAGATATTTATATGAGAGAAAAGAAACCTGATTCAATTGTTAAAAACCTAATTCATGCAACAACAAAAAAATAATCTTTTTTTGAAAATTTAGTTTGAAGTGCCTCTTACATAAACTTCTAGTTGTATTCTATGCGCCATAATTTCCACAAAATAATTTTTAAATATCTAACTCATAAAAAGAACAAAAAATATAAAGAACTTTTTTCCTCATTATGTACTCAAATTACCGCTAATAGACCTAAAATTTTCAGAATTTTTTTTTTTTTTTTTTTTTCTTAGCAAAAGCTGAAAACTAGAAACTTTTTTTAATGAAATATTCCAGCTAGGGGATATCAAATTTTAAAATTTTTTAAATATTTTTCCCATATTTTGCTCATCAATCCGCATTATTTAAGTGGTCTTAATATAATTTTTTTCAACGGGATACTCTCTTTTTGAACATGAGCTAAGTCTGCTCGCTGATAGGGTTATTTTTTTAAAAAAGTTAAAATAACTTGAAAAATTTATAAAATTTTAGAGTGCTGTTGTGTTTATCGATGTTATACAATCGTCCTCTTTAATTTTGGTTTTTTCATGACCACTATCATATCATCCTCCGATTCTGTATCTTATAATTCCATTTGTTTCTCATTACTTTTCACTTGAAATTCTTCTTAAATCCAGTTATTTTTGTCAGCATTCGTGAAAAGATGTTCCTTAGTAATTTGAGCTACAAGTGTACCAATAGTTGAAAGATCTTCGTTTTCTTCCTGAATTATATTTTGTAAAATATTTAAGAGCACTTAGCACTATTCACTCCATTCACTACCAAATCCGAGCAAGGCGTTCCAAGATTTTCGGATATTGGACACTGATATTTTATCCCAGGATGTAGCTAGAATCTAAACTGCATTTTTAAGATTGACATTTTTTAGTTTGAGCTCCAAATTTTTTCCATTCTTGCCAAGCACTTGTTTTTTATAATTTAATTTGACTAAGTTGATAACGTTTAGATGTAACGGTTGAATAAGCGCAGTGCAATTGGGTGGTAAATTCATTGCTGTAATTAAATCTTTAGTTTCTCAACTGGGTGACACGTCGCGTTATCTAAAAGCAAAACTGCTTTTTGCGGCAGACCTTTTGAAGCCAAAAATTCTCGGGCCTTAAAATTTTTACTTATGAGCAACTTACTTTTACTAATTGATGAAAATCAACTTACTTGGGAACAACTTCGTGATGGAGCCAGTACTTGAATATAAATGATGTCACCCAGGTGTTATTACTGGAGTTGTATATTACAGGATTAATTAAAAAATCATTTAAAGGCGCGTGGACTTTTCGATTTTCCAACAACCAACAATTCCAGTTTGTCTGTGCCATTCGCATTTGAACAGAGCAAAAAATTTATTCGCTCTTTACATATTTTTCTTTCTGGAGTCGTGACAAGCGTGTGATTAGGAAGCATCCTATAATACATATAAATCGGATTCGTCGGCATTGTAGATTTGGTGAAGAGTCAACCCATGGTCATTAACGTAATCCTTAAACTCTTTCACAAATAGATCAATAAGATGAGGTTTCAAAGATAATTTCTCGCCCAAAATTTTTAAAAATCTAATTCCATGTGGACGCTTAAATTTCTTCAACCATCCTTCACTGGCATTGAAACCTGAATTGGTTTGTTAAATTTTGGTATACAAATGAATGAATTTTGATCAAAAAATCGCTGCTGATATTGGTACATCTTTCCCCTTGTTTTACAAACCAATTATAAAGCATTTTTTCCGCGCTTGGGTACCTTGAGGTGCAACGTTTGCCAGGGCCAATTTCTGTTGTACGTACGAACTTTTTTGATGAATTTTCTTGCTTTATAATGCGGTAAACCGAAGACTTATATAACTTGTAATTCACGTAAAATGAATTTATGGAATCTTCAATTTTAGTTTTATTTTTTTTTTTTTAATCTCTATGTTTTAAACAATCATTGGCTTTAAAATATGCTGAAGTTTTTCCATATTAATAGTTGTATATACATAACAAATGATACGAACAAAATGATAAAATTGAAAATCAAAATCATCCAAAAAGGTTAATAAACCAATAGACGGTGATTTTCCTTTTTTGGTTCTAGATATTGTACTTTAATTAAAAAAAAGCAGATGAAAGTCGCGAAAATAGAACCCGTTTTTCGTAAACTGTCATGACTATAGAACCTGCGAATACCGAGCTTACACTGTACTTTCTTCATAGTTAAGCTTTAATTTTGAGTAAAAATATGATACATGTAAGTTAACAGTCTTATGTAATATTTTTTCTAGTAGAAAAATACACATATTTGGTATGAAAAATTATTATATTCCAAAAACATTTTTATGAATAACTCTTCAACCAATTGACTAATCATGTTTTTGGATACTCTTTCTATCATTTTAAACTTTTATGTTGATGTAAACACGTCCTGGTTTAGAAGCTTTTATACGTCCGGTAATAAAAAAGAATAAATATTATGTTAAAAATCGTATACACAGTGAGTTAAACTTTCTTATTATGTTAACTTAAGTGCGGAGATTAGTGGAGCACAATAAGTGTATTCCGTAAAAATTAAATTTTCATCCAAAAAAATCTTGCATTAACATTTACAACTATATTTAAAGATAGTTACATTGGTTACATCTAGCGATCTACTGTGTTAAATTTTTACTGCAAAACTAAAATTTTATCAAATTTCAAATTAGAAAAAAAGTACAAAAATCAATAAATCAATTAACATAAAACCCATTTTGATGAAAATAAGTTATGAGATTTTTATTTAATTCCAAATTTGAAATAAATTTACCGCCAAATATAAAAATATATTTATCTTAGATCAAAACATGTACAATAATTGTAAATATACCACTTAAATAATAAGCCACATGGTTTTATACTAATCCCCCAAAGTAATAAATCAATTGAGCTTTAACAACACAACCTTTCAAAAAAAAAAAAAAAATTAACCTCCGCCCAACCACTAGACGTATGATTAATATTTAGAAATGTACACAAGAACCAACAATTGTAACAGCTGCTAATTACTACACAACCAGTGTGATTTTAATTACATTTCTTTATTATAAACACAAATTTGATTTTCAACAATTGATACTTAAGTGACTGTTTGTTCTATTGGTGTGACTTTAAAATTCATTATCAAAAGTTTTCTTTAATTATCTCTTATTTCTCGATTTAATTTAATTCTCTAAATTACAAACACGAGCCTCAACAATAGCTTTAATAATTCCTTAATATTTTAAAACTTAAAATAAATTGTTTAACAATTATCCAAGGAATTTTTATTGTTATACATTTATGGTTTGTGTAAAACTACACATTATCTTAATGGTAGCAACAAAACAATAAAGATATAACGATATATTACAAAAGTATTTATTGTTATGGTTACTCTAGAGTACATTAGATAAATTAAATCGAACATTTAAATTTATTAAATTAAATTCATACAAATGTGAAAGAAAAAGTAAACAAAAGCAAAGAAAGCTCTTTTTAATTGAAGTGCATTTCAATTAGATTTTAAAAGCTGCTTTGTATTAAGAATAAGAAAGATTATTTTTATATTATTTTAATTCCTCAGTGCATAGAAAAAAGAAAAAATAAGTAAATTAGATTTGTTCAACTAAATTTATATTCTTTTTTAATGGTTTAAATAATGGAAATTTCTTAAGTATGAAAATTGTCTAACATCTTTAAAAATATTTATTGAAAATAAAGAAAAATAAATATAAAATCTAATAAAACTTTTTAGAATTTTGGAAAGATTTCAAACAATACATTAAATTTTCTGTGTGGTTATATATTTTCCACCAACACCTTTTTAATTTTATTGCCCATGAGTTGCAGATTTCTTTATATCTTCAAAATAATTTGAATTTTTTTTAAATTATTATTCTTTTATTTATTTTTGATGGCACATTAGTGAGGCCCAAAAAAGTAAATTTGATATCTTCAAGGTTTTTTCGGATTATCATAAAACAACAGTAGCCTAAATAAAAAGATAATTACAAATTAACATAATTAAACATAATATCTAACATATTTTCAAAATATAAGTATGATTTTGAGAAATAAAAAGAAAATGTTTGTGGAAATTTGGGACTACCCTATTGTAAATACATAAAAGCTCAAAGCTTTTTGTATATTTTCTTGTCAACTTAAGTTTAAAACTGCAAAACAAAATATTCCTTAGGTGTGAGTTATTACTTAAATTTTTCTTAGCTAAGTTTTCACTTAAGTATATACTAAGGGAACTGTAAAAAACCAGGCCTAAAACAATTAAAGTAGGATAACCGTAAAAACATTTGGAAGATGTCTTCCTAGAAAAATTTTACGCAATATCTTCTTTTTAATATTTAGACGAAAATCATCAAAGCAATATATTTCTAATATTGTGTTTTTATCAGTTTAAAGAAAATCTGGTAGTAAACAGCAAAACATATATAAAATTTAAAATTTTTGTATTATTTTTATTCCCAAAATATCGCCCTTTATGCAGTAAGGTGATTATCACCTTCGCAATAAATTTATGATATCCCATTGAGATCATCTGGCAGAAATTAATGCAATACTTTTTATTATTTTATCACTTGTCGAAAAATTGTTCAAAAATGAAAAAATATATTGAAGAAATTTGTGTTTTTGTTAGAAAAAAAAAAATACATTTTATGTGAGTATTTTAGTTTTCATGCTTTACGATGTTAAGATCTATGCGCATGTATACTTTACAGGATGTAGGAGTTTTCTTTCTTAATATAGTCATTCAAGATTTTTTAGTGATAATTTTTCTACATATTTATAACAACTTTCAGAAGAATATCTGGCGGTATCACCCTTTTTTTCTCCTAGATGATTATCTAGCAATATTACCTATTTTTCTTTCAAGCGTATTGATTTCTTGATGATTATTGCGGCAATAATATTTTTCTTCTAAGCGATATGAATTCGAATCACTTTCGTATTATTTTACTTATAGGGAATTTATTATTATTATTATTATTATTATTATTATTACAATTATTATTATGATTTTAATATTTTAATAAAATAAAATATTTTTGTTTCATAAATTTATATAAAATAAAAACAATTTGTTATACTTTTATTTATACTTTTAAAATATTAAGAAAAAAAATAGGATTTAGCGCTATATTAGTTTGTGTCGAACAGTGGTACCAGGCGGTTTAGAAAACCATATTTAGCTGTTACGAATCCTATATAACCATTACTTAGGCATTAACCTTTTAATTTTTTTTTTAAATTTTTCTGACCAACAGGTTTCAAAAGTTGGTATTTTTTAATTTGTTATTTCTTTGAAAATTTTTTTCCGAATTCATAAAAAAACATTATATATCACTTTAAAGGAAATGATTCCTTCTTATAAATGATATATAAAATATTTTTCTATTGATAATTTATAGTGAACTTTTGCTAATTTTAATATTTCACTATTAATAATTTATAATAGACCTTTACTAAAATAAGATTCAGAATTCAAAATGTTAGATATCGTCGCTGCTACCACGGTGTGGTCGGTTGTGTGATAATTTTCCATTTTCTTTTTTTATTGCATCATTTTCAACCTTTATTGGTCGTACATGTGCGCACCAAATCGCTTTGATTGGTTTGGCAGTTAGCAAAATTAGCTACATGTTAGTCATGTATGAAATGTTACAACAGAATGAGTTATATGTATAACTTCACATAACTGTTTTTAAGAAAAATATTTTTTAAAATATGGACTTTTTTGTCTGTTTGAGTTCTAATTTGAGTCATATATTTAATATTTATATATTATATACTTGATCTAAAAGTATTTGATATGAAATTGTAGAGGTATCATAAAAATATGTACAATATATAAAGTTTCCAACATAGCGATACAACATTGTTTCAGCATTATTATTTATATTTAAATTTAAATATGAAACTAAATAAATATGAAAACTAATTTACAATTCTATTTTAAATAAGTTCAATAAAATTATTTACATTTTTCGTTCTACAAACACAAATATTTTATTGTAATTTTAAAATATAAATATAATTGTATAGAGATTTGTTAGCATTATTTTTGAATAAAATTATATTTGAATTAAAGAAAGAAGTCGAAAACAATTTGAATCAGGAAAAACAGTTTATATTAAATATTTCTTTTTGAGTCTAGGGGATAAATTATTATGTATTTATTAAAAAAAACTCTTGATATTTTGTATAGAGCAAATCTTGTAAAGGAATAAAACTGAAATCCATATTTATATGTTTATCCATTACAAAGAATTTTGTGAATAATAATTTACCATAATAGAAAAACAAGATGCGTAAAACAAATTAAATATATGAAAAAATATGTTTCTCATTTATTTTTATCAAGAAAATACTGAGAAAAAAAGAAAGAAAATCCATAACAAATTTATAAATCAGAGTACGTCATTCTGTTTTTTTCTTTTCTTCACTATAGATTGAAAAGGTATGCTATGAACGTCAAAGAAGACGGGCTAACAATGGCAGAAGCTGCACATCAAGTTACTCTCAACAAAGCATTACAGCAGCAACAGCGGCAACACCATTCCTACCCCCATAATCATCATCATCGTCCACACTTTTATGTTCAACATACTAATCAGGATTTGTTGCAGAAAAACAACCAGACAAGTTCATCAACTAATGATGATTATCATCAACACAATCACAATGATAATTATGTTACAACAAAAAATATTAATAAAAATAACAACAAATTTATTATACAACGACTGAAACAAGGACAAGTTGAACAGTTGAAACAGCAACAAGTTACTGCTACCACTTTGCAACAACACCATGAAATGTCAAGGGAAATTGTTGATGTCATCAACTACCGAGACCCAGAGAGGCAACCTGAGGAGATAAATACAAATATGAATACTTTTGTAGCGACAGGTAACAAGCAGCAAAATGAGAATGTGTTAAATGGAAAAAATAAATATGATGTAAAGAATAAAGTTCATAATGATGACTTGATACAATCAAATGTAAACAATAATGAAAACAAACAGTCACAGCAGCAGCAGCAACAGAAGAGTCTACAACAGCAACAACAATGGCAACTAAAAAAGCAAAAAAAGAAAAGTGTATTAAATAATAATTCATATAAAATTGAAAAACCTCATAATAATAATAATAAATACAATCAAACAAATATACTACATCATAAACATTATTACGAGCAACATAAAAACCAATATAATATCAATGATGAAGTAGTTTATTTATACAACAACGACAACTCCAACAATATTGATACTGTCACACAACATTTATCAATCAAAAACCAACACAGCAACAACAATGGTAAAACGATTTATACTCAAAATATTTTAGCCACTAAAAGTTTTGACAGTGACAACTCTGACAGAGGTCCCATTAGTTCAAGATTACAAGCAGATACCGCGACAGAAGAACAAGAAGTAGTCAATGAAGCAGAAAAAGAACAGCTTAAAGAAATATTTTTAGAAGATGATGATGATGATGACGCAGAAAAAGCTAAAGTAGTCAATCAATTTGATTTCATGTTAGCCGTATTTCAGGAAATTGATGAAAAAATGATAGTTTTACTTATTGTCATGACGATTTGTGTGTGTGTTTATTCATGTAAGTAATTACAAATACATGTATAATATATAGAAATACTGGCGACATATGTGAATTTTTCTGCAACTACCCAGCAAATGTAAATGTTTGATATTAAATTGTAAATGATTTGAAATCAAGTCCTTTCTCAAATGTCATACGTTTAAGAATTATTTGAAAATAACATCCAAATAATAAAGGGGAATTTAATTGTTAAATTGAGAAATGTTATTATTATCAAATCATTGTTAAATGTAAGTCTCAAGCTTTTTTCAAATGCGGATTGTGACCAAATGTGGAACATAAATAAAACTATTTGCATTTTTAATTTTTTACAAAGTTTTCTTTTATATAGTCTTGCAATTTGGGCTATCAATATGCGTATTCATTAATTGAAAAATATTGGATTAAATAATTTTATTTATTTGTATATAATAGCTCTGTTCCAGTACTAGTCAAAATTACAGTTTTTATTCAGAAAGTGTTCCTGTATTAAAAATTTCCTTATATTTTGTTATTTTTCTGGCAAATTCTGACTAAAACCTGTAAATCCGAATGGTAGTGGAACAGAGCAAATATATCAAATATATATTTTTTTCAAATATATTGTTCCAATTATCTTTAAAAATGATTTGATCAGCACTCTTCAGCGTTCCACCATTGTCTTCTCTGTAAACATCATCTATTTAACTCACACATTTTCGGGAAATGGAATCTGTTACTTATTTTTCCTATATGTTATTAAGTAATTCTGTAATTCAATGAACTTAAGCCCGAAAACAAAGATTCTAAAAAACTATCAAAAAAAGTTCAACAAAAACTACAAACTAATTATTTATTAAAATAATTTTCAACTTCTTTCTTTAGGTTTATTAATGATTTGATAATAACATTTAATATCAAATTGAGAATATACTATTTTTCAAATATGTTTTAAGTTACCTTTAGGTTAGGGAATGATTCAATAATAACATTTGATATGAATTTGGTAATGCATAGTTATTCACACGTTTTTCTCAAATAATTCTAAATTTAAAATCAAACTTAATATTCAAACCTCTAACTATATTTAAAACAAGTTTGAGAAATACGTTTGATATCAAACGCTAAAGTCATCATATTTCAAACGTTTGACATATTGTTTGTTGGGTATGTAAATCTGCTTGAATATGCGTGTATGTCTGGTTAATAAATCTTATTTGAAAAAAAATTATTTTTTTTTCCTCTTTGAAATAACAACAGCAATCTTATAGATTTTTATTAATATTCAGGAGACACACATTTTGCACCATACTACTGTTTAACCCATTTCAGACCACTATCCTATACCGTTAAGATAAATTGATAAAATTGGGTATGTGTATGGTATTTTATTAACTGTGATTATAAAATCGTTAGATTTGGGTACCTACCCAGAAAAAACTTTACTTCTCTGGTAAGCTAACAGATATAATTGGAAACAAAAATAAACTACTTACTTTTTGCTAAATAACTAGATAGTTTTGTTCAAATTCATGTAGTTATTTTTACACTCTACACTCAAAAGTATGTACCTAAACGAAAATAAAAAATATGAGTCAGTGAGATTTGAACTTCGGCACAAATTAGCCATTCGCTTTAATGACTAACGTCTTACTTAGTACAACATCTCGCACTTCATTTTCTAAGTAACAAAATCTTTTTTTGGTATAAAACATCTTTTGCGAAATTTTGTTAAAAAAAACTAACAGCATCAGAATGGGGTTGAACCAACAATCTTCTGGTTGTTAATCTATCCCTCCAGCCAACAGATCCTTGTGATTGCAATATTACTGTGCTAATATACTATTGAGTAATTATTTATGTAATATAGAGTAGGAAAATAATAATGAGGCCTCATTACCAAGATACTACTTTAATAAGTAGTTGCCATTAGCGAGAACCAAAAAGTTTTTGGTGGTAGCTATTATAGTTTCCCAGATATCGGGTGTTGTGAAAACGCATCATTGGTCAATTAAGGGAATGTTGTTCTACTCATAAAAGAAGCAGACTTTTTCACATTTTTTTTTTTTTTTTTTTTTTTTTGTAAAATTTAGATTTATTTGTCATTTAACTTTAGTTTTATGACTATTTTTTTAATACTAAACATTCTAGGGCTGTTGGTTTTTTTAATAAAATATCTAAAAAGAAATTTTATATTAAAAAGTTTTTATCACTTAGAAAGTTAAGTGGGAGATGTTGTGCCGAGTAAGACGTTAGTCATTTATGCCGAACGTTCAAATCTCACTGACGGCAATTTTTTTATTTTTATTTTCGTTTAGGTACATATTTTTGAGTACCCCTAGAGTCTAAATATAACTACATGAATCTGTGGAAAACTCGAACAAAAATAACTAATTATTCAGGCAAAAAATAGTCAGTTTATTTTCGTTTCCAATTACACCTGCTACCTTACCAGGAAAGCAAAGTTTTTGATGGGATGGTTAGGTTAAGGTAGATTAGATGGGCAGCTTCAAATGTAACTATACAGCTCACTTGGGTCCTATTGGTCCCATTGTGGTACCTTAATGGCTCATATGAATCTGTTTTCACATGTCCGAAAATAGGTTCGAATCGAACTAACCTGACGCACGAACAAAATATATGATTCGTCTACCATCAATTGCAGAGAGATCAGATAGTCCGTGCATATACGGAAATTCAGCAGTCCTTATATTCGCAAGAACAGCACAGTGGCAACGAAAATGTTCCACTGACTCTTCCTCCTCTTCGTTAAAGCAATTTCTTCAATAGTCGTTAAAATTGAGTCCTAGTCTTCTAGCGTGTGCACCCGCTAACCAGTGTCCTGTAATAGTGGCTACAAGTGTTCGTAGCTGACACTTTGTCAATACCAGAATAAAACTCGACCGTTTCTGATCGTACTGGGGCTATATATATTCTCGACAAGTACTGCTGTATCATTGGTCTGCAAGATGACAGCGTTATGCCCACTAACTGATCCGTTTCTTCACTTTGAAGAAGAGAACCAGTTCTGGTTAATTCGTCCACAATAATATTTCCCGGGGTACTTGAGTGACCCCTTATCGAGACCAATTCTAGGTTTGAATGTCTCGCCATCTCATTTAAAGTTGTCCGGCATTCACGTACCAGCCTGGATGTCGAGTAGACATCTGAAAGAGACTTAATCGCGGGTTGACTAACGGTACAAATTTGAATATCCACTTCGAATACTCTATAGTACATTAGCCAATTTAGCGCTCTTCTAATGTCTGAGATCTCCGCTTGAACGGCAAATCCAGCAATTTAAAGGATCCATCAGTATAAACCGCAATCTATTCGTCTCTTATCTATCCAGAAAGGATTTGGGAATGCAATAATCAATATTATCAAGGATTTCATCCGAGGTTCCCAAAATGGTCGCATGGCAATAGCTTCTGTCGTTCCATGCACGGGATAAATGAAGTAATATAAAAATACAAATAAGTGGAACGAAAACAAATATTTTTTTATAAATAAAGTATAAAGATTTATATGTGCAACTTTTGTTTGAATATTAAGTGACACTAAGCCGGATCAGTATCGCTTTTTTGCTAATTATCAACGCTAATACTTAACACTAGCAACAAAACAAAGCAATTATGGGCTAAATTGTGTAATTGAATTACGTTCGGCGCTACAGTGGGCAAAAGTTGACCACCCCGAGAGTGAAAAACATATCGGAGCTGTTAACTTTTACGAATATGAACCGATTTAAATTTTTTTTACATTTCTGAATTCTACTAAATAAGAGGAATAAAAAACATTTACATTTAATAAGAGGAAGAAAATAATTTACTGTAGTATTGTAAACATGTTTTTTTTCCAAAAAAGCAACTTTATGTATTTTATTTTTTTTAAATTTTCTTAAAGCAGTTCAATACTTTCTAACAATTTCTGAAATACTTGACCTTAAGAAAACGTGTTTAATACTGAAATATTTTAAGCATGCACCCTACATCCAAATTGATAAATTTTTTAACAACACTTCAACTTCTTCGGCCTGTAAAAAAAATTGATTCTTGATTTCGGTACTTTTAAGCATTTGCAAAAAATTGTAATAGCTCACCGGTAAATTTGGTTACACGAGGCAATTCTCTGGAAAAAAAAACCAATGTTCTTAATGACAAATACTTTGGGTTTTAAAAATATGTAGTAATAATTTTTATATTTTTCTAATCCTTAAATTTATCATTTCTTTATTAGCCACTTTATAACACCTGTAAGAAGTGTTTCGACACCTATATACATTTCGAAAATATTAAGGCTAAAATTATGAAATATGTTCCTGTAAATATAGTTTATTTTTTTTTATTTTAAGAAAAGGTTTCAATAATTTTTTAAATATTGAAATTTGTAATACATAATTCTAAATACATATAAAGTGTCTATTTTTTATGTGAAAACTATTAGTCCGAGAATGTGTGATTTTCGGCTTGGAATTTGATGGAGGTAATCGAATTTTGGCGTATAGTTTCATCTTGGCATCGCACTGTGGCTCAAAAATAATTTCATTGGCCAAAAGTCCAATTTTTTGTTAACACCGATTTCTAAATTTTAATGCAATTCAATAGTAAATATATTGAAACTAAAGCGGCTAAAAAATTAGATCGAAATATTGCTAACTGTGGGCGTGGCATGCTATTAAAAACAAATATTTTATGTTATTTTATAAAAAAAATTTGATTTTTTTAAATTTGATCAGAATTAAATTATCATTATTTGCAAACTATTACCGATACTTGGCTGCATCTTTTTCATTTTATTGATAGGAAAATATTTAAAAAAATATATGACGCATCACTGTACCGTTTATACCATCTGTGTTATTAAATACTATACTTATTATATTTTACTATATTATACTATATTTCAATCAAATTTAAATTTTAGTGGAATAGAACTTTTGAGGGTCAAAAGGAGTTAAACAAACATTTTTATACCAGAAGAAAGGCGAAAATGTCATTTTTAACCCCATATATACTTTTGTATCTTTTCGAACCCATCTGTAGAACCCTTCAAATGGAATGAAATTACTCCAAACATGAAACGAATACTAAAAATTAGTTATGATTTGGATTTTAAACCTATAGGATCAATAAGAAACAGCGACACTAATAAAGAGTTAAGAACTTGGAAAAGGAAAAATGTTCAAAACAAATTTTTCAAATATGGGTTGATAATAGATAAACCAAAATTAGGATCAGGCTATACGGATGATGGGAACACACCAAGAAGATTCTTTTCAGATCCAAATAGCATCTGAGATAACAGGTGTTCATACAAATCTTATTTTAAGATTTAAAACAATTAATGCTAAAAAATGTTGGGATTATACGAAGGTAACTACACGAATATCCAAAGAGAAAAATGTGCGCAACAGTTCACAAAATCCCTTATTATGGAGAATATATTATTAAAGGAATTTTTATAGA
This sequence comes from Protocalliphora azurea, assembly GCA_932274085.1. Lineage (NCBI taxonomy): Eukaryota > Metazoa > Arthropoda > Insecta > Diptera > Calliphoridae > Protocalliphora > Protocalliphora azurea. Next base: position 109,696,839 of record OW026522.1, on the reverse strand, counting down.
AAGCATAATATCACGAAATTCTACAAATTAAGATCTATTTAATATATTACTAGCAATATCAGATACGCTCACTTCTAGCATTCGAAGTCAATGAAAAGTAGAACATCGGGATATAGATGAAGAAGCTAAAGGGCTGCTAGAGGGCATAAAAAATATAAAACTAAATATGGAATATTTGCAAGCTATTTTCCAAACGAATGAATAATAATTTTGATTTCCTTTTATTGTTATTTAAGTAAAAAATAAAATAAACATTAAAAACATTTAATTACAAAAAAATAAAAAAAATGTTATCCTTAATGTTATTTAAATAAAAAACATTAAAAAAAATCGTCCATTTTTTCCAAAACACAACCTGTTTAAGATTTAATAAACATAAACTAGAAACATGTTCACAGAATTATCGTAGGTATTATTAACTTTTTTTTATCTGCTAAATAAAGCTGATTCAAAAAACAAAAAATCCGAATTTTCATACCAAATGCTATAAAAAAATTAAAAGTTCTGCTTTAGCATTAAATTTCTCTATAACTGCCGAACCGATCTTATTGAACTTAAAGCTGAGAAAAATTTAGGAAAAATCTCTCCAACGAAAAAACATTTCTAAAATATCTCTATCGATTCAAAAATGACAGAGTTTTGGCCGATGAAAAACTATTCTATTGTAGAGAACTTATAGAGGAAGCCATCTCACTTGCTAAATAATGATCCTAATTTATTTTTCAGTTTGAGATTGTAATTTTACCCAGTAGCCTCATTGAAAAATTTACATTTGCAAACACCCTGACATGTACCAAGAAGAGATTTCTCGACAAGTTTTTTTAATGGTATAGTCCAAATTAATTTTCGATAGTAATATTGTTCTTGTTTAATTTAGTTAAATTTGCTATTTTTTATATATAAAAATATTGTACTTATACTTAAATATTTTTGTTATATTCAAATAAATATTTAACCCTTGAATTATATTTTAAATTATTAAACCATTTTATCGACTTATGTTGTAAACGATAATTATACTAGTGTGTCTAGCCTTGAATTGTTGCGAGGTTTAGTACTCGTTGCAACATTTAAATTGTCGGCCAAAGCTGTGCCCTTTTATAATTATATTAATATTGTAAAACTTAATTATTTTTTGTCAACCACCAAAATTGAAAGTAATTTTCTTTACTTAATTGTTTGCCGTGAACAGAACAAGCAAATTTATCTCTACAATTTGTTCTATGAACTTAATCTTCTAAACTTAACCTAACGTTATAACCTAACCATAGAAATTGTTTAGGTAAGGTTAATTAAACTACAATTGTAATAAAATTAATAATAAAATTGTGAACCTTAAACTTCTCTTAATAGCGAGCATTTTATATACCTATGACTATAAAATCTAATTGATTTTTCACTAATCCGTTTGTATCAGGGATGTCAAAATTGATACAGATGTACTTTTTTTGGTACAATTCGGGACTGAAAAGTTCAATGACACACCAATGAGCAATTTGGTACGATTTAAATTTGTTTCTGATTTCAATTTTTTATAAAATTTCTATAGAAAATTATCAGATTTAGAAACTAAATTTCAACTTGAAGTGCAAAAATGTTTAGAAAAAATCTCAAATTAGTTAAGATAATTCACTATGATTGTACTCGATACACAGTCTCAGATTTTTATTTTAAAATAAAATTCTTGTAACATGGTCTCATAGACTCTTTAATATTCGCAGAGATAGTGTCATCAATAATTTGTGTTATTAATATTAATTGTTTAATAAGAACTATGAAGAGATTAAATTTATGTTAGGATTAAAAAATAAATAAAAAGCATATAGTGGCAGGAATTATAAATTGTTAACAAAATTTATATAAATGCGCTCTAATTTGGGCACTTTAATTAAAGAGTTTAATTTTATAAAATTTTATAATTATATTAATAACATTAATATAAATTTAGTTCTAAAAGCATTGTATTGAACTCTATTACAATTATTTAATATCGCAATATAAAAGAATGCTTTTATTACTGAAAATTATAGCACTCATTACAAAATCTAAAGTGTTAATGTTTTGCAATGGGTTTTGGGTTTTCCACCAAAACCGAAGTTTTGTCTAATTAAAAATTCTAATTAACATTTACTTGCTTTTTAACTATTGCGAAATGAACTACTAACTCTGTTAGATACTTACCCCTGAATTGTAACTTAAACTAAAATAAATTATATGAAAATAAAATCACACATAAATACTTATTTGTTCTACGTATGGCAACACTGGAAAAAGAGAATAAACCCTAACTCAATTATCTTTAATTGAAATAAATACTAATTTATATTTCTTTCTTTTCTTAAATTATCCAGATTATAAATAATCTGCCTACGAGTAATTATAATTTATATCTTTATAGCTTAATTACCCTTAACTCTACCCCTCTACCAAGTTTATAAGGAGAACTAGTATTAATTCATACATTATTACAAATGCTATTATAATTTATCAAAAGATTATAGCTTAAATAATATTAGCTGTGTTTTATTGCTCCCGCTGACTGTTAGCGTTGGCTGTTAGCAAAAAAAAAAGAAAAAAAAACGATATTAATCTTATTTGGGAGCATTTTATATTTATCGGTAAATTGTACGACTAAATTTAAAAGTTGTTGTTAATAAAACTAAAAATTAACAAATTTGTTATATGAATTTAATTTTATTTTTATAATTTTTCATTTTTTGTTACTCAGAAAAAAAAAACGATCAAGTGCTTCAAAAAATAATATTTTCACCACTTCAAAAGTAGAACTATGTGCATATTTTGCATTTTTCTGGAAGTTAATAATAATTACTTCCAAAAAAGTGAAAATTAATGTATTTTTTGCGTCAAATAATATTAGTAATTGAATTTATTTTTATAAGGCTGAAACAGAATTTTCACAAAAAATTTTATAAACTTCATTTCAAGGGAAGTACTTCAAAACCAATGAACAAGAAGCTTAATAAAAGAACCAATGTCAACCACGCTAAAAAATAACTTCTGCAGCTCTTCTTCAACACTAAGTACTTCCTCCTAATGACAACACAATGTTAAAATCATTACTTTTCAGCTGTTTTTCAGTTCTCCTCTTATTGGGAATCTTTGTTATGCTAGAATAACTTGAACTGACAAAACGAGTTTAATATCTTTTCCTTTGTCCAAGATATCAGCTAATAAAATCTACTTTACACATAATCAAGAAAGGAAGGAATTCCGAAAGGTGTTGATTTAAAATTCAGTTGAGGGTTAAATTTATAAAATTTAATCATTTATTTTATTTTAGTCGTATTTTTTTAAATTAAATTAAAATCTAGCTAAAAATAAATAATTTGTATGCATATTTTCTTTAGAAATCTCAAATATTCCTAAATTTAACCTTTGACATTTCTGCTTTATGGATTAACATTGTTCAAATTCATTAAATATTTCGGAATATGTATTTTTCAATCTAGGTTATCTTATAATATTATAAATTTCGTTAAAATTGGCTCTACAACACAAAAATCCCAAAAAAATAGGTTGTTTTTTTGCCGCAATCCGCAAAATTCAAGAAGAATTTATAAAAGATATTGACGTAATTTTTCCTATTTTAGCTTTCTATGGTATTGCCTAACTTTGTTTTCTTGTTTAAAAAAAATAAATTAGTGTTATGAAACAGCCATAGTAAAAATCTACGTTTTTAATAAAGCATGTAATTATGTGAAATTTCAAAATATAGTTGATAATAGCAAGTTAAAAAAAATGTAAATTAGTCAAAATTTTCCCATATAAATGCACCCTACACACTTCAGGTTCAAGTGGTGTTCGAATGGTGTTAGCAACCAACATTCGATCCCTTAAATATTTTGCATACTATATTTTTATAATCCTAGGGGGAGTTACGGTTGAAGTTTGAAAGTTGCCTTTTTTTGGAGCAGTCTAATGTAAGCACATACTCTCACACGAATATACTAAAAGCCAGATGACAACACAATGTTAAAATCGTGACTTTTTCAACTCTTTTTCAGTGCTTTTTTTTGCTGGGTTATTCTTGTATTCATATTTATATTTTTGTTCATAAACTGGCAGCATTTTTGTCGACGTTAAAATTTAACATGTACAATTTTATATGTTAACTCTTAACGTTTATAAATTTAAATTTTAAATGAAATTGCCTATGAACGTTAGCAACAAAACACAGCTACTATTTTTTCTATTCCGATGAAAATTACTTGAAAATTCCAGTGATAATTTTATAACAATTTTGCATTTTGCAATAATTGTATCGAAAAAAAAGTACAATTTTAACAGCTGTTTAGTACAATTTAAAAATTTCAATTGACATTGCTGATTTGTATATTTCTTTTTCCTAAAAACCACCCTCCAATCATAATTATTGCTGCTGAGCATAATTATAATTATACACAAAGAAAACCTGTATTTCTTTTATAAAGCGATGCACAGTGCCCTAGAGTCGTTTTTCATCGGCCAAAACTCTGTAACTTTTGAATCGATAGAGATATTTTAGAATTTTTTTTTTTTTTTTTTTTTTTGATGGAGAGATATTTTCTTGAATTTTTTCGGTCTAGCAGTTGTTGAGAAATTTAAGGCTAAATTTGAACTTTTATTTTTCAAGCATTTAGTATGAAAATGCGGATTCTTTGTTTTTTAGATCAGTTTTACTTATAAAAAAGTTATAAGCAGATAAAAAACATTTTAATAATACTAAGGATAATTTTGTGAACAGGTACACAGTTTTTCAAATCTAGAACCAGTTCTTAAGGATCCGGTTCCACAAGAATCAATTGTTTTTGGATAAAAAAGCGATTTTTAATGTTTATTTTGGTTTTTATTTAAATAACATCAGGGACAAAATTTTGTATTTTTTATAATAAATAAAAGTTTTTGGTTGTATATATTCGTGCAGTTTCTTTCGCATATCACCAAATTTTTTAGCATCAATTTATTCATTGCACAGAGGTACATCGGCAATTGTTTTAAATTTTGAAATAAGACTTATATCAACACCTGTTATTTCAGATGCTCTTTCGGGATCCGAAAACAAAGTTCTTGCTGTGTTCTCATCATTTGTGTAGCCTGATCCTTGTCTTCTTTTTTTTAAAAATTCTTAACTCCTTACTGATGTCGTTGCTTCTTATTGATGCTTTAGGTTTCAAATCCAAATCATTGTCTCCTAAGACTGTTTTGGTTTTTACTTTCAGTAAGTTCGCCCTTTAACCAGTTTTCAAAACTGGTATAAAATATTTGTTTGTTCCATTCAACTTTTTTGTAGTGCTTTGTTAAGTTTTTGATGAAATCAGTTATTTTATATTCCAAGTCCAATTGTATTTCCGTGCTGCATGAATATAAGTTTACTTTTCTTTGAACGTAACTTAGAATATCTTCCCGTTTTTTGTTTTTAAAATACTCTTCCAATAATTCTTTATAGCTGAAGATTTGAAAAATTAATTGTTATTACTTAGATTTATTATTGCAATTTAGTTTATATTCGAATATCATTGGTTTTTATCCTTTTCTTACATTACGTTATACATAAATAAGTACAATAAAAAAGTGCTAAAAAACTAAAAAGGGCTAAAAATAGATAAATTACGCTAAAAAATTAGTAATAAAATAATAATTATATAATATACTTAAGATACCTATCACAACTTATAGAGCTTGGTGTATTTATATTTGAACAGGTAAAATAGAAATAGAAAAATTTGTGGGGGTTATTTCATTCAAAGGGAAAAAGTGTTCTACAGACAGGTCCTGACAGATACAAAAGTATATATGCAAAGATAATACTTACGCCTTTCTTCTGGTAGTAAAATTTGTTTAACATCTTTTGACCCTCAAAAGTTCTATTCCTCTAAAATTCAAATTTGACTAAAATATAATACCTGAGAAAACATTTAATAACACAGCAGGTATAAACGGTACGGTGACACATCATAACATTTCTTAAAGACTATTATCCTACCAACATAAAAAATATGCAGCTAATTATCGATAATAGTTTGCGATTAATCACAATTTACTTCTGATCAAATATACAAAAATCTAATTTTTTATAAAATAACATAAATATTTATTTTTAACAGCATACCATGCCCACAATTATCAATATTTTTAATTTATGGCCACCTTAGTTTCAATATGTTCACTATTGAATGACATAAAATTTTTGGAAATCGGTGTTAACAAATAATTGGATTTTTGGCCAATTAAATTAATTTCTGAGCCACCGTGCTACGATTAGTGTTTCATACTTAAACGCCTTCCTTCACTCCTTGTCAACTCTATAAAGAAGTGCAAACTTTAATTTGTGTAATTTTTCTATTTCTCCACACAAGTTTGTGGTGGACAAATATTCGGGTATAATTATACAAGAATGGCTGATATAATTATCCTTACAATTTTACTGTATCGTCCTGAAATATAGCGGATACTAAAAAAATATTAAATCGAACATAAAATACGCTGTAACTCCAACACTGATAACGATGAAAATTTTTGGAAAATTGTATACCCTATAAATTTTGTAAGGCATCAAAACACATCACAAGATATATGCAAAAAACTAATTTTTGTGACATTTAAACACGATTAACTAGCGTAACGTACACGTGATTTTCGATGACTTATAACAGCACGTATGAGATACCAAAACGAAACTATATGCAATAATTCGCTTCCCTCCATCAAATTCCGAGCTTGAGGCTATTTTTCGACCAATTTTCCTGAAGTATGTAGAGTAAATAAAATTAAAAAAGCAACACGTAGAAAAATTGTGAAATCTTCATATTTTGTTCTATTGTACGATTGCGAGAGATAAAGCCATATAACGAACAATAAGTATGAAAAAAACATGAAGCTTTGACAATTTGCAACATTTTACTTATTTGAAATTTATTTACTAGAAACGTTAAAAACACAAAATAGTTATATTATATATCAGCTTAAAGGAAATTGTGTTTTATTAAAAATTATGCATACTAAATTTTAAGATTTAAAAATTGTGAAAGATATTCCTGAAAACAAAAAAATAAATAAATAAATAAATGCAAACTATAATTACAGAAATATATTTTATATCAATCAAACATCAATCAAGGTATCAAAATAATTTTCGTATATGTTATTAAAAAATTGACAGATGTAGTTCTGATCTCTACATCTGTCAATTTTTTAAACATATATATAATATATAGTATTTTTAAAGGAAAAAACTTTTGTTATTGAATATATGTACTTTTTCAGAAAATTTCTCTCGTGAGCTATCACAATGTTTTACAAAATCTTAGAAAGCATATTATACTATATAATTTGTAAAATTACCGAAATCAAAAATAAACATTTCTTACAAGCTCAAAAACTTTAAAAGTTCTTCCAAAATTGATTTTTTTCGACTACTGCTGGATATAGGATTCACATTCAAAACTTTTCAGTATTATACACGCTTTCTTAAAGTCCTCTATTTTAGAAAATGTCAGAAAGTATTGAACTTCTGTAACAAATTTTTTTCAAATTTAAGATATGTAAAGTTACTTTTTACAAAAAAAAAAATTGCAATTTTTGAGACCTGTTTGAAAATTTTTAATTTATTTTTTCACTCTTCAACGTCCTACCGTGGTGTTCTCTGTAAACATCATACAAAATAATTGTAAAAAGCTTTATCATAAACCATTCGTCTTGCTTAATAACAAATAAGGAAAATAAGTTACAGATTCCATTTTCCAAAAATTGTAAGTTAAATAGATGATTTTTACAGAGAACACCATGGTGGGAAGCTAAAGATGGCCGTCGTGGTGGACTAGAAAATGCATTCCATTCTGCCGAGTATCCAATAAAACTTTAACACTTTATTCTTCTACAATTATTCAATGCAAAAATTCTAAAAAAAAACTCTATGGAAAAGTTCAACAATAAACTACAAACTAATTAATTTTGAATTTAAATATGTTATCGAATTAAAATAATTATAGAGTTTTTCTTTAGCTTAATTCAGAAAATTATAGAACATTTCACAATATTTTTTAAATTTTCTTTAGTTTTAGAAAAAAATGACAAAGTCAAAAATGACAAATTAAAATTTGTGAGTCAAATATCTTTTAAACCATAATAGAGAAAAAAAGATATATATGTTTTTTCTTTTTCTTACTTAGTAGAATTCTAAAATATTTTAAATCGGTTTATATTTGTAAAAGTTATAAGCTCCAATATGTTTTTCACTCTCGAAGTGGTCAAATTTGCCCACTGTAGCGTCTTCCCTGCTTCACTTACACACTTTAGCCAACAATATACTGAAAGCCTAACTCCTCCTGTATCATCTAGATCGGTCTAGCAGTTTAACAGATCAAAGTTTATTACCATTTATTTTGCAAAAAGTCCCACTGTATATTGCTCCTTTAGGAGAAGTAAGAAAAAAATTAAAGAAATTGTTAAAAACAGACCCTTTTGTTATTTAAACTAGTAAACGAAATGATAGCGGAATAAGTGCAATTTTGCAGGATGGAATCTCAAATTTACGTAAATATTTATTTTGAGTTGGGAATATCGATTATTCTTCTTACTTAAATCGTCAGAACGTATGAGTAATATTTTACAAAAATACATATATTTCATACGCATTCATTATTAAATTTATTTTTTAATTATGAGGTGAATATAGTTTACAATAAACTTAATTTAATTTAATTTATAAAATGCGATTTAATTTTGATCAAACTCTGTCATTGTTGGAATAGAATAATATAGTATCATATGTTTTTCGTTCGTATATGTATCTAACTATAAATTTAGAAAAATCATCTATTGACAAATTTTGCTTTTACTTTCTTTTAATTTAAATACTGTTACATTTACACTTTTCTGTTTATCAAAAGCAACGAGAATGTAAATAATTGATTAAAACTCTTACCATGTTCCGGAAAATCCAAAGTCCAAAATAAAATATTTGTGTCCATTTATTTAATATACTTATATAGGCTTATTTATCCTTGTATTTTTCTCTCTGTTTGTTCGCCTTATTTTTTGACAAGTAAAATTGAAAACTATGCTAAAAGTAATAAAAATTAATAGTAATCTTATATTTTGTTTGCCATTAGCATAATAAAATTATGTTTATTTAACGTTACACCACTCATACGGCTCTTTCACGCTTTTAGTATATTTTTATAAGAGTATGTGCTTACACTAGACTGCTCCAAAAAAGAAAACTAGAATTGTAAAAATATAGTGTGAAAAATATTTGAGAGATCGGATGTCGCTAACTTGTGACCTCATCGACCCTGAAGTTTGTAGGGTGCATTTATATGGAAAAATTTTTACTTTTTCAGTATATTTTTCTAATATGCTATTATCAATTGTTTGCAATTTAATGTAAAGAACCCTTAATCTAGACATAGTTACCTAACAAACAAGTCAAAAAAGTTAAAATCGGTTAGAAAATATTAAATTTATTAGAAATTTCGCAAACCATTAATATGTTTTAGAAAACTTATGTAAGCAATTTACAGAAAAATTTGTATTTTTTTTTTTTGAAATATTGAAATAAAATGCTATTTTAAGAAAAATTTGAACCATAATTGCTGAAAAGGAAGGCTAGAATCCTGCAAGATAATATAATCCCCTTTTATGATTTATTAATAAGGTTGATTTTTACTGTGGCTGTTTTCAAACACTAATTAAATTTTTTTTTTAATTTTGTTAAAAAAGTTAGGCAATACCACAGAAACTTAAAATATAAAAGAACTAGGTCAATATCTTTTATAAATTTGTCGTATCCAAAATTTGAGTTTTGCGGATTTCAGAAAAGAAACCCTTTTTTTGAATTAATTTTTTGTGCTGATGAACAAAAGTTATAGTATTATAAGATAGCCTAAATTGAAATGGATATATTCCGAAATGTTTAATGATTTTGAACAATGTTAACCCTCAAATCAGATAGGTCAAAGAACAAATTCTTGAATATTTGTGATTTTAAAGAGAACATATCTGAAAATTATTTATTTTTAGCTAGATTTTAATTTAATTTTGCAAAAATATAACTGAAAGTAAATAAATGATTATAAATTTAAACCTCAACTAAATTTGGGATCAACATTTTTAGAAATTAGTTCCTTTCTTGTTTATATGCAAAGTAAATTTTATTAACTGATATCATGGACAAAGAAAACGATACGTAACTCATTGTGTCAGGTAAAGTTAATCTAGCATAACAAAGATTCCCAGCAAAAAAAAGAGAACTGAAAAAATCATGATTTTAATATTGTGTTCTCATTGGAAGCAAGTATTTAGTGCTAAAAAAGAACTGCAGAAGTTCTTCTTTTTAACCCAAGGTTGTCATTGGTAGGATGTTCTTCTTTTATGCTTCTTGTTGATTGCTTTTGAAGTACTTCTCTTACTTTATAGTAAAAATTCTACTTTAGCCTTATTGAAAATTAAAACATGCTTTAAAATTTGTGAAATTTTATTTTTTCTTTTAGAAATTATTAAATTTTTTTGCCGCTAAAAATACATTCATTTTTACCTTTTTGCTAGTAATTATTAATAACTTTCAAAAAAGCACAAAATATGCACTTAATTCTATTTTTGAAGTTGTAAAAATATTCTTTTTTGGAAGGATTTGATCTTTTTTGCTAGGTTATTATAGAAATCATTGCTTAGAAATCCAGGCAAAATAAATAATATTAAAGTATATTCTGTTTAAAAATCTCAAATATTTCAAAACTTGATCTTTAAGAATTAGCATTGTTTAAATACATTAAAAATTGCCTAATATATATTTTTACAGTCTGTATTATTTTATAATTTTCTTACAAACAAGTTTACTCAAGAACAGATACAGATCTACTTTCGAGTTTATTTGAAGGAGCACAAATTCCTAGCCGATCAGGGGGGAGTGGTTAGATATCCAAAATTGGTCATCATTTAAAAAAAATCACCAAAAATTCATATATGATTTGACATAAAATAAATAAATAAATAAATAAACAAAAAATTAATTATAAATATTACTTGTGAGTTCCTACAAAAAATACGCTTACATGCTTGGGATACTTTTTATAGTTTAAGAGATATTTATGTCGAAATAAATTTTTCACCTGTTTTTAGCCTCGTTTTTTAAGCTTTTTGCAAGTATTGTATTAATATATAGTCTAGATAAAAGACTATATTAACCTGAACTTGGAACTTTACAAAAATATTTTATATTTTTTGGGTTTCTTTCAAAAAAGCAGGCAATATTTTTTTACTTATAAAATTTGTTTTTTGTATTAGCTCCTATAATTTTTTAATGTTTTAAAAAGGAATCTTAATGTAGATGCCTGCAAAGTAAACCTCAAGGAGCTTGGGGCATCGGTCACCCCACAAACCCTATTCAAACTTTGTTTATTTTCCAATATTTATTTTAATTTGTTTGTAAAATTATCAAATAACAAAGGTAGGATCAAACAAGGATTACGTTACTTAAATATCCCCATATGTTGGGCAAACCCACAAAAATTAAACACAAAACAACAGAATTTTCTCGTAAGCTTTAGTGTAAAAAAAAAATGAAAATAATTACAAATTTCTTATGAGAAAACCTATTGATAAAAAACAAGAATTAAGTTCCATGTACAAAAACAATGTTCGCTACAAAAGTCCTTATGGCAAAACGTATGTAAAAAAAAAACAAAAATAAAGCGCAAAAACAATACTGTTAAGTTCTTCATGATAAAAGCGTATTTATAAAAACAAATACAGATGCTTATGTATAAAAAAAAGAATGGTATTCAAAAATCATTACAACACTGTTACCCCCAGGTCTACAACTTTGATTAACGTTGATATAATATGTGAGATAACACCGGCAGAAGAGAGTAACCATTTTGTTTATATTATGTTAAATCTAAAATAAGGGGTATATGTTTCCAATAAATCCTATAACATATCATTATTTTCAATCAGTCACAGATTAAACATGTCCTTTTTATTTAAGAAATTCACACTTTGTTAGCAAAATTATATAATTATAATAAGTTTCTTTTTTAATTATAAATATGTTTTTTTTTTTTAATGTAAAACAAACATTAAAAGAAAACAATTTTACAAAAAGCATTGTTTTTTTATTCATTTCCAAAAAGCACAAACAAACTTTCGTATATATGTATTTTCTTTGACAGTTCATCCTATAAGATAGTTGTGTAGAGAAATCTCATCACAATTTTCTCATAATACTTTTTATAATACTAATATTTGAATATATACATGAGATAATTCTCTCAGAGGGCGAACTTGACACACTCTGACAGAAAACTCTTACATGTTCTGTTACGTGTAGATAGGCTGTTGGGAATTTGAAGTATGTACAAAAAACAAAAGAAGCAAATTTGACAGTTACACAACAATAGGAAATTAATGATATAATGTAGAATGATCATTAATTATATACAATATAATGCTACATTTATTACTTCATTATTTGTATAATATTTATCTTTCTGTTATCTTTTCATTTCAGTTTTGTTGTGCATTTTGGCAAAACCCGCCATGAATGAAATTTTTTTAGTATTGGTATCTTATGTCATTGTTGGCACATTTGTGGCAATACAAATAGCTGTGGGGTATGCAACATTGCCAAGGTAAGTAAGATAAGATAAAATTCACAAAGATATATTTAATAATATATTGTATTGTGAAGTACATATATTTTAAGGAAATAATAAAAAGCAACTTTATTACGATTTACATACCTATTAAGATAATTTTTTAGAATAAATTGAGAATTTGGAGCATAAGTAGTTATTAGGAATAATATTCTTTTAAATGTTGCAAGTGTAGAAATCTAAATGTCATATTAATAAATAATCATTTGATTAAATGATATAATTTTTTCAAAATAAGTACTTAAGTATTACTTTTATTGAGAAAGATATTGAGATATTTCAGTTTGAAATAAAATCAGAGAATTCACAGAAGCAAGGCCATGAAGCTATTAATCATCTACAATACCAATTGTAGAGCTAAATAAAAAAATATAAATATTATTTTTGTTATTTTATTATTATCATTTACAGATTTAATCTTTATTATTAATTAATTGTATAACATAAATAAATTTAATTTATACCCCATTTAAACAAAATGAGAAAATGAGATTTCAAGTAAAATCTACATAAATTTTAAATGGATTTTCAACACAAACCAAAAACTAGTTGCAAATGTGATTTTAATAAAATCTCATAAAATTTAACTAGATTTTGAAAATTATCCTATACTATTTTTCTTTCAGTGTGTTAGTAAAATACAACAATGTGCTAAACAACATAATGACTTTTGAATGCAACTCTACATGTTCATGAAGAAATTTTTGTTTATAAGAAATAGCGTCGACAGAATAACGGGAACAAATTTTTATTTCCAACTTTATGTTAACCCCAGGTCTGCAGCTGAGATTAACGTTGATATAATATGGGAGATAACGACGGAAGAAAATAGTAACCGTTTTGTTTATATTATGTTAAATCTTAAATAAGGGATACACGCATTCCAATAAATCCTACAAGACATCATTATTTTCAATCAGTCACAGAGCAAACATGTCTTTTTTATTTAAGATATTCGCATTTTTTCAGCGGAATTTTTACAAAACACTTTTTAAAATGTAAAACAATCATTAAAAGGAAACAATTTTGCAAAAAACATTGTTTTTTTAATAACTTCCAAAACACACATACACGCAAACAAACTTTCGTATATGTGTATTTTTTTTTTTTTTTTTTTTTGACAGTTCATCTTATAAAATGGTTGTGTAGAGAAATCTCATCACATCACTCTCATAATACTTCTTATAATATTAATATTTAAATCCACACTTGAGATAATTCTCTCAGAAAGCGAATTTGACACTCTCTGGCAGAAAAATCTTAAATATTATGTTACGCGTAAATGGGCTGTAAGAGGTGGAGAATACGTGCATGAGAAATTTAAATTTTAAATTGCCTTTTTTACCGAAAATTTTAATTTTTTCCATTTTTATTTTTTATTTATCTTTTTAAAACAATATTAATTCATTTTGCATTTTTTTAAAAGATCGAAATATTAAATAAGAAAAATAAACTTGACAGTTTATGTTAAACATTATTGCTCAAATTTGTGTTTAAACATTTATTGCGAAATATGTTTCTTATTGATCCACACGTAACATTTCAAAGAGAGAGATAGAATTTTACAATTGTGAACATAAAAATGTCTACGTGTAGACTAGGGGTAAATAAATATTTCAAAATTTAAAGAAAACAATGAACAAATAAAACATGATTTGAATTTAATTAAAAATGAATGTAAAAAAGTTTTAGTGAGACAAATAAATTGTTTGGCGATTGTGTGTAAATGATTGAGAATCCAGTCGCCAAACAAAATTTAATTAATGTCAAAATTTTAGTGTAAACGGAGTAGATTTTGTTTTATCGAAATCTTATTCAAACAAGATTTAGAATATAAGTGCAAATGCGATATAATACTTATCTTTATTTAAATCAAAATTGAAAATAGGAGAAATGCTATTACATAATTTTAAACATCTTTTAATTCGTTCATTTATAGCGCCGTTAGTTCTATGAAAAGCATTATCAGAAAAACGGTTTCTTCTTAGTTCTCTTGATGTATTATACAAATTGACATAATCGTTTAGATCAGACCAGATATAACTGTAAGATCTACGGTCATGTTAAGTTTGAAGACCAAATAACTTTCTCCTAGCATCAAAGGAGGGAATATTAGGCCATAATAATAATTTAAAAATCATTTTTGTAAAAAGAATTTAAATGTACTCTAAACTATCCTATTCTGTTTTATAAAATGGACACCAAATTATTGGGCAATATTTTAAATTGCTACGATAAAATGAAACATGCAATGATTTGAGCGTAATAGGGTCACTGAATTATTTTGAATTTCTCGTTATAAAACGAATCATTGCATAAGCTCTATAATAACTGAATGATAACTCAGTGTCAAATATAACTCCCAAATGCTTAAATTAAACATTGCGCTTAATAGCTGTGTCATCTATAGAATAATTAAATATAATATGTCCCAAAGGACGTGTGAAAGAAACTATACAACACTTGGTAACATTAATTCTTAGATCATTATCAAAACACCATTATGACAAACGATTAAATCGTACTACAATTTTCAACAGCCAAATATATTTGATAACAAATTAAGGTCATTTAAAAATAAGAAGCATTTACTAAATTTGAATATGGATCGTAAATCATTTATAAATAATAAAAATAATAAAGGTCAAAGATGTGGGAATATCACAAAAATTTAATTATCCAATCTTTTCATATTATTACTTCATTTTGACATATTATTCCATCCAATATTTACATATTATTTCTTCATTAATTATATTCATTTATACCACCATATGTGATAAGATATGGTTTTTCTTATTAAACACTTTAGTGGTAATTAATCAATATCTTATATTGCTTGAATCACACCAAGTGTAACTAAACCTTGTATATTTATATTTATTCATACATAAACTAAATGAGAATTACAATGAAGTTGGAAAACAAATATTAAAAACAAAATTTATTTAAAAACAAACAAGTATTGAATTTTTCCACAAAGTTTGTGAAAAGGATAAGTATTATATTTATTTATTAAAACATTTTGTTGTAATGAGAATAATAATACTCGTATTAATATGGTTTAAAAACAGAATATGGTTTAAACACATGGTGAAAAACTGCAAATAATTAGTAATTGTAGAAGTAATGATATTTTTCATGTTAATAAAATTTTGTTTGTGATGCAAATATTTAAAAACATATAATTCTTGCAGTCAATCATATTAAAATTTTTATTGAGTTTAAACATTAAAAGATAAAATTTAAACAAAAACGTTGTTATCATGAACACAGAGTTATTAAAATTCAAGAAAATTAACAATGAGAACATAATATTGCTGTGATGATAATGCAGTAACTATGTTTTTTCTCTGGGTGTACTTAAGGAATTTATAGGATTAACAACATCTTCTGCATAAATAATGAAATTATGAAAATTATCAGAATTACAAGTGTATTCGTAAATATTAAAATTATCAGAATTATATTTAGTAAAAGTACTTTTAATGTAATCAGCGAATAATTCACAAGACTGCTGATTGCCATTAGAAGATAAATTTCCAAAAAATATTCCCTTAATATCATAATTAAACTATTTTTTTTTTCTCAGAATTTCTTATAAATTATTAGCATTTCAACAATTTTTCTAAACATTAAAATATTTCCATTTTTTCCTTTCGCCCACAGTAAATCCTTTAATGGCACTGTTTGCAGTATAATTTTTATCTACATGACATACACTATGTTGCCATTGCGTTTACGGGAATCATTACTTGGTGGCATCATACTATCCGTTACACAAATATATACAAGTATGCGTTACGTGGAGGACACCTTTCAGTGGCAGGAGGTAAGTTGAACATTTTACAGACAACATTCAACAAGAGGATAGTGATAACAGCATAAACATTTGTAATAACCAGGGCAATCAAAAATATTCTCCAAAAAATGTATTTTATGAGCATAAAAAATGCTATTAAATTCGGAAAATGAGGTATATTTTAATTTAAATTAGAAATATAAATTAAAAAGATATGGTCTTAAAATATCAATTCTTCTAGCTGGATTTTAAATTATTTATTGTAAAAATAATTTGATTTTTTATTAGTAACTGTTAAAAGATATTTTCTTTTTGCACTTAAAAAAATTCAAAACTAAAACATTATGTCAGAAAATTATAAAATTTCTATCAATTCATAAGATGAAAATTATTAGGAAATCGGATTCCAAAGAATATAGTAAGAAGGAAAGATCACTAATAGCAAATTATATAAAAATTTCTATTGGATGCAAAATATGTAAAATTTTTCTCATAAGTGTAGAATATGCAAAATCATGCTCTTTAGTGTAATTAATTATAAACTATACTCTTAAGTGTGAAATATGCAAAAAATGTGCCATTTATATTGCTAACATATGCTCTAAAATAATTTTCTATGCAAATATGACAAGATATGCTACTAAACCGAAACTATGCAAAAATATGCTATTATGACCTGAATATGCTATAACAAATCAATGCCAAAATTCTCTAAATTGTCTGAAATGAATAAATATCTAACAGTATGGTTAATTTGAAGCTCGATAGTAAATATGATTTTGCATATTTTTGGTTGACCTGGTAATAACAAATAAAACTTAAATTGCTACTACACCATTAGAGGGGGCGGACAAATTTCAAAGAATATATATTTGTTTCTATTAAATAAATAAAAAAAAAAAACGAAGTAGCTTTATTCTGTAAAAGTTGCAGTTAGGTTAGAAGAAACAAAAAATTATTAAATAAAATTTTACTATTTAATTTGCTTTGTTGATTTTTTTCTACATTTGCCATTTGTTTTCGAAGGCACAGGGGACTGAATGCTGGTAGATCTTTTTATTTTTTGTTTTTACAAATATTTGTTTATGATTTAACAACTTTAATTTTTATTTATTTTAGCAAGAAAATATAAAACTTTTTTATATTAACTATTATTTTTAGTAATTTTCATTTGATGTTTAAGGATAAATTTTTATTTTATCTCTTATTCCTACTTTTGCGACTCAGGCTTTTTACTTATTTAATTCGTCTTAAAAAAGCTTTATAGATTTGTTACTTTAAAACTTTAGTAAAATTAATAAATTTTTCTTTATATTTATTGTGACGCGTTATGAAATTTAGACCCTCATCAAAAAAAAAAAAAAAAAATAAAATAAAATAATGTAATTAATTTCCTTTTGACATGTTAAATACAGAATGTGACTTTAATGAACTTTTACTCTCATCGCAGCTGGGTAATAAATAGGATTTTTTCGATTTTTTTTTATTGTTAGAATAAAACAAATAATTCGAATAAGGCGCATTAAATATTATTGGAATTGTTCGAATAATTTGAAATATAAAACAATAATATAAAATTTTGGTAAGTTTTAAAAAATTTTGTTGTAAAATGAAAAAAAAAAAACAACTTAAAACTTAATAATTCTTGGTAAATATACTTTATGCGTGACAAACATAAAAACAAAAAGTCTGACTGCTATATTCAGCTGTGCCGCTTCTTATATACCCTTCACCCGTGTTGAGTTATGTTATATGCAGTGTTGTCAGGAGATGAGAAAAAAGAGACTAAATTTAACTTTAAAAGAGGTCAAAAAAGGCTGAGTGCTCTAAAAAGAAATGCCAGAAAAAAAAAATTTTTTTTTTTTTTTTTTGCTTTAATTTAAAAACTTCTCATTAGTTCTTGAAATTTTTCTAAAGAAATTATAATAAATTTATAAATAACACCCAGTGGGTGATTTTTCTTACTAATAATATCTTTTTTAAATTATTTTCATAAATAATTTCTATTGCTCATGAAATATAACTATTAGAAAATAATTTTAATTATCGATTTAGTAATTACTCAAAATTAGTTAAGGTACTTTTATTTGGAGGTACACAAAAATGCTTAAATGAATAATTCTGCGAAAATAAAATTGGTAATAGTAAAAGGAAATAATTTTCTTCCTTATTGAAATACTAATATTTTAGCATTTTTGAGGCAATTTTAAAAATTCAAAAGGTTAGACAAAAAGCTAGAATATAAAACAAAAATTTTTAAGCGAAAAGCGAAATAAAAGGGCTAGATTTAGTCTTAATAGGAATAAACTTTCAACACTGGTTATATGAAAATAAAATATATTACATTGGATGTAATTAAAAATTATTATTACATTTTAATATATTATTATCACATGTTATCATATAGTTATATAAACTTATCATATTATTATTTCATTTTGTCATATTATTATTCCTTCTTATAATATATTAAAATTAAATTTATTAATAAAAAATAATTTTTATAAATTTTTTTATTGAAAATAATAAAGAAAAATGTTCATTAGTAAAAAGAAGAAAAAAATATTTACATATTTTTTGTTAATTAATTATATTAATTTGTACAACCATTGTACAACCTTCACATATAAATTAAATGAGAATTACAATTAAGTTGGAAAACAAACTTAAAAGCAAACAATAGTTTGTTTATAAATATACAATTTATGAATTTTTCCACTTAGTTTGTGAATAGGATAAGTTATCTATTTATTTAAAACATTTTATTGTCATGGGAATAATAATATTAATACGGTTGAAAAACAGAATGTGGTTTAAGAAGAAGGAAAAAACTGCAAATATTTAATGGTTGCAGAAGTAATGATATTTTCAATATTAATAAAATTTTTGCAGTCAACTACATTAAAACTTTTATTGAGTGTAAACATTAAATGACAACATTTAAACAAAAACTTTTGTTATCATGAACACAGAGTTATTAAAATTCAAGAAAATCAACAATGAGAACATAATATTGTTGTAGTGATAATGCTGTAACCATGTTTTTTCTCTGCGTGCAGATAGTGCTTGAAATGTAGAATGTTATAGGCTAGATCTCGATCGGATGCCACGACCATAATTTAAGCCCTGATTAGCTTCAAATAGAACGAAGCAGGTGGTGTAGTAACGGCCATATAAAGCAAATATTCATTATGAAATATCAAAGAAACCATAACAGTGAGAGCGCTTAAATAGGACGGATAGGTCCAGGGAGAAAGGTAGCCCCCATTCAATGAAAATATAAATTTTCTCATCAAATAATAAAAATATTACAGTGAAGGTCTTAAAAAATTTAAAATTAATTTTCATATCAAATTTCGAATAGGATGATTAGGTCCAGGGGGAGTAGTAGGTTTTAAAACAAGTAAATATTAGTTCTAGCTTCAAATAGAGTAAATAACAAATTTAATACTTTGAAATTTTACAAAACTTCTCACATATTTAAGCAAGATATAATCACTTCGGTACAGAACAAATATTTTATAAATGTAAGACAATACGAAATTAGAAAAGGCTATAGTGAAAAATTTATGGACCGATTTGATTGATTTAAAAAACCGAAATTCAAAAGAAAATATTTGTAACAGATTTATGAAATAATGAAGACTTATCTTAAGTAGGAGCTTCAATAAATCTAATAAAATCCTATAACTCGGTTAATACTGGATCTACTTAGTTCAAGAACGTGAAAGAACGTTGTCGCTAGTTTACATAGGCACTTCAAAAAGTTTAAAAACCAAATATGCCATAGTTTATTGTTGTGTTTTCAGATCCCCAGGAAAGCAGCAGCTGCAAGGGAAGCGGACATTAAATAAATAAAAAAAAACAGGTTTGCCAATAACTCGGTTATTTATGTTTATGTTTACCGACTTGATTGATTCAAAAAATCGAAATTTAAGAAAAATGTTTGTGATCGATCTATACAAGAACCAAGTCAGTGGCTTATTCAGTACTTGGAACTTGGATATCGATCAAAAATGCGTTTTCGCCGATATCTCTGTAACTACTAAACCGACTGAGTTCATTTCTTCAGCAAAAAAATGAATTCAGCAAAAAATTTTCGATTTTGTTTTGCAGAAGCAAAGTCTCTAGCTTATAGAGGGCTTCAGAAAATCGAAAACCTGTTTAAAAGATAGATTTTTTTTAATATCTCCCCTAGTTTTTAAGCTAATCAGTTCATCCATTTTTAATTCGAAAAAAACCAGAGAAAACAGTTTTTTACACTTATGAACCGATCTTGCTGAATTTCAATAAAAAAATATTCACTAAAGGATTTTCGATCGTCTGAGATATATACTATATATATATCAGATATCGGTGAGCTTCATAAACACGATTTCAAACGACGGACTTCGTTATATAAACTTTTTTGCTCTCCGACGAAAGTTGTGGTAATTAAAAATGGAATGACAAACTTATGTACACTTTACACCTGTAGTTAAGGATATAAAAACGAAATAAACAATTATTTTAATAGTATATTAAGACAGATTTGCTTGTGTCAATACAAGAAATACATACGTATATTTAAGAAAATTATTTAAGATATTTTTTTAAAAAGAATAGCATTTGAATGATTTGACTTAAACCGATTTCGCATTTTATTTTTATAAAATGTAATTTTGCAAAATATTTTTTGCACTTTTAATTGTTGTATTCAGTTCCTACGGCAAACATCAATTAAATGCTTCAAAAATTTCCTCCGTCTCCATAGGTTAATGCGATTCATTTTTCACAGTTTCTCTGCTAAATTATCTTCCAAATATCTCATTTCCAAACTCTTTAGTTTTGCTTAGAGTTATACTTTAAGTATAACTATGGAGCTGGTTTAACATATTTCAGAGTTTTTAATGAATATAAGAGTATTTAAAACTTTTAAACTTTTTCTGAACACTTTTTTTGCCTAATTGTAGTACAAAAACTCTGTTTTGGTACTGCCAAATAGAGGCAACAAGGCAATTTACGATTGCAAACTTGTTTATGGTCCTTCGAACAGGATGTCGGCTTACAACATTACTGTAACCACATCTATAACAGCGTTTACGACGCTAAGTTCAATCACTTTTTTACTTTCCCCAAACGCATGGCGTTGCTAAATGAGTCCCTCAAAATTGCACCCAGTGCAAGGCGGGCGCCATGTTTAGGTTTCAACGAAACCAGAATGGATAAGACACCACGAATGCTGATGAAGTGCATAGCGTCACAGTCTGGTGTCTAATTATAGTCTACAAACTCTGCTTTGGTGCTGCCAAATAGAGGCAACAAGGCAATTTACGATTGCAAAATTGTTTACAATATTTATAAAAATTTAACTTTAATTTCAAAAGGTTAAGTTAATTATATTAAAAAAATTTAATTTAAATTAAGTTAATATATTTTGCAGAAGCAAAATTAAGCTACTTTAAAGTTCAATATTTAACGAAAATTGTACTTTTTGCTTTTTTTTTACACAAACACACCTTCAAACATAGGCTTTATGACTTTTTAACATTCCCAATAATAAAATATTTTTGGAAAATTTCATGACTTAATAAAATTTAAAAAAAAGCGTAGGTTTGGTTCTATAAAAGATATTGACTTCAGTCTTTTGAATATTTTTTTTTTTTTTTTTTTGATTTTATGAAAAAAGTAAACTTTTCAAAAGACTTTTTTTTAAATTGAACAAAAAGTCATGTCATTATATTTGTACCATTATTTCTTATGTAGTGTTTAAAATAAATATGAACCTTTCATTCCTCCTAAAATCATTTGAAAAGCTTTGATAACCAATTTTAGCCAATTTTTCAAAAGTAAACAATATTTAATAATTTTAATTGATTTTAATTATATTTGTGTGTTACGTATACGCTAGGGTTTTTATCCCGAGAAGTTCCGCGATAAATTTGACGGGAATTTAGCCAATTTTTTACTTCCCGATTCAAGAGATTTTTTTGATGGGAATCTCGGGAATCAAAAACTTCCAAAGATGTGCATTTTTATTATTTTGAAAATAAAAAAATCTGCAAACTTGTTTAGAATTATTTACCTTTTTTAATATTTTATTAAAAATATTATATCTTCAAACTCAATTACTGTTGCCGAATATTTACTTAAATCGGTAATCAAATAATGCATGATTGACGCATTTATAAATTATAAGAAAACTTGAGACCATGTTAGATAAAGATATCCATCGACACATGATGTTAGTGTTAGTTTTTCTTGATGAAAAATCTAAGACTTTAACGTTTTTTGTTTATGATAAAATCGAACGAATAAGATATATTGAAGAAAGTTCTTTTAGGGGCTTAATATATGGACTAAAGCTTTTAAAATATGCTATAAAACGAATAAAACATGCACATATTTTTTATTTTAATTTTGTTAAAAGACAAACATAAAATTTAAATTCACAATTATATTAAATTAAAAATAAATGTGTAATGAATATAAAAATTAATTAAAATTTATACTTACAAAAGATAAACAGAGTTTGCTTTTATTTAGAAATGCACAATTTAATCTATTTGACCTTAGAAATTCGTTCTACATACTATAGAAAATTACCGTGTTAGGTGTATTTTTAAATGATTTTGATTCCTTTTGCAGAATTCATATAAATCTAAAATTGCCCCCATTGTATTGGTAACAAATGGCAATTGTCTCAATGATAGATTGATTTTCATAAAATTATATTAAGGGTGATAGTTCTATACAGCTTTTGTGCTCTCAGACGGAATACTCTCATTATAGCTTCCTTATAAAAAATTTATCAGTTCTTAGTTGTATTATAAAAACGGATAACCTCCGAAAGAAATGGTTTATAGTACATATTAAATGAACTTATTATGCCTTCAAATAAATTACTGTGATTTATACTCTAAGAGGCTTATTTATACTCCTATCTATGTTTTAGGCTATCCAAGTGAGATTTAATAAAAACCTTTTAAATGGTATTGCTTTGTCAAATATTTCACAATACATTACTTCTTTAGCCATTTTAAAACTTTCTTTAGTTTTTCGATACGTATTTGATACATTTAGAATTTATTTATATCACATTTTTAACGAACAATTATGTACGTTAAACTAGCAATAAATGTATGTGTACAACAATAATTAATAAATAATAAAAAACGAAATTATTTGTTCTGTGGAATTTTGGAATCTTAACAGGAGATAAAAAAAATGAAAAACCTCCCTTTTTAAAATTTTTTTAAACTCTTCCAATTTTGCATTAAAAATTGATATTTTTGCCACCAATTTTTGAATAACTCCGAGACTATTGAACGTTAAAAAAGTAATAATTTTAAGATATCTTGATTCTATTCGTAATCTGTTGGAGTATTATTTATGTAAATTGGAAAACCCGTTTTCTAGTGAACAAGAGCTACCGCCTAATAAGGGGGTTATATTAGACAAGCCATACAAAATAAACACCCCATTGAAAAAAAAAAATGAAAGCACTTGCTTGTTTAGCACATCAAATTACACCTAGTCCAAGTATGTTTTTTTTTTTAAGGAGAAAAAAAATTTGGTGGCCAATTAAATCTGCGTCCCTCTGCTGTTGTTAGTTTTGGAGACATAGTTTAGCTAAAATTAAGTTAAGATATAATATTTTTCAATATTTTAAAAAGTGTTTTTTTTTTTAATCCTTCTCAAAATTTTGCAAAATAGACTTAAGATATTTTATCAGAAGTACACAGATTTTCTTTTTTTTCTACACAAAAAATTTATATAAATTTTAATTTTGCACAAAATATGATACAAAAGTATGCATTTATGACAAAATATGCAAAAATGTATAGTAAAAAATTGATGCCATTGTAAAGAAAATTACTCAATTCGCAAAAAAATTTAATTTGTACCCTTCTAGGAGTAGAGGAAAAAACAAGCATGAAAAGTGAAAAATTAACTTTCGGTCCTTGATTATTACTTATAAAACAGTTTCAGTTTCTATGATTTTAATTGATTTGTTTTTAGCATTATAACTTCTTTCTGTAACGTCTATGTATTTATAAAAAGAGTTATCTGACCACTTATTCGCTGTCACTGAAAGGCAACCTTTAATATCATTTTTCTATTCAGAATAAAAATTATAAATTTAATTCCATATTTAATTGTTTTGATTAAAAAAAAATACAGGTCATTATCAACAATTTTTAACCTGGCTGAAACTGACTTTACTCCTTAATAAGTTTTGTATTACTACTGTTTTAAACAAATGGGTTACAGATTTGAGCTCGCAAGTCTTTAGCAACATGGGTTTCATATTGTAATCATGATTGTTGTTCAAAGTTCAAAAACTTAGAAAAAGGGCTAAAAATTACTTAACTTTTTCCCATTCTGCGCACGCTTAGAATTTTTGATCTCATTTGATCCTACGAGGGCGGATCAATAAGTTCATAAGCTTTCGAACTTCCCTCTTAGTTATATGAAATGCAACACTATTCCCATCAAGTACCACCTGTTAGTAGACTACTGTCAAATTTTGAGCAAGTGTTGGCATTTACTTTGCATAAAAAATAGGATTTTTCGAAATCCTTAAAATAGGCATTTTTTTTTGGTCAATAATTTCACCGTTGGAGCTGAATCTCTCTCCTCCGAGCCATTTCTTTAGGTTTGGAAATAGGCAGTAGTCACTAGAGGCTAAATCCGGAGAATATGAAAATTATACAAAAATTGCACATTTTCTTTTTGTATCTTTATATAGCAAATTACAATTTGTACAAATATGGATATATGTAATAAATCGGGACTATAAATTTAAATAATATATCGTTGATAGTTGAAAACGGGACACTTTTGTCAAAACAGATTTTGTTAAGGCACATCGCATGGACAGCACGAAATTGGCCATAATTGGCATAAACAGGTGGTGTTTATAATGCTTAACTGAAATATGAAGGCCACTGTTGCCACTTTAGCCTTTTTAAGGCTAAATCTAGCCTACTTATTTTGCTTTTAGCCTCAAAATTTAAATTTTGGCTTCCGGCCATTTTTGATTCTTAAATTTGCCTTAAAAAGGCTAAAATGTTAGTATTTCAACAACGAAGAAAATATTTTCTTATTTGCTATTACTAATTTTATTTTTACATAATAATTTATTTAAGCATTTTTTTGTATTTATTCGCAAAAAAAGAAATCTTTGTTTGTATATTTAACAAAAATTTACGCCTGCGTTGCATCATTATCCAAATCAAGAATAACTAATATTCTAATAACTAATTTGATGGAATTACTACATCGATTATTATAATTATTTTTTAGTTTGCTTCATTAACTATTTATAAACTTAATTTTAATAAATTCTTATAAGAACGAAAAATTATCCAAGGGCTTAAAAATGCTTATTTTAAAAAGGATTATAATTTAAAAATGTCGAAAAATTACTTCAAAACATTAGATAATTTTACATAGGAAATATAATCCAAATTTGCATCGAAATTTTTGGGGTGATTTTTCATTTGGGTTATTTTACTGACAACTGTTTTATGTTTTATTTATAAATGTTAAAAAAAAAATATAAAACTAATGAGAACGAAAAAAAAGTTTTTAAATTAAAGAAAAAAATTTAACTTTTTTCTAGTCTTATTTTTTTGGATATTTAACCTTTTTTACCTTTTTGCAGTTCAATTGAGCCTCTTTTTTTCTCGGCTCCTGGCAACACTGTTAGAGGCGCATCAAAAAATTTGGAAAGATAAAAATTTTGTGGACCAAAAAAAAAATTTCTTGGGTTAAAAAAAGATCACAATATTTAATAGCATTTCTTTGTAATAAACTATAATAAGATATATTTTCGAATAATATATGGAAAAATAATTCAGATTCGATCCACAAATTTCGCAAAAGTTAAAACAAATCACGATAGTATATAGAACATTTTTACAATTTTACTAGGAAACCCTACAATATGCTACACTAACATCATCAAACATTGAAAGTGTCCTAAATTTTATTTGAGTAAATCAGTAGGTTTTGATACTACGTGTAATTTTTACCAGAATTATACATAATATCACAATATTTAATAACATTTCTTTGTAATAAACTCTAATAAAATATATTTTTGTATATGATATGGAAAAATAGCTTCATTTGATCCGCATTTTTCGCAAAATTTTTAAAAATCGCGGTTTTTAGTATAATGAAAATTTACTAGGAAATCCTAAAATATGCCACATTAATAACATCAAACATTGAAAATGTCATAATTTTTTTTTTTAAATAACTCAGTAGGTTTTGATACTACGTGTAATTTTTACCAGAATTATACATAAATTTCTAGTTTATACAAATTTTTATATGTTCAATTTAAATCCGCCCCCTGGAGGAAGTAAATAACGCGAACTGATTCTATATTCATTCGAGTCACTTTATATATATACAAATGGATTTTTATGTATAAATAAATAAATTAGTATATAAGTAAAAATAAAAAATAAAGTAATAATTTTTTTCTTAAGGCCAAAAATACAAATTTTTTGACAATGACCCATATATTTATTTATACCAATAGTTAAAAATATACTAAAAGAAGTATAATATAAACAAATTATTCGTTGTATTCGAATATTAGTCATACAAATATTCGAATTTTTTGTTATTCGAAAAATACCATTTTTAAATTCTTCGAACAGTTATGTGTATCAAATTGTTCGAATTATTCGAACGAATATTATTCGAATGGATACCCTAGTAATAAATATTTTCTTATCATAAATTGTATCACTTGGAGGGTATTAAGTTCTCAAAGGTCATTATATGTAAATGATTAAAAAATAATAATTAGATTTTAAGGTTATGCATTTAATCTCTTATGTCACATTTAATCTTTTTCATATTGATTTCCCCTTTTCAAAACTCTTGAGGGTATATTTAGCTACATGTGTTAAATTTCTAAATAATAATTATTATATGTACATTAGAGGTGTACATTTCTTTACAAGAAAAAAAAAAGTACCACGTTGTAGCCCATGTTGTACTAATATTTAAAAACGTTCTCAAGAAATATTTCGATGAAAAATTTTTACGCACCGAAAGAAATTTCTAAAAACATTTGAGAATTTCGTTATGATAACCGAATTTTTTGCCTAATGACTTTAAATGGTTGCACTAATTATCACATAAATTTATTTGTATTGTGTTATATATTAGTTTCTAATTAATAATCGTTTTAAGAGCAATAATTCAGTTGCGATAATTAAGAAATAATTAAATCATGTAAAAAATTTGATTCCTAAAGTAGAATCCAAATTTAATTTATTGTTTATTGTATTTGTTGGTTTAAAAATACACAATTAAAAAAATACATTATTACTTCTGAGTCAACATAATTTAAAGAACCAATGTGGAACCGATGTTTACTAACATAGACTCACGAAAAACATTTTGTATTGATTCCGTTAATGAAAATTATCAGGCCAATACATCTTAGATATTTAGGTTTCTGTACCAATTTGTACCGAAGGTAGGTACCACCCCAGTTTTTCATTTATAAGAGGTTCTTATAAGGAACTTCGTTCAATGAGTATTCTGAAAAAATAAAATTATTTGACATTCACAATTCCATTCTCGTTTTAAAAATAACAATATTACTTACTATTTATTTGTAAACCATAGTTCCTTTTGGTACTTTTTATGGGTCCATGTTACTATAAATTACGTTTTGCTTTATAATATTTTTTTATAAATCATTTTTTTTTTTAATAATTTTTGCTTTACAAATAATTAATTTTATTTTCTTAGAAATTTCAAAACGAATTTGACAGTTTTTTCAGTTAAGTCAACCGAATTGGTCTACAATTCCACAGTGTCCCACAGCGTCCCAAATTTGAACACCTCGGGTATAAAATTTTTTATTCCTTATACCCGAACCGACTTGAAAGAGTTTTATATGGGAGGATTCTGCTGATCGGGATCCATAAAATAACATCGTCTCTTTTAGTTTAAAAGATATTAGGCTTCAAAAATTAAAATTTTTACTTTTTAGCCTGCCTTGATGAAGTTCTTTCGCTACAGTGGGTCTAAATTTCAACCGATTTTTTTGATCTTTTTTATTTCATTAACAACAAATAGCATACTTATGTAAAGAAATAATTTTTAAAAATATTTACGAAGTCAAAACTTATAAGGCATCTAAATTTGAACTTTTAAAAAAATAGATTTTTTCCCATTTTTTTTTTTTGTCAATAAAGTGGTGACATTATTTTTCTGTTATATAAAAATTTTCTTAGATAAAATATGTAATGTTTATATTTTTCCGAAAGACAACTTTTTAGGTAATTGTTTGAAGAAAAAAATTTCCAAAAACTTTAACCGTGCGAGAACCAGGGTATCTCAAATTCCAGCTGTCTTTTCGTGACCTTCAAATTTTTACCTTAATTTCACAAATCGCAAAGCTGGAATTAAAAAAAATTATGTTTTTTTACACAGTTTAATGTGTTTTTAATTTTTTGGTAATAGAAATTTTTGCACCACGATAGTGGTTAGGAAGATATGGCAAAAAAAATAAAAATAAAAAAATCCCATTTTCATTGTGGTAACCAAAATTTTTGCCAATCAAATCCAGCCGGTTCCAATAGCTATCACGTAAATAGTTTGCAATCACAAAATGTTTCGTTTATTAGCAAAATATTATAGATACACCAAAGAAAAACTTTAGTTATAATAAACGAATTTGTGGAAGCCAGTTTAATTCCACATACCATAATGGTTGCAATTGCTTTATTCTTTATTAAAGGAAAACTTTAATAAACATATTTATATAATGATTTCATAAATATATATGTACATTCTAACTGATAACGTCGGAACCTTTTTTGTTTCGAGAAATCTGAATAGTCTTCCAATTATCATATACAGTTTCGAGCATAAAAAATGCAACGCTATGTTATATGATTAGGGCTTTAACGTTATTAAATTAGCCAATTCTGTTGTGATTTTAGTCCTTGGAGCCTTAGCCAACTATTATATATCATTTATTTATTTATTTGTTAGTTTCAGTCTATGGATACAATATTATCCTTATAGACATCAATGATAATTTAATATACATAATTAAATTAATTATTTAAACAAACTGTTGAACAAATTTTTCAATTCAAGATCTGATATACTTAAGTCTAATTCATCAGAATATTTATTGAATAACCTCATAGCTTTTATTAATATTCTATGAATATCTATATAAAGGATATAATTATTTTGCCTTAGAGATCTAGGAGGTACATATATTTTTATGGTATAAAGCAAATCAGGACAATCAATTAATCCACGAATTATAGCATTTCGGAAATATACAGAAGAAATTTTACGTCTTGTTTCTAAAGTTTTCATAGAAATCAAGGCACACTTATCAGGGTATGTAGGAATCGAAATTTGAGGGTTTACAAATGAAAAATTTAAAAACGAAAGAGCAAATTTTACTTGAATTTTTTTCAATTCTATTTATAAGTAATTGAGTACAAGGGCTCCAGATAAATGAAGCATATTCTAATCTAGATCTCACAAAGGATGTAAATAAAAATGCTTAACATTGAATAAGCTTTAGGTATCATATAACTCAAGTGAAATCTAAAATTTCATTCACGGACGATAGTAAATGTTGATGTATTCTATATCGGGATATAAGAGTGTTACAACAGTCATAGAAAAAGATTTGTTTAAATTAAAAGGCAAACCATTGCGGAGAAATTGTTTAAAAAATTTTTAAATCATCAACATGCAATAAATGAGACTTTCTGAAACATAGGTTAATGCCATTAATAAATATATTAAATAACAGAGGACCCAAAACACTACCTTGTGGAATACCAGTAGTAGGAATAAATAATGTAGAACAAATACCATCAAGATAAACTACGGATTGTCTATCCGACAAGTAATAACGAAACCAAGATAACATTCGGGAATGAACGCCCAATTTATATAATTTTAATAATAAAAGTTCATGTGGTACTCGGTTAAATACCTTAGCAAAGTCCGTGTAAATCGCATCAATCTGCAATCGATCTTAAAAACTATCATCACAATACTTGGTAAAAACAGCCAAATTTGTTGAGATAAAGAAATATGCCTCTGTACATTGAAGACAAGCTTATGATAAACAAATGTTCAAGAATTTTTGAAATATTAGTTAATTTGAAAATTGGTCTAAAATTAATGACATTATTTCCAAATGACACTTTTTTCCAAATTGTTACACAAAGTTGTTAAAAATTTAGTTAAAAAATTTTAAATTAATGCGAGGAAAAAAATGCAACTCTTAAAAAATAAATAGAATTTTTTAAATTTTGATAAAATTAATTTTTGAAAAAGTCTGAAAACTATAACTTAATTGCATTACAGTCAATTACTCTTAATACACATAGATTTAACGTAATTTAAACGACAAAGGATATTAATAATAGTAAAACACAATATATTCCCCTTTATTTACAAGAATTTAGGTATATTTAAGTATAACACTATGATGATGGTACTGAAATATATGTGTAGTTCCAATATAAGTATTCTTAAAAATTATCTTAAAGATACAATATTGAAATGATCTTGTCTTTAAAATTTAATACGTGTCTTGTATCAATAGATATTTGATATTATCCGATTGAACACATGTGGCCATTTAAATTTACCACTGTCACCAATTGTTAATTTAATGACGTTAATATGATAAGGAGAAATCCTCCTAACATACCAAATATTATTTACTAACATAAAGGCAGCTGCTTTACTTTTGTTTTAACGAGTATTTTATAGTAGAAATTAGTTTCGATTACAACAACTTGAATTAATTTGAATGTAAATGCAAACACTTCGATTTTAGTCTATCTGGGTAAAAAAAAAGTTGAACGGTCCAATAATCACGAAGGATGAAGCTTTAGCGTAAAAAATGTTTAATTCTTAATTGCCTTACCCTATGCAAGAATTCGCTTCATAACCAAAATCGAGGTATTTATGAACAGTATTGCGTTATCGGGCATTAAAAATTATCATATATTTAGCTTTTAATTCCATCAAAGCTTCGTATTATTGCGGTCGAAGGCTCATAAGCTATTATGAAGTGTCATGGTAACAAAAAATATCATAAATATTTGATCACCTTTGTGTAGAGAATCTTTGAAGTTTTCAAATTAATAAAAAATAAATAAATATAAATTAGTTTCGAAAAGATCAATCATTGTGGAAAATTTTGAAATATAGTATAGCAAAATAGAAAAATTTAATAAAAATAAAAATTATTTAGTAATGTTTATATTATCTATAGACTTCATGTCTTCAATTCTAAATATTTGAGAATAGAAAATTTTTATCGAAATTTAAAGAATTCACGTTGATTTGTTAAGAGCTTTATTTTTTTTCTCGCTAAAATTTACCACTGCTTTTACTAAACACTTGATAATTTTACTTATGGACAAAAATCTTCCACAAAATTATATACAATAGGTGTTTATGGCCACAAATAATAAAATCATTAAAGTATTGTTACATCGGTTATCGCTATAAGCAAAATATACATGAACAATAATCACATCACATAGCGTTGCATTTTTTATGCTCGCAACTGTATATACTTACACCTATGTGTGTTAATAACGAAAAACATAACCTGCAACAGAAATTATATAAATAACTTATAACAGAATGACATAGACGAAGTTATATGTATATATTTGATTCATATGAATTACGTATGGATTGTATAATCATATCTAAAAATATAAAAAAACTATTATTATATCAAGTCAAGGATGTAAACAAGAATCTTACATCATATCATATTTTATACGTTTTCTTAATTTCGAATTTGATGCACTTAGTTTTTCCTTAAATGTACTTGAAAATTTTTTTTCAATATTTTTTATATAAAATGACAAAGTAATTAAACACCAATAACTCGATCATGGTACCTAGTTTTTAAAAGTTAGGAACTTCAAATTACATTTCTATTTAATCATTTAATGACTGCAGTAATGGCTGTTACACAAATAAATTTTCTATTACATCAATAAATTATTTATTATAAAAGCTTTTTCAATTTGCTTTTCCTTACAAAATTTGAAAATTTTATTTTATCAAGATACATATTGATCAACCTAACCAATTTTACAGTTGCAGGATCTATAATACTAATATCGTTACGTTTTTATATCTATAATTATAAAATATCATTCAAAGTGTATAATTTTTAATTATTAAATTAACGTTTAGCCGAAAATAATAAAAATCTGTGATATCTAAGATCGTTAACCAGAGGGTTTAGAACGAAAAAATATCAATTTCTATATAAATAATCCAAAAATATCTAAAAAAGCTTATAACTAGTTAAACAGAACAAAATTAATGAAAATCTGTTTTTTATGTTAGGAATTTAAAAATATCGAAAATCATTTAGAGCGAAAATAATGAAAATCTCTTACCACTACTACTTTTAAAAAAAAGTAAATTTTTACATAAAAAATTCAAAAATATCTAAAATCGTTTTTAATTTGTTAACCATAGAGTTTGGTGCGAAAATGTTCAAAATTTGTGATCGCTCATATTTTCCATCATGAAGCCTTATGTCCACTTCTCACACAATCTATAAGGAACAGAAATTCACATTAATCAATCTAAATCTGGTCTGGACCCGTAAGATCCCGGAAGCTATAGACCGATTTCTCTGCTGTCTTCATTTGCGAAACTTCTGGAATGGTTCATACTGACAGATATAAGGAGGAATATTATGGAAGAGGGTATTCTAAGGGATTGCCAGTTTGGCTTTAAGAGTGGTCACTCGGCAACTCACGCGCTTTTGACTTTCTCTGATTACGTGGCTAGACGACTGAACAATAACTATGCTACTATTGCTGTTAGTCTTGATTTCTCAAAGGACACTGCTTATTAGGACGGAATTATCTACAAAGTGTTGCATTTAGGTTTCAAAAGATATACGTGGCTAGTTTTCTGGATAATCGCAAGTTTAGGGTATAAGTGGAAGACAATTTCTCTGATGTACCACAGGGCTCCCTATTGGGTCCTGTATTGTACAATATATTTGTATCGGATATACCACAACCATCGAATGGGGACTTGTTACTCGTACATGCGGACTACATGCTTGTTGCTGCGGGGGTTTCATTCCCAGTTTATATATTGGAGGACAGCGTGTAAAAATGTCGAACAGAATAAAGTACTTAGAGATTCTTTTCTATGAGAATTTTGAGTATTATAGGCATATTGACTATTCCATATAAAGTGAAGAAGGTTTACTAGATGTACCACCGAATACTGGGCAAAAAAGTGGGACTTAGCACTAAGATCAGGCTGCTTATATATCGGCAGATCATAAGACCTCTCATATCCTATCATCAAATGGAGAGAATTAGGGTATGGGAGAGACGGATCTTGTCGACCTCTTTGGGATGCGCCCCTAGAATATTCCCTGATGGTACCTTCCATAGACCATCTTGCAAGTCTATTTATCGTGCAATCTGCCATCAAATTCCTTGAGTGTGAGGGAATATTTCCGGAAGACGCCTGATCTGGAGGCTTTGCATGATAGTCGATACCTTGCACATGTTGACCTTTTGACCCTACGGAATGGAAATCTTTTATATGGGAATGCAGGCCTCTTGTTTTATTATAGAAGGATTAATACCTTTTATTTGACAGATTCGGTATATAACACTGAACAATAACTATTGCGATAATGGATTTTCTTTTAGTTCCTTATAATTGTATTTTTATTTTTTGTTATTTAGCTTTAAGTATTGATTAGTTTTTAGGTTAGTTCGTAAGTTAATATGTAAGTTAGAGATACAATCGAATGTATTCCCTTTTTCTTTTTTCTTTTTTTTTTTTGGAGGGGGGGGGGGGGGAATTTAAACTGATGTATTAAAAACAGATATCAATTTTTTTTTAATATTTATAGCAAAGCTGTAATTTTTAGATACGTAATGTTAAGAAGTCTGAGATATGTATTAACTACGTTAATATACTAAAATAAGAAATTTAGTTTAATATACATTGTAGTTTACTTTCTTTTGCAATATACGAATCTTATAATTTTAATTGGTTATAATAGTATAATGTTTATTTTGATTTTAAAATATATTGATATAATAAATCTGTATTGTTGTAAGTACTAATATTTGCTATTGAAAAACACCACTATGAATTAAATTCATGTGTCGTCTATAAAATGTTAAACTGATTTAAGTACTAATATCAATTGGAACTTATAACTATTTTAATCATTGTAGGATACTTATATCAAGCACAACTACTACTACTCCTTGAAGAATATATAGAAACTATTTAATCTTGTAATAAATATTTAGTTTGCTTTACTAAATATTTAGCATCATATAATTAATTTTTTAATCAGTAAGAAATATTAAATAAGAAATAATAATTTTATGTGTTTTAATCAGTGTTGCCATTAGCTGAGAAAAAAAGGGGATAAATTTAGTTAGAAAGGGCAAGAAAAAAGTTAATATATTTCTTATTTAGAAACTATTTTCTTTTCTTATTAGCTTGTGATATTCTTTTTAAATATATATAATAAATTTATACCCAATAAATGCACGAAACTAAAAAATTCAAGCCTTGGAATATTTTGATAGAGTCCGACATGAATTCAAATATAAAAATATTTTAAGCATGAAATATTATTAAAAAACCTATAAAGTTTTATGTAAAATAAATTTGACTTGAATTTAATATTCCTTTTTACTGTTTAACACCATCAACATTTATTTCAATGCAATGAAACCGGATTCAAGGCTTGAAATACATTTGTTATCAACTTGAATTCCATAAAAAATTCTTATTGGGTAAATAAAACATAGAACGGCTGTCAACAAAATGATCCAATTAAAACTCATTCACAAATTTTCCATGATAAAAATTTGGGTTATATTCCATATAGAAAATGATCTAATATTATGAATTGGATGGTTAATGAAGTTTATTAAAAAGTAACTATAATAATTGATTAACTAAGATTATAAAATTAATTAGTTATATTTGATTTGGGGAATGAGGCGCCGCAGGCGAAGTTTTTTAAAAAGAAATAATTTCTATTTTTTTGTGTGAATTACTGCACAAAAATATTTAAATGAATGATTCTGTAAAAATAAAATTAGTAAAAGCAAATAAATTAGTAAAAGCAAATAAGAAATTATACCTCTTTGTTGAAATATTAAAATTATAGCTTTTTTGACAATTTTAGGAATAAAAAAGATTAAAAAGAACTAGAAGCTAAAACAAAACTTCTGAGGATAAAAGCAAAATAAAAAAGCTAAACGGGCAACACTGGTTTAGTTTTGCGCGATTTTTAGGTCCCAAACTAACATTTTTCATTTTACATGTTATACAAAAATGCTGGCAACAAAATAAAATTTTCTACTTATTCTGAACTTTGTTTTACACATTTTCAATTTGCACGTAATTTCACCGATACGAGGTTCATTGTAAATCGAGGGTTACCTGTATTTATTAATTTTCAATTTCTTAAAGTTTACTCATTCTTGTGAGCATTTCAAAAACACCGAATAACATTAAAGTGTGTTGTAAAATTTTAGAGCATTTATTTACCTAAAATAAACATAAAAATAAAAATTCATGTTTATTAAGTTTATTTACTAAAAGTATAAACAAAAAGGAACCATAGAATAACAAAAAATAATTTAATTTGAAATAAAATAAAATTTTATTACAATTCTTGGGACAATAATATTATTTTCTTTTTTTCTCTATTTAAATATTCTTATTGTTCTTGTTTTTTTTACTATTTATTCTTTACTATTGTTTTTTGTAGTTATTTAGCTCGTTAATGGCTTTATTTTTATCCAATCTGACCGGCATTTACACGCACTGGCCGAAGGAGAAGGCACAACGAAAGGCATTCATTGAAACACGTCAATGTATAGAGGCTCGTTTGCGAACACAACGGGAAAATCAACAACAGGTAGGTAATATGTGTATGTATTTGTATTGGTAAAAATGTAAACAATTCAATACAGCAACAACCCAGCCGGAAAAACAAGGGCTAAAGTGACATTTTAAAATGCTTTATTTAGGATCCACAAGGCATGCAACTCGCATTCCAACACTATTTCTTTTTTACACTGCATATCATTGGAGACATAGCCTTCCCTTCTCCCCGCCGAAAAGAAGAGAGAAGGCAAGGAATACGCTCTCTTATGTTCAATGCTATCACATAAAAAGTCTAAAATTTAATTTAAAAAAGGGCATGCGAACTAGCTTCATTAACGGCACTTAAAATAAGACTAAATGATTTTGATCATTACAAGTCTCGCATTTAAAAATGTTTCTGTTTGTAATGAGCAAATTATTAAGTGAATGAGAGACACACCTTCTATATTGCAACTAATAAATGGAAAACAAGAATTAGTAGTGGGTTTCTTTAAGGAAACCGATACTTTCTTTGAGAAATTTTCGTAGAAGGCAAAGTGGAGTGAGGTTAAAATTTTCCTACTGGGAATAATACCTGGGGAATATACCTTTTTCGAAAAATAAATATTTAGATCAGGGCTGCCAGATTTGGGTTCTTTCACCCCAAATTTAGGGATTTTTTGTTGCAGAAAAGGATGAAAATGTTGGTTTGGGGAATTATGTATTACATAATTGCCTTTTGTGTTTAGTTAATAAAATTGCAATTCTGCACAATAATATATTCATAATATTAAAGATGCTGCAGACACATACATGTCATTGCACAGAACTTGTTCAAGCAACCCTTAATATGTTAACGATCCCTAGAAGCAACGCATGTGTAAAATGCGTATTTTCGATCAAGAGTTCAACAGACCAAATTCGAGATATTATGGCGTATGTATGAACTTCAGAAGGCATCTAAACTTATTAATATCCACTGTACCTGATCGAGTACGCAAATACATGAAATGGACAAATGAGTGAAATAAAGTAATATTTTCTGATGAAAACAAATTCAATTTGGATGGTGCCGATTCATGTTCTTGCTATTGGCATGATTTGAGGTCGATCGAAATAAATTTCGGTGGAGGCATTGTTATGGTTTGAATAGTTTTAGTAATTTACTACAGACAAAATTGAATAAGTTCTACAGTTTTTGTCTAATTCAAAATTATTTAATTTGGTTGTGTTCACAACAATAATGCCCTTAAAAATAATTACATCGTTGCATAGGTTTTTATAGAAAAAATTTTAATTAATCGCAATTAACCTCGAAAAATTGTAGAAAAAATTTATTTTTTCCAGAAATTTCTTTGAAAATTTTCTTATAAAATTTGACAAAAACAAACCAAATACATGTGATTGGAAAGCCGATTTCTTCTACTTTAAAAAGAAGTTTAAAAACGAAAAATAAATAAAACAATAGCAGAATTAGAAATGCATTTATACATGAACCTACCCAAAAATAGTTTTTTGCGAGTAACTCGAAATTTTGAGGGTGTATAGCAAATTTTTAAAACTGATTTATTCAAATGTGACATTGTTGTAAGAAGTAGAGAATTAAGGAAAAAGAAATTCTGTTTTGGGTGAATTAAATTCATGAATATTCAAAAATTATTTTAAAAAATTTTGTTCTGTACTTTTGTATAAAGTCTTCCAATACCCAGTCTAACAAATTTAAGTCTAAAAACATAGATTCACAAGTTTTGACGTTAAGTCCGTTGGACAATTTAATTTTCCTTAGTGATAATTTGGAAAAAAGAATCATTAATCGAATCATTTGATGTTTTAAATAGTTGTTTATATATTTTATCAATAGCTTTAGTTTCTACTAGTTTCAGTGCATTTCTAAATTTTCCCATTTTATATTGTGAAACAGTCTCAAGATAATTAATTTCTTCGTTAGAATTAATTTATAATGGGTCCAAAAAATTCAAGCAATTTAGTTTTTCATCATTTAGCTCAAAGTTTTAAAAAGTCGCCATTTAGTTCCGTTTAAAAAGTCACCCATCGGTAACGCTGACTATAAGAGAAAAAAACATCTGCAAATTCAAGGTAAATAGCCCTTCTAGAAGGCATTTTTATAGCCAGAAGAGCTTCTCCCTGCATTCTATGTTCATGTGTTCTATACACGAGATATCATCGAGAGCAAGGCCTTATACCTTCCCGATCCGATGCATCCCTTCTAAAAGACCTCCTGAATATAAAATGCCAGCATGCCTTCTGAAGAAGTGCTATCAGCAGACTTTCTAAAGAAAAGTTATCAACAGGTCTCCTTCACTGGTAAATAAAATATTTTTCTATTGTAAAAAGTTTAAAATTCAAAGAAAATAAATAAAAAATAAAAAAAATCAGTATTAAAAATATATTCGAAATTTTGACAAAACATGTTAAGTCGAGATAAGACAATTTATCAAAGAATTTAAATTTTTATAGAAATTGTTGACTTTTTTAAAATTATTTAACCTATAATAAAAACTATAAATAAAAAATACAATTAACTTAGAAAAGCACAACCTACTCAAACAAAGCATTAGGCTAGACTAAATGAATTCTTATTATTGTTTTGGAATATCTGCTTTGAATTTTGATATTGTTTTTGTAACGGTTTCTGAATGGTTTTGTTGAGACGCTATATTGTTTATACATAGATTTGTTGTTTCTTAAAACGAAATACATAAAAAATACAGGTTGCTACTTTCCTTCTAAGAGAAAGGCAGTCGAAAATTCTATCGAATATTTTAGAAGACAAGAATGAGGCATTCTTGAAGGCCTTACTATATGAGGCTGGTTACATGAGCAACTGCATTTTATAGAAGGTGTAAATAGACTTTCTAAAAGACCTGCACAATGGAGACATTGACATTTTTACTGCTGGGTATACATTAAAGCCCTGCAACTATGTCTTATAAGACATTAAACGCCACTTGTTATTTTTCAAGTGCTTTAAAAAATTGTGTGAGCTTTATGAGCAAATGCTCTGTGAATTGTTATAGCGACTCAATAAGATATAAGAGTGCGATCTCTCATATAATATAAGATATTTGACCACTTGTTTGCATCAAAAGGGAAAAAAAGAATTTGTCTGCTTTCTTTGCATGGTTTTATATGAACAACATATGTATGTGTGTGTGCGTTTATAAATGTGTAACTGATTATATTTTCGTAAGCACAACAAACGCTGTGAATTTGTAGGTTTCAATTACTTTTATAATTCTTAATTATGAGCAATTTTTTAATTACTATATGAATTAACCCTTTCACATTTATTCAAAAGAGAAAAACTAACTATAAAATACAGACATATATATGTATGTGGGTATGCAAGAACATTTATAAACATACTGGTCATAAACATAAACATTTGAGCCCATAGCTGCCACGCATAGCAGCTACGTATTAGAAAAGTAGAAGGAAAGTTATAGTCGGTCAAAACCGACTATATGATATCCTAAACCATTGTGTGCGAGTATAAAAATTTGGGAAGGGGACCAATTTTACTAAATGTAAAATAAAAGATACAAACATAGAATAATGCGTTGATACTAACATCTAGATGATTTTGCGCACTTTATGACGATTCCTCGTAGTGGGTTTATATGGACCGATTCACATTAAATTTGCCAATCTTGTTTCTGCTTACATAAATCTTACTCGTGTCGAATATTAAATTGACACTAACATTCGTATTTGATTTTCGGAATAGGTGTGGGAGCTATGGTTCATTGTAGACCAATATTCGTAACATTTGGTACAAAAATTGATACAAATATACTTATTTTAAAGGCATTTTTAAGTGTTTAAACTCTATTCCGTAGCGACATTTGTATGGGGGCTAGGTGAAATAATAGACCGATCACAACCAATTTCAATAAGCTTCGTCCATGTATCATGAAAGTCGTACGTTCCAAATTTCATTGAATTATATTTAAAATTGCGACCTGTACTTTACGCACACCTTTTTACATGGACAGCCAGCCAGCCATCCAACCAGGCAAATGGACGGACATCGTTATATCGACTCAAGAAGTGATTCTGAGACGATTGGTATACTTTAAGGTGGGTATTGGATGATTTTTTTCTGTGCGTTACAAACATCAGAACAAACGCATAATACCCCAACCAACTATGGTGGTGTAAATTATAAAAACAAGCAAAGCATTAAAAATACTAGCGCATTTTAAATACTTTCTCAATGTCAAATCATACGATTTTTTTTTTTTTTTGCCATAAAACTTGCACCACTTGAACGCCTGTATTTGCAATCGGTCATATACACGACGCATTTACTTTACTTCGGTCTATGAACAGTACAAAAAGTATTTATTGTTGTTATTGTACATGTTGGCTATGAACAACACACTTAAAAAGCAAATGGATTGGCTTTTCAAATCATCTTACGCAGGGCTTTAGTTTACGTATATGTTCAACTGTGTTCATCACGTATAGTTAATAAATAATATTTGAGTTTTGTTTAGGTTTCTTCTTCTCACACATACCAATATTTGCATAAGTTACCAAAGTAAAGTTCAATTTTGTTTGTTATTGTTCTCCTCTCTCTTAAGTTGTTGTTAAATTTGTTAGTTATTTGTTCTGGCTTTTTATTGTTTTCCTTTTTGTTCATGTCTCTGTTTATTTAAATGCAAATAAAGCCAAATGACTCGTCATTGTGCGTTTCTATTTTTCCTGTTCTATTCGTACCAACATTACCAACATTTATCCTCTGGCTGTTTTTTTTTTTTTTTTTTTTTAGCAGGAAAACACAAGATTATATTATAAGTGGTGTTATTGTCTAGATTTTTTTTCTTTTTTACTTTTTTTTTTTTTTTGTTTCTTTTACTTCATTTCATGCTTAATTATTTAAAAGTTTTTTGAGAACAGCAGAAAATTATTGTGTTGTTTAAATAATACTTATGACGTTTATTTGTAATCTTTTTAGAGCATGGTGTTTATTTCTAAATATTTATCTACCCACTGAACTTTAAACTGTATATAAATCCAAATACAAAAACAATACCTATTCAACAAATATTTATATAATGCCCTTTTAAAAAACTATTCGTATTGTTTTTAATACATTCACAAAAGTACAACTATCAAGTAGACCTCCAAAGGATTCTAAAGAAACACTTGATAATAATTTTTAAAATTATGTTGGCGTATAGAGGGACCAATTGTAATTTTTTTTTTTTTTTTTTGTAATAAATCTGGTCGAATCGACTAGAAATGTATGAAAAAAGTTTGCAGAGTATGACCCAACCTTTCAGAAAAGTCATATTGTAGTCACCCTGTGATAAAACGAGATAAGCTACCGGGTGTCAAAGTTAACTATCTCTAGTATGTAAAAGGTTCAAAAAATAGTAACTTCTACAACTCAAGTTCGATTTTAAAGATTTTTATATTTCTGTAAAGTGCTTGGCAAGATAAAGATAAGTTACTTCTTACAGTTAAAAAAAAATATTTACACTTCAATTGTGAATTTTTTATTTTTGCTCGACTTTATTTCGTTTTTCAGGAATAAATCCTGAGCTGTATGAGAGAAAAATATTAAAAATATTAAAAAACACTCCGAAATAATATATATATATATATATTCACAATTCATCGAGCCTTGGAAAATGTTCAAATTCAAAACTGAAATGAATATGAAAAATTTCGTTTTTTTTAACAAAAATGTAGTACAATTCTTTAAGTTTTTTAACAAAGTTATGTTAATAAAATAATTATTTTCTTTATATATTTCAAAAGACAATGTTTCGTAAATAATTAATAAAGAAATTTTAAATTGTTTTAGGTTTGCACTCTACATCCAGCATTGGTCGGAAAAGGTTAATTTTAAAAACAAATTTCATGTTTATCGATTAATATAAAATGTCACGCGAATTTTTTTCAAATTTATTGATTCTGTTAAATAAAAAGAATATATTTAAATCGATTTGACTCTAAACTACATCCCGCCTAGGCAAAAGCTAATGCAGAAATGTAGATTTTATGAAAAAAGTCAACTTTTCAAAAGACTCTTTTTAAATAGCAAAAAAAAAAAAAGAGGCACATATAAGTACCATGTTTGTACTATTATTTACAAATTATTATATAAAATAAATATCAGTCTTTCATTCCTACAAAAATCGTTCAAATAGCTTCAACATCTAATTTTTAGCAATTTAAAAAAAAAATTGAAATATAACAGTTTTTGAAACTTGGTAGTCAAATTTAACGCCCTGTAGCTTATCTCGTGCTATTACAGGGTAACTACATAATGATTTCTACTGAAAGTTTACGTCCTTCTCTACAACCCTCCCATACATTTCATTTCGATCCGACTAGTAGTTTATTAGATACAGAAATATTACCAAAAATTTTGCGATTGGCTCCATTGTGCATCATTTATTGTGGTTATTATTATGTGCATTCGAATAGTTTTCTTTAAATCAAGGGCTATAATTTTCCGACTAACACTCTTCTAAATTTATATACTCAGAATATTTCATTTCGATATGTTTAAATCAGGTTAGACTGCAATACAATATGCAATAGAATACCAATTTACACAAAGTATCTTGGCTAAAAGCAAAAAAGTATCTGCTGATTTGTAGCGATTTCAGTATTTAAAACATACATGTACGTATTTTGATAACCAAAAAATTTTTATTACAAGAATGTTAAAAAAAAAAAAAAATAGTAAAAGATTAAATAAAATTATCGCAA
Organism: Protocalliphora azurea; assembly: GCA_932274085.1. Lineage (NCBI taxonomy): Eukaryota > Metazoa > Arthropoda > Insecta > Diptera > Calliphoridae > Protocalliphora > Protocalliphora azurea. The sequence goes on along the minus strand of OW026522.1, from coordinate 109,653,714 downwards.
ATTTGTATCTAACTCGCTAATACACTATACAATATTATGCGGATTACTTTTCTAAAACATAAGCAGCACTAAGATTTATTTCCGATAATATTCTAAACTACTTATATAAAATACCTTTTTTCAATACATCTTTAAATATTTCTCATCTCTCATCTCTTACTATCATTTCTTTACTTTCATCTTCTCATCAATCAAATTCATACAACCTGTTATTTCCATTGAAGGAAAAAAAGCTTAAATAAATAATCTATTTCTTTTTATAAATTGTTATATTTAACAATTATTTTTATTTATACCTATTTCTTTTTTGCATTTAAAGAAACTACATTTATATCTGCTGTCACTTGCCAAAATGCCACATGGAGTGAAAGAGCACATTAACAAACAGCAAAAGACCTATTTTTATTTTCATTTTTCTGTAAAATATTTTACTTTGTCGGGAAAGGAATATTATCTTTGCTGTTAAGGGCTAAATTGAAAATAAACATGACCCTTGTCAATGTTAAAAAGTGAGAAAATACATAAAAATAAAATAAGTAAGAAAACGAGTTTAAAATTCTTAAGCTATTTTTTGTTTTTCTTTAGCATTTTTCTTCTTATTGTAATTTTTGCAAAAATTTAAAGTAAAATCATTTCAAGGATGAGTTGTAATTGTAGTTTTTATGTTGTTTTTTTTTTAAAGAAATGAATATTTTCTTAACAAATTGTTATTCAAAAAGAGAAACACTTTTATTGTTTAACCTATGATGTGAAGACAATTTTTGGTTTATTTATTTTGATTTTCTAATATTAATGGAAAATCAAATAAAGGTTGATTTGTGATTAAAAGGGGTCAGTAAATGGTTAAAGTGTGAAAGAAAATAAGTAAAGAGAAATATGTTAAAGATATTTGTTTTTTATTTAATTTAAACAAAAACTAATTTACACTTAAGAATAAATGAAACTTTGAAGGGAATCAAACTTTCTAGTGAAATATCTAATTTAAAAATAATATGTTTGCTTTAAGTTGCAAACCTTGTAGAGATATTTGTTTTGTTAAAGAATTAAATTCTATAAATTTTGTTCATCATCATTTTCTAAATATCAAAACAAAATTCTAAAGAAATTGCTAAATAAATGCACCCTCTTTGTTGAGCTTGAAAATCCTCATTCCTTTGTTATTTATCCACTTAAGTTCTTGATACCCACACCTTATTATTGCAAAGAAATTCGATTACATTCATTGATTTTAGTCAGTCAATAAATTTATGGCAACAAATCTAACCAAAGACACTTTTCCTATTTTTATACAATAAATTTATTGTCATTTATTATATCCACCATCAAAAACTGCTGAGGAGTATATTAGGTTTGTCATTCCGTGTGTAATCATCTAAGATACCATGTAGTTTATATATTTTGGGTCCTAATGAAAATCTAGGACGATTTAACGATATCCGTGCGTCTGTGTGTTGTTTGAAAGCAGGATAGGACTGGTGGACATCCTAGGGGGCGAAATTTCGTTCAAATATTTGCCTTATATAAGGTTTGTTTGGTATTGCAAATTAGCAAACGAAAAAAAGTTATGGACCAAATACTAGGGTATCTTTTAGACAAAGCATGTATATCAACAAAATTTTGCACGAATAGTGCAAGGGCCAATGTAAACTCGGAAACCACCTCCCATATAAGGTGAAAAATCAACGAAATTTTATACATATAGTCCATAGATTCGTCCAAGTCGAATATAATATTCTCACTTATTATACCCACCATCAAAACGGTGGGGGGTATATTTTGAGTCGATCTAGCTATGTTCGTCCGTCTGTTCATTGTCTGTTGAAAGCAGGATAGGGCTCGGGGGAACTATCTAAGAGGACGAAATTTCGCAAACCGAAAATGGGTGTGATCCGCCCACTTCACCGTCCACCTCCCATACAAGGTGTAGATTTGTAGAAATAGTTCAAGAATGTAAACTCGGAAAGAAAAACCGGCCACCTCTCATGTGATATTAAATTTATATAGAAAGTTATATATAGATTTGGCCCATCCGATTATAAAATTCTCATTTATTATAATTTCAAATTAATCAGCATATGAATTTAAAATTTTCATCTTGGTTTTTATACCCACCATTGAGGTATATTAAAATTCCATGTGTAACGTAAAATTCCATATATATATATATATATATATATATATACATAAGGTTTATTTCGTATTGAAAATGGGCAAAATCGGTTCATACAAAAAAAATTGTGGCAAAATACACACAGTGTCCGTTGCAACTCCAGTTCATACATATTCCGTGATATTTCTTAAACAGAAGCATGTACCACAACAAAATTATGTACCGATAATTCGAAAATGGAAACCAACAATTGGCGGGATCCACCTATTTTGCCTCTCACCTTCCATATAAGCTCAAAATGGTGGGTATAAGAAATTCGGCCTTGCCGAATGTTACATTTTTACTTGTTTTCTTTGATTTTATTTTCTTATGAAAATACAATCACATAATTGAATTTCCTAACAACATAATCAAACTCAAATTTTGTTGGAAGTTATGTCAAGTATGCTTGTAGTAAGAGGAAGTACCACTCACACCATCAAAGTAGGAGAGAAAAAACAGAGACAAAAAAAGATCAAATAAAAAGAAAAAAATGTATTGGAAATAAAATAATATAATATTTTCTTCTTTCAAATCACATGTTACACAATTATGTCCTAAAGCTAATAACAATGTTTCGCAAAACCATCAGCACAATATATCTCAAAATAAAAATTATACAGTTATTATTTTATAAGTTTGTAAATGCGTATAATTTGAAATATATTAGGGTAAAGCTTATTTACTCAAATTAAATCTTTATTTTTCGCAGTCTACCCACAACAGACGTTTATAAATCTCTTAAATTAATTAAAAATACTTAAGATGGCATTACTATTTTAAAAGTACTTCAAAACCTTATCTTATTTCTTAAAAAAAAAAAAATAAAATAAAATAAAAATTACAGCGTTTAAAATTTCAAACAATATTTGAATCAAATATCATTCATATATTATTTACTATGAATATTCTTCATCCTAATGAAAATGTCAATCTTCTTGTAGAACATGTTGTATATAAACTAAATTTATAGATTGAAGTAACAATATTGTAAAATAATTTCGTAATTTGTCTCATTTTGATTATATTAAGATATAAAAATTTTAAGTGTAGTCTACAGTCTACATAATTAAACAAGATGATATAAATTCAATAACCTCCAGTTTAACAAGTTACAGTGTTATATTCGGCTATGTCGAGTATTATATACCCTTCACTCGTGTTCAGATGCTATAGGGTAATTCCAAAATATTTCGACCCAGATTTATTTCTGACAAAATGTCGAAAATGTTTTGAAAGGGTGAAATTTTTGCAATATAGATCTAGTTAAATCATTTCGTATGCAATTCGAATGTCTTAGTCTATCGAAAGTCATATACCGAGCTAGAAGAGAGAAATTAGGTAACTACCGTAAAATACGGTGGTTGAGGTGTGTAACATGTAGTTACAAATATTACATCACTAACATATTAACATATTATAACTGCTTTAGTAGTTATAATACAATAAGAGAATTTATAATTCTCATTTAGTTTATATAAATTTAAACATAAATAATAGATATTGGGACGATACATTTGAGCAAGAATCGAAGTAATGATCTTGCTATACTTTGCTCTTAGGGACCAAATTAACTCCAGATACGAACGAAGTTCTTCCTTACGAATCATAGCCGAACCCATAGTTAGCCGACCGAGAGCCGATGAATTTAACTCGCCCCATCGTAGTATTATCATTGCAGTTAGCCGACTGAGCGCTGAAGAATTTATCTCATCGGATTGTATTTGGAGGTCGAACCTTGTACTCAAACAACAGAGTGCCAAAACATTTATCTCGTCAGATTATATTCAGAATTTATTTTGATTGTATTTTGTTGACGAAACTTGCAGTTAGCCGGCCAAGAGCCAAAGAATTTATCTTGTCGGATTTTATTTTGAAAATGCAACTCGTAGTTAGCCGACCAAGAGCTAAAGAATTTATCTTGTCGGATTGTATTCAGAATTTAGCATAGCTCATATGATGTTAGTTAGCCTATTGATAGTTGAAGTATTTTGGAGATGAAACTCGTAGTTAGCCGACTGAAAACCGAAGAATTTGGCTCATTGGATTATTTTTGTTAGCTAATATATGATAACTGAGAATTGACTTTGCCAGCACTGCCCTTTTCTCTCGTAGCTAGGTACTGTGTCACGAAGGAAAAAGGAAGCCCTGTGGTAACAGTCAAAGAAAGCAGACATTTGAAGAAACTGGACAGAGTATACCCCAGCTGGAAACAAAAACTGCATTGTAATGGTCAGGGGGTAGGTATTTTAGTTTTTATAGATGGAATAATGGACCATCGGTACTATATGTTAATTTTAAAATAAAATTTGCATAAAAGTGCTGAGAAATTAATGAATTTAAGAAATTAAGAATTATGTTAACCTTAGCTTTCTCCATAACTGCAGGAAAATAATAAAATACCACATATCAATCTGAATGAATATGTATGGAGGTTTAATTAAAAAAAAATATAAATTTTTGAATTTCACGAATGAAAATGGTATTGAATTGATGTTGTAAGTGCAATGAAGAAAAATTGATCATGAAAATAACAAAATCCTTGTCAAACCTATATCAAAACGCTTAAAAGAGGTTATAAAGTGAAAATAACAAGCTACATTTTATTGACAATTTCAATTTTTGTGATTTTTCGAAGTATACACAGAAAAAATTATTACCCTATATATTTTTCAATTAACACAGTTGTTTCATTTTGCTTCTAAATTTAATAAATCTATTCAAGTAAATATAAAAAAATAAAATTTAAGAAATATTTTATTTCTCATCTACTTGATTGATTTGATAAATTTTTTAATTGGAAATTTTTTTCTGTTTTTCATTTTTTACAGTTTTTAGTAATTGATATAAGCAGTTTGTGCATTTTAATGAATTATATGAGTTATTTTAATTAAATTATATGCCCCACTTGCTAACTTTTAAATTTGTTATTAGTATTGCGTTATTTTCCTTCTTTCAGGAAGACCAGTTTTATTATACCTCTTTTTGAGAGTGGTAAATTATTATAGATATTAAATTTAAGTTTATTAATTAGAATATAAGATTACCAGCTGATGTAGTATAACTGCAGCTGTGTGCGTAAACAAATATTTCACCATTAATAAATTTTGGTGAGAGGTTCAAGTTAAAAAAAAATAATTGAATGAATTATTTACTAATATGATTGGTCAATTTTTCTGTGTAAAGTATGATGTCGAATATTTTTTTGCCTTGAATTTTAATGTCGTTATATAAATGGTGTTTTAAATTAACTTTTATTTATGCAGAACCGAAATTTGTATATTCTAATAAACTTTAAACCACTTTTTTATTTAAAAATTCTAAGAAAATTCTATTATTTTTATTAATTAAATTAGTGTCGCTTATGCCGAATAGCATTTTTCAACTGTATGTTTAATAGAAATACAAGTATCGGTTCACAACTGACCACGAATCCCATATAATACCCCTCCACAAATTTTGATACACATACGCAATGGTGTAGATATCATATGTTCGGCCCTGGCCCTTACTTCTTTTCGTCTAGCCATGATAAATAGCCAAATTAACACTACGGAATGAGAATAAAAAGTGTTACTTTTTACAACTTTTTTATAGTTTTATTAGTAAAATTAGAACCTATTATTTTTTACATATTTTAAAATGTGGGACTTTAGATATGAATAATAGTAAAATATTAAAATAACACCAGACACCTTTTTAGTTAATATATCGTTATCAAAAATGCTACCGGTCCTAACTAATATTTAAAAAATTTCGGCAGGAGCCGAAGAAAACTTATGCTCAAAAAATACAAATTTTATATATATTATAAGACATGTATTATAAAATATTTACTTTAAATATCATTGATTAGAATTAATCTTTTTTACACATATTTTTATTTAGTTAATTCTTTTTGATCGTTGGTGATTTCTCAAAATGTTATATATGGCTGATTGCATTTTCGGTAACGATATATTCGCTTTGTATATCCTATAGATCATATACAAATCAATTTTTAAACATATTTTACTCAAACAATATTAAAATTTATAATAATAGATATATTTATTTGTTTAACATTATTTTATTACTTAATATATTGTTTATTTTTTTCTTATATTTTTCTTTATCGAAAAACAAAAAAAATGTTTGGAAAATTCAATGTCTTTCCTTCGACTTTAATGTGTACGAATGGATATTTGGATGAATGGATGTGATGTGTATCCGGTCATATGTGTTTATTTTACTTTAAACAGGAACGTCTTTTGTTATCGGTATTACCGCGACACGTTGCCATGGAAATGAAAGATGATATCGCAGGACAACCACGTGATACACAATTTCATAAGATCTATATACAACGGCATGAAAATGTTAGGTAAGTTCATTTTTAAATTACAACATAAGTATTATATTCAAAAAGAAAACAGCCTACATAATACTTAGATTTATTATTTACTAGCTAATACACGGTGCGCTTTCTTTCAATTTTGAAGAAGTAGAATTTGTTTTTATACATTTTTTAGTTTTGATGATATTTTGAGCAACGAAAAAGTATCAACAAAAGAATTTTACCCCTTTTTCTTGATAATAAACATGAATTTTCAAAAATTTGCTCTTTTTTTAAATACAAAAAAAAAACACATAAATAACTTGGAAGATATAAAGAGAACACTTTTAATACTTTTTTATTCTATTTCGATTTTTTTAAAAATGCTAAAGACTTGTCTAAATACTTTTAAAAAATAGCATGCGATAATTCTTAATTTTTTGGTTTAGAGTACCAATAGTACTAAAAGAAGTTTTTGCCAATTTTTACCCCTTAAATGCTCCAATTTAAAAAAAGTACCAAAAAACCTATATGTTAATTCTCTAAGTAGAGAAAGATGTGAGCAAAAAATATTTTTCCTAGGCTGTATAGTTTAAAAGATTTCAAGTTACCAAGATTACTCGTTTTTACTCCTTTTTACCCCCTAAGCATTCGATTTAAAAAAAAAAAATCCCTTTATTTTTATTGGAAGAATCGAAAGCATCGAATGTGCTTAACTTGTGGCGTATAAAAAATTTTTATCTTTTTGTTCAAAAATCTAATTAAAACTAAAGATGCCTGGAATTGGTACAATTAAATCTTCATGGGCCTATGAGGTTAAAATAATCGAAAATGGTGCGTACATATAAAATTTCCAAGCAAGTTGTACCCAAAGCATCTGTGCAAAATTTGCTTAATCAAAGAATGATAAACCCAGACCCAATTCTCAAACTACTATTGTTGCTGAAGAAATCTTTATGCAAATTTTGAATAAAAAGAAGAGGAGAAGGCTAATGTTCCTTTGTTGGATTTGAGTAAAAATATTGCCAAGTATCGTATTTATAATGGTGATCATTGGTTCGTATATTTCCTTACAAGGGTATATTGGGGTATATTGAGGAACTTATTAAGCGTATTGGAGAACATACCAAAATGTATTTGGCGCGATAAGAATACCGGCCTATGCAAAGGTTTTGCCTATGTACATTTCCGCCAACGTAAAGATGCCGCTGTTGCTATTGAAATTCTTAATGCCCACGGTTACGATTATTTGATTTTGAGCGCTGAATAGTCGAAACCCCAGAATAACCGATTCGTAGGGAGGGAATCGACTTTAACTTCCAATAAGCAGAATTAAAAATGTATAACGTTTTTTACACCTGAATACATTTTATACATAAGAAACAAGTTCTATATATATATATATATATATATATATGATAAATTTAGAATGTTATACCGATAATAATGAATATCATTCTTAAATAAAATTATATAAGTAGATTTAAAAAAGGCTACCCGGGAAAAAATGTAGGTGGTAGCCGGACTCAAAAAAAAAAAGCAGAAAAAAAAGATAAACAAGTGCATACATGTTTCTGCCATCAATGTTATAGAAAATTCAAAAAGTACTATTAGAAGAACAAAAAGGTATCACCAAGTTCCTCCTCGTGAATTAGTACCCACATAGGTCCATGTATCTCTAATTTCATATTTCTTTTGAATCAATTAGCCAGTTAGTCACTCATTAACGTTACTCTTTTATATATATGGGGAATTCTCATTTTTAGTTTACCTTCATGAAACAGATTTTTGATGCGATTATGTTAATAACACTTAGTAGAGTAAAACCCGAAAAATTCAGGACCTAAAATGATTTCACATGGTACCGGCAAGCACCATCAATTATCAAATAAATATGAGGCATCAAATTAATCCAAACTATCAGAAATATTTTATCGTCCTTATACGAAGAATCTTTTTTAGATTTCAAGTACTAAAAGAATAAAAAATAGTTCCGAAAAGATCAATCATTTGGACAATTTATTATTGCATTTGATAGTTTTTACATACTTTTTATTCAAAATGGACGCGGTAAGGCTCTTAATAACTCTGAAAAAGAAAAAATTCTGATTTTGAAATCTCAGGGACAGAATCCGGTCCAGTTAGCCAAAAACATTAATAGAGGACAGTTGTGTACAATTATTTAAATAACGTGGAAAGATATGGAAAAAACATGAAAGGGCAGAAGAAAATGGCAACAACTCCCAAAGAAATACGAAAAATTCTTAGAATTGCATCAAATTCTGCCATGTTGGTATCAAAAATACGTGAAAAAAGTGGAGTCAGTGCCAGTCTAAGAACAGTGCACCGTATTTTAAAGTAGTGCCCATACATAGTCTGACGAAAACTGCAAAAAACACCACTTAATGAAAAACGCAAATCACATCATCTACAGTTTGCCAAAAATACAATGACATGGTCCGACAAAAGGTTTAAAGTAGTATTTGCCGATGAAAAAAAGTTTAATATTGATGGCCCCGACGGGTATAACTATTACTTCCATGACCTAAATAAAGAGGAATTATTTTTGAGCCGCAGACACAGCCGAGAGAGCGGAATAATAGTGTTGGCTGCGATTTCGTATTATTATGGTACCATAGAATTGGTTTTTGTATCCAACAAAATGACTGCAACGACTTACAAAAACATTCCGTAGGAAGCATTTCCAAATTTTAATGATTTCTTTCGACCCATACCTTGGACGTACCAATACGACAACGCTCCGATTCATACCGCCAGAGCAGTAAATAATGGACTAATCAACAAGGTATCCAACTTTTGGGTTAGCCTCCATATTCGCCAGAGCTGAATCCAATGGAAAATGTCTGAGGTTGACTTGCAAGAAAAGTTTATGAAGGAAGAAAACAATTTGAGACGATAGAATCCTTAAAGGATGCAATGACGAAAGCATGGAGTTCAATTTCGCTAAATTACTTAGAGTCATTATACAAGTCGATGCCAAAGCGCATTTTTGAGGTTATTTCTAAAAATGGTGGCAGTACTAATTGAATGCTAGAAGATAATAACTTTCATTTTTATGACCTAAAATTTAAAAATAAATTACAGTTTGCTTAGTTTTAAAATATTCCTTATTGAAGTGATACACGAAAAAGTACCACAGAAATATATGTCTAAATAAATGCATAATTTTAGTATAACAAAATATGTATATTTTTTATTTCTTCAGGAAACTAAAGCCAAGACTTTGAAATTTGGTTGCGCAAAAAATTATTATTTTTTTTTTTGAAATTTAGTTTAGGAGATATACTTAATTAAATTTAAAAAAAATGTGATTCCTTGTTCAAATGGCAGGCAGTGTATTATTAAAAATTATAAGGTTAATTTTTAAAATTGATATTTTTAATTTCCTGTTCTTAAAAATATTAAACAATTTACTACTTACACAAATGGCTCATGTATATGCTTTATAAAATATATATGTGGCAAGTTGATTTCTTTTTTTACTAAAATTACTGTAAACAAATAATGTGATTTTTTTAATTTCCCTTCAGTAATAGAAACTTCAAACAATTCATAATCGAAAGGACATTCAACTCAATTTTTATTTTACTTTTCTATACATCCTGCAACGTATCCAATTCTCTTGTCCTACTTTTTTACAAATATTTTAATAAAAAAAATTTAATACTCATTAATGTTATGACAAGGAGTGTTTGTATTTATAGCTAAATATTTGACAGCATAATAATGCGATATTGATATTTGATTTTGTTTACATAAGATAACAAAGTTTACAATTGGCGACTAAAGCCAAACGATAACGCTGCTGTGAATAGATTTGTGATGAATTATATTTAATAACTTTTGAATACCATTTTGAGCAATTATGTGTGTTTATGATATGCAGTGAAAGTGGTTTCAGCACTAATACATATAAATAAAATTTCACTAACACGATTTTAGTCAGGTTCTTTTTTATTTTTATTTTTATAATTATATTTTTTTATTTTTATTTTTATTATTTTTTTTTTTTTTTTTTTTTTTTTGACTGCAGAGTTATGTTTTGTGGCAGGCCTTTCATTCTTTGTATTCTTTATTCATTAATATAACTAAAAAAATTGTATACATTATATTAATTTTAGATATTAAAACTATATCAAACAAAGGTTACAAAATTAAAAAACAAATAATTTATTTATTTATAATTTTATTTATTTTTAATAAAATGTTAAAAAATCACTATGATTGCTATTATCTTCGGTTACATCAATTATATCGTATCACTTTTAATTTGTATTTTAATCATATTAATGGAGTAATACACATGTAGTTAATAATTTTTTATATATTGTTGAAAATAGAATTTTTGTTAATTTTTTTTTAACTTTTTGGCTTAATCCATCATAAAACTGATGCCGTTCGCGAAAAGTCATTCACGCGAATAGATTAGTGTTTCATGAAAGCTAGTTAATATTGATACGAAATAGCGTTTATGTGCCATTGAAAAAAAAAATTGAATTTTTTTAAACCAAAAAAATAAACGAATTTGAAGAAATCTTCATATGCACACTGGTGCATATTTCTATAATCGCACATCAATTGTTTTAATGAACTTACCAAAAATGGGGCAAAAAAATAATTAAGTTTCTACAAATTAGTTTTTTTAAATTACTTATTGACCACTTAAAAAATTAATAATAAAAAACTTAAAATGTACATAAAATTTTTGTCATTGTAATTTTAGTAGTTTAAAATCATTTTTTATGGCATTTTCCTATATACGCGCTTAAACTAATGAACCAATTTAGCATTATTAACAGTGTGTTGATGAACCTTTATTTTGGATAACTTAAAAAATTAGACCTGGCATTGATTCGACTAATTTTTGAAGAAAATCACTATCAATTTCTTCCCAGTCTTTTTATTGTCAGTATGGTTTCTTACGTAAACTTTGTGAATTTCTTACGTAAACTTTACGAGCCATGTACCCTCACAAATTCTCCAATAATGGAATACTATGTACATTAAACCAATATTTAAATTAGCTCGAGACATTAATTGCAGCGTTATCCTGTTGGAATATGCAATCTTCATTCATTTTTTCATCCATAAATGAAAGAATAGCATCTTCCAACACTTCATTATAAATTGTATTTTAGTTGGAACAAAACATGTATTTGGCTTTCCTGCAGCAGAAAAGGATTCCCAAATCATAACATTGCCTCCACTGAAATTACATTTTGACATACGAATTTCATTCGACTTCAAATTATGCCAATAGCAAGAATATGAATCGGAACCACCCAAATTGAATTTCTTTTCATCAGAAAAGATTACTTTATTCCACTCATCTTTCCATTTCATATATTTGCGCGCAAATTTTAAACGATTTTCCTTATGATGCTGTTTTAATATTGGTTTACATTTTGGTTTCTTCCATTTCAAATTATCATCTGTTTCCGCACTTCGTATTTCTGCCCTTTCTTAAGAAAGCCTCAAATAACTCCTTACGAACGGTTAATTTTTCTTTCAGTTTCTCTGTTAGAATAGCCTTGATCACGAAAAAATTTAATTTTAATTTTTTGCTGGTCTGTAAGAGAAGTACTCTTCGGCATCCTTTAAGCTTATGAAATTTCCTATTCAAAACAAAAATAAATGAAACAAACAACTAAAACTGTTAAAAATTTTTAATGTTTTTTTTTTCAAAAACTTTTTAGACAAATTTTTCTCGACTGCGTTTATAGAAATATTTCACTGAAATGATCACCAATATGTTCTGATTGTTAAATTAAGGAGAACAACAAAAGCTAGAAACAAATATTTCTTACATAAAAAAGTAGCATTATATCGCGAGTTACTGTAACAACACAACATTGTTTTTGGTTAAGTTAAATGAATATAGCTCAAAGAAAAACAAAAATTGTAAATGCGTTTATAGGAATATGCATCAGTGTATTAAAAAATAGGATATGCATTTGTACTTAAGTAGGTATAACTAATAGGCTTATTAAGCTTAAGTTTAAAAAAATTATTAAGAGCAGCTTATATTTCTTTTTTAGCAAAATTCGATGTTTTTTTTTTTTTTTTTTTTTTTGCGCTCCTACCTAATATATATAATGTATAGGGTTTATTTCGTTAAGCTAAATCTGTAGCTTTTCGTTTACATCTTAGAGTCCTAAAACAAAAAGTCATTTCATGGTTTTCATTTAGCCTTATCATCTTTTTTGCACACACACCTAAATTTCAAATATGAATCACTTACAAAGGTTTACAACAAAAAAACAAGAAAATGAGTGAATGATAGATGACTGAATAAACGACAGACAATTCATACATATTCATTGGAATAAATTTTGAATTTGTTGCAGATTTACCTGAATATTTTATATTTTCATTTCAATCAAAAGAACTCATCAGCAACGAACATAAAAAAGTGTTTTATGTTGAAAGAAAATTATGTTCTACTTATACGAATTATAGACACACACACACACACACACATACATACATACATACAAACACTATTAACGTATTTCATTTATGTGTGTTTTTGTTCTTATTTTCCACTTATTTATCATTTATTAAATTGGATAGGGGAAAAAAATGATATACCTAACAACATGTTTAACTATCTTCTTCGAGTACAATGGATCATAAAAAAATTAAAAGGTCGAACAGTGAACTGAACCCATACTAAAATTAGGAAAAAATAGAAGGAAGCTAAATTATTCAAAATACCCTCTTTTAAATATTAAGTTTTATAAGAGTACATATATTTGTTACAACTAGGGTTTGGGAAATGGGAATTCCCGGGAAATCATCCACTAGCGTTTCTGTGAAAAATTTACTTATATTCCTGGAAAAAAACGAGAAATTCAAATTATAGACATTTTAAGCATTTATTGCATTTTATATTTTACGTTCACACTAGTCAAATATTTGACCAAAATAACGTAACCACTATATAAAATATTTCTTTTCTTTTCTAATGGGAAAATATTTTTTTACTTATTACTAATTATAGCTGACATTTTATCGAATTTTGTTTAACTCTATTTTATCTTACAAAACATTTGCATGATCAAACAACGGCAAGAAATATTTTTGTAAAATTAGTGGTCGCGTGACCACGTAATTTTGATCAAATATTTGCCATATGTGAACATAGATTTAGCCTAATTTTTATATTTTTGCACAGGACAAAAATAGCACAAAAAATATTTTAATAAAACAAAAAAAATTGTTCTTAAATTTAATTCTATTAACATTTTAATGAAAATTTCTGAACAGCCAAATAATAGATATTTGTATATAATTATAAAAGAGCATAATAAAGTGCCAGAAATTGTGAAAATATTTAAGAAAAGACATCATTCTGTTAGCTTGTTCATATTTGATTAGCAAATAAGTTAAATTCTCGACGAAACTCCGTATGAGTAGCTTTGAAATATTCATAGATTCATAGAAAATGAAATAGATATTTTTTTTAATAGCAAAAATTTAGAAAAATTAAAAATTAGCAAAATGCATTGAGATACATATACATATTATATCCAAAACATTTTTTCAATTCCATGGAAGTAAAAATGTAAGTAAGATCAAACCCTTTTAAAACAAAATGACTGGAGACACTGAAATTTTTATAACAAAAGTAAACGGTTCTAGGAAACAATAAGTTTACTACTTTATTATTTCTGAATGTTACCAAAAAAAAAAAAAAAATAATTTAAATTTTGATTTAGCTTTCATCCAAGAAATAATTCGTTTTACTCTCCTTAAGAGTTTTGAGAAACCTTTAATACAGAAATTTTATCATCCCACTAAAACATAATATTTTAGTGCTGGCAAATTCTTCTACTTTTGAATACTCAATAGTACTCAACACTTTTCATTTGGGTAGTCGCTACTAATCGATACTTAACGGATTTTTTGACAAATATATTTAACTGATTAGCATGAAATTTTATTTATACATAACAAAAACTTTTAAAACTTTAAATGCATCTTTAACATAAATCAATAAAATGATTTTCATATATTTAAAGATTAATTTGTATCTTTATACAGAGTAGTATTTTAGTCGTTATATTTTTAGTATGATATCATTAAAAAATTAAACTCTAAGAGTCTAAGACTACCGAAAAAACAGGCAAATACTCGGTACTCAATACTTAATAGCGATACTTGCACTGCACTAATTTATTTATATTTTACTTTATGTAAAGTACTTCAGTCGAATTGCTTTCGGAACGAAACTTTAATTTTTTTTATTAGAAACATTCACTTTGAGCTATTTTTTATATAATGCTATAACAAAACTGTGTATATTCTTTAACAAAACTTGTGGTTTAATTTAATTTAAAATGTTCCCGGGAACACAATTTTTTAATTTCCGTTTCCTGGGAAGTTAAAAAGTCCGAGAATTCCCAAACCCTAATTGCAACATAAAAGGAAATATAAATTGTGGTATTTTTCGTATAAATTATTTACTTTTTTTATTACTAAGTGTTGCCATAGTGTTTTTTAATATAATGAACATTTTTAAATTTACTATTCATATTTATTTGTAATTTAATTTATTTAAGGACGAATTATTAAAGTGCTTTTTGTCATTTTCAAAATGCAATAATTCAGAAACTAATAAATATATTTTTATAATTCCTTCAAAACCTAACTGACATTAGTCCAAGTAATATGTGTGTGAAATATTGTACTTGCCGGATTCGTATTTACTAAGTTATTACAAAACAAGTAAGAAAGAAATAGACGGTCAAGCCCGACCATATGATACCCCACACCATTGTGCATGTCCATCAAAATTCGTGGGGGATCTCATAATAGACGTGTGGACAATTGTGGACCCATACTTTTACAAAGTGTAAAATAAAATATACGAATACAGAATATTACGTTAATATTAACACTTATATGAATTTATGCATTGCCGAAAGTGGAATTATATGAGAGCTATGGTAAATTATGGAGGGATCCTCATAAAACTTGTCGCTATGATTTCTCCTTATATAAAACTTATTTGTGTCGAATATAACCCTAATACTAATATGTTTATATGGGAACTATGGTCAATTATGGACCGATCTTCATGAAATTTGGCACAAAGATTGATACTTATACAAAACTTCCTTATACCGAATTTCATTAAAATATTGTTATATTTAAAGCGTTTATGATCGTTAAACCCCTATTCCGGGAGGACATTTTTATGGGGGCTAGGTGTAACCAAATTCATTCCTGTGGCATGAAACTCCTACGTTTGTTGAATTATATTCAAATTTGCGACCTGTACTTTGTGTACGGACGAAGATCGTTAGATCGACTTAAAAAGTGATTCTGAGTCGATTGGTATACTTTAAGGTAGGTGTTGGAAGATCTATTGGATAAAAATTATGATTTAATTAGAAATGGAGCCAATTGGAATTCTTAACTGTACATTTAGGAGAAAGAATTATAAATTTTAAATTTACAATAAATTTGACTATTAAAAGAAGAAAGGTAGTTAGTCCTAACTAATTGTATATTTGACTAATTGATTATACAACTTTATCAAATTCATATAGAATTTCATATATTTTTTCACCAATATTATCAGAAAATTAAGCATTGCGAAATATTTTTGCACAAAATTGAACTGAAACATAATCACGAGATCACTATAATATAAACAAGAGTGAATTATCTTATAAACTGTTTATATTTGTATAACTGAATAACTTTTAAATATTGAAGCAATAAATTTTAAAGCATTGCAAAACTTGATGCACAGAAATTATTTTAATCATGATAGCCTAAGTCTTTCTCTTATTCAAAGCTACACAATTCTCAAGATATATTTAAATTACGCTTTAAATTACTTAAAAAGCTAGTATCCTTTCGATTGGTTATTTACTGGTATGCTACGAATAATTTGTAAATGATACTATTTAAAGATATCACCCTCAATAGAATTAACTAAAATTGTATCATTTGAAAGACTATTACGTATCATATTTTATAATTTGGGTATTTTTGGTGATCAGTCATTGCAGTATATGGGTTATACGTTCTCAAATTTCAACGAGCGTAGTTTTGATACTAAAGATGTTGAGACATATTTTAGCTATAACTAAACCATTTCAAGGCATTTTATGGTCCACATAAATTAAGGTTTAGTAGGTCTGCGAGACTTAGAAACAGTGTTGTCATTTTAGCTTTTTTAAGACTAAATCTAGCCTTTTTATTTTGCCTCAAAATTTTCGTTTTAGCTTCTAGCTTTTTTATGGATTTAATAAATCGATTATTTTTTAATAAACTTCATTAAGCAAAAAAAATTCTTATGAATATTATACAAAATTTCTTATAAAAGCGAAAATCATACAAAATTTGGAAATGCCTAATCAAAAAGGAATTATATTTTAAAAATTAATAGAAATTACTTCAGAACATTAGTTTTTCATATAAAATTTAATATAAATTCGTATAAAAATTTTTTTTCTACTTTTTATCAGGTCTTTTAGGTGGAAGCCGTTATATGCTTCATTTATAAATTTATTAAGGCATCTGCAAAAAAATTCAAAAACGAATGAAAAATATTTTTAAATTAAAAAAAAATAACTTTTTTCTAACCTAATTTTTGTAGCATTTATAAGTTTTTAGTCCTTTTTTAAAGACCAATTTATCCTCTTTTTTTCTTAAAAAGTGAGGTTATGAAACAATCTTAGATTATTTCAAAATAGATAAAAACTCAACATTAAGTTTTACTTTGGTCAAAAGTATAGATAGTCACTTTTAATTTGATATTATAAGTTTTTCCACTGTGCAAAAACTAGTAATTTTGTTTTGTAGCATTTCAAAAATGAGAGAAAGCACTTCGGACCATTTACTTATTATAAATATGTATATTATTTATTTTTGAAAAAAAAAAATTGTAAAATTAAGAATGTTTTAGTTTTTTGAAGGATTAAACCATTATAAAACAATATGCGCAATCATCTTTTAATGCTAAATTACTGGTTATGTAATAGTTATTAATACTTTTGTTTTGATTTGTTATGTTTTGATGAACTGTTGCTGCAGGATTTGGCGGAATTAAAAGTTTCATCATTTCATTTTCATTTGTATTTTCTATGCTATTTTTTCTAACAAAATCACAATTCTTGGTTCAAGGTTCTTTTGAGAAAACATCCTAAACTCGAAATACTTAATACATAATCCCTAATATGTATAATTTTTAAAACTAATCTAGTTCAAAATATTCAACACCATTCAGAGTTAAGGTACGGTCAGATTAGGCTAATGTTTGTTTCGAATTTGTTTGCCCGAACGTACATAAAATTTTTCCAAAGTTATACACAGTTTTTGTTTGTTCAAACAGACACTGAGTATAGTCAAATTAGCAATTAAGAAAACTTGTTTTCTCATCGGTCACATTTGAAAAATTATTTGTCTTCAAAAATTATTTCACCAAACTGTCGAAAACAATAAATTAATTTTTGCTAAAAATATAATAAACAAAGAGGCTAAAAATTTTTTGTTTTAATGTTAAAGAGCAGCTTCAATAGTTTCTTTTTAAGTGGAAGAAGAAAAAAATAAAGAGAAAAGAAAAGACAGTGGGTTTTTAAAAATGGGTTTAAATGCGAAATGAGGAGGGGCGATGTGTAAAATTATTAAAAAAATGTGGTCCATCCATCCATCTTTATATGGTTATTACATATTTTATATTACATTTATTTCAAGACGATATACTAAAATTGTACAATAAGGCTACAGAGTAATATTTCAATTGCAAACTGAAAAGACTACGTGTACATACTTGAGCAAGTCAGAGGACTGTCCCTACAACTTTTTTTTAATTGGACCATATTTAGGCCTAACAGAAATATAAATAGTCAAATAAAATCATAATTTTTCTGTGTTTTCGTTATACCACTTATATGTGTGCTAGTTGAAGATATTGTCCGATGACTTGCTCAGTTATGTACCCAGCTTGCGATTGTAATTTTACTCTGTAGCCGCATTGAAAATTTTACACCAAAAAAATATTTATCGGAAATATGTGCAACAGAATAAGATGCAATAATTATCCTTACAATTGATTATATCGCCTTGTAATATAACGGATACTAAAAACTAACAGAAAATGTGCTACAACTCCAAAGTTAATGATGGTGCATAAAAATTTACTTCAGCTTAGTTGTTAGAAATTTTATATTCATTAAAACAAGTATAATGTATAATAAGCGAGATATATGTAAAAAACTGATTTTGGCACCTTTAACAGCGAATAACTCGTGCAGAAAACACGTGATTGTCGGGGACTTTTAGCAGTATGTATAAGCCACCCAAACGATGCTATATCCAACAATTCCGATATTAAATTTTTTCGTATAATTTGCCTGAAGTACCAACTGAGGATACAAAATAAAATTAATGCTTTATTATACTACTTACTTTTGCTGAGCAAGCAAATTAATGAAATTATTAAAATGATCAGCAATACAATATTAGCGGAACTTATTGATTAAAACTTCTCATTTATTTATTTTTTTTACATTTTAATGATTAAGATTCAATACAACTGTTATTTGATGTTGTTTTCTCTTACAAAATTTTTTAAGATCAAACAATTATTTGACCCAAAAAATGGGAAATTATTTTCCATTAAGTGGTTACACTGTGTTTATATTAAAAACTTTTTTGTTTGCTATTAAATAATCATATTTACCCAAAATCAGCTGACTTTTTGTTTGCCACACAAAAATATTTTACAGTCATATCACGGCAAAGAAATATTTGTCAGTTTCCGTCAAATATTTCTATTGGTTATTTTCCACTACGTCCACAAATGTTGACAATATTTTAGAAAATTTTTTCACAGTGTAGTGTAGAAGTAAATATTTCATATTTTCATGTCTAATATTGTTCTTTGTGGAATTTTTAATACATCTAATTATTAAAAACAGCTAAATATTCAAAATCGAATTTTTTGTGATTTTTTTTTTTTTCAAACCAATTTTTTGTTACCTAAAATTATAAAAATACTTGAAAAATTCCTCGATATTAGAGTCGTCCTATTTTTATTACACAATTAAAAAAAAAAAAAACTAAAAATATTTTGAACGCTGAAAGTCTTAGCTATCATTTGATGTAAATTTTGTTATTTAATTTTAAAATAATTTTTTGGACTTTTTTCCACTAACAGTTCATTTAGGGACGTTGATGCGAATGCTAAGTGAGATCCTGAAATGTCTTCCTTATGGCCTTATGAAATTTTTAAACTTGAATTTTCAGATACGAATAAATAGAATAATTCCTTAAAAACATTTTCCTTAAAGCAGGAAATCAGCTTCTTCCCTCAGCCAATGTTAAAGAGTCTTTAAAGACGCATATACGTAAATCTTTTCATTAGTTTTTATGCTTCCTTTGCTCTTGAATAAAATATGATAAGCTTCTTTGTGGTTAAAATTTGGAAGCTTTTTTTCTTAATGTTGATATAGTGTTGTTGCTGTTGTTATAAAAATTTCTACCTGTTTGTTGTTAATGAAATCTTTTTTCCCCTTTTTCTCTAAAAGAAAAGTTTTCGCCATAATTTTTATGTTTGCAATTTATGGTCTTTTACTTACATTTTCTTTTTTTTTTTCTTTTTTCTTCGTTGGGGTTGCTTTTACAACTTGTTGATGACAAATTCTTGTTAGCAAATTTGTACTTTTCTTTAATTCTGCTACTACATACAATGTTTTTCAAACATATTTAAAATTTCAATAGCTGTTTTGTGTTAAAATAACATTCAATTTGTTGTTGTTGTTATTGTTGTTGCGGATGCTGCTGTTGTATCTTGTATCTTATTAAGGTTACATTATATATAATGATCCATTGTTTGTTTGAATATGTAGTTTGTATTTATATGTGCGTATTTCCTTTTGTGAGCTGGCATTAAATTACTTTTAAATGAAGCTACGTGCATATTGGTATTTATGAGAATATGTTTGGTCTCTACGAGTGAGTGGGTGTATTTGCTTTCTTCTAATGTTGGCTTACAAAAATAAAACCTAAAATATACAATATGCTAAAAAGCAGAGGATTTTTGAGGTTAAGCATGTGCTTTATAATTTAAAAAATGTTGCTATAAAAGACCAAATATTCATTAGAACACACGCAAAACATCAGGAGTTTCTTTTACCACTTTTAGATATTTGCTAAAAATTTGCTTAAAGCTTTCCCAGAAAAAAAAATTGGTAATGACATGTAGTTAACAGTGTTGCCAGGAGGTGGGAAAAAAGCGGCCAAATTAATCTTTAAAATTGGTTTGAAAACGTTAAATACCTCAAAAAATAAGGCTGAAAAAAGCTAATATTTTTAGTCAAGAACTTTTATTGGTTTTTGATATATATTTTTTTAAGATATGGCAATAAATTTATAAATGAAACATAGAACGGCTGCTAGCAAAATGTACCTGTAAAAAATCACTTACAAAATTTTCAATCATATTTGCATTTTATATGAAAAATGTTCCAATGTTTTGACTTGAATTTTCGTCATTTTTGAATTATATATATATATATATATATATATATATATTATTTAGCATTTCAAAATTTTTGGTGGCTTAGAAATTAATTCCATTGGCCAATTGTCCAATTTTTTACTAACACCGATTCCCAAAATTTTAATGGCATTCAATAGCAAACATATTGAAACTAAGGAAGCAAAAAAATTATACCAAAATATTGGTAATTGTGGGCGTGGCATGCTGTTAAAAATAAATATTTTATGTTATTTTATAAAAAAAAATGTGATTCTTGTAAATTTGATCAGAATGAAATTATTATCGCTCGCAAACTATTGTCGATAATTGGCTGCATTTTTTCTGTTACTCGTATATTGGATTGTTATTCGTATATAGGATAATAGTCTATAATAAATAATATAATGTGCCACTATACCGTTTATATCAGCTGTGTTTTTAAATGTTTTCTCAGGTACTACATTTAAGTTAATTTTGAATTTTAGTGGAATTGAACTTTTGAGGGTCGAAAGGGTTAAACAAATGTTACTATTAGAAGGAAGGCGAAATAGTCCTTTTTACCTGTCTGGGCCGCTCTGTATTTTTTTAAATAAAATAACTCTCAAAATTTTTTTGTGCAACAAATACTAAAAATAAGTTATGATTTTGATTTTAAACCTACAGGATAAATAAGAAATAACGATGCCAATAACACAATAACACATTTCTCAGATATGTGTTGATTATAGATTAACCAAAACACAGCAAGGAGATTCTTTTCAGATCCCGAAAGAACATCTGAAATAACAGGTGTTGATATAAATCTTATATCAATATTTAAAACAATTATCGATATACTTGTATGCAATGAACAAGTCGATGAATAGATACAACCAAATATCCATGGAGAAATATATCTGTAACAGTTTACAAAAACATTTACCATGGAGAAGATGTTATTAAGCATCATTTAGTATCACTTCGAGATCTATCAGAGGAAGCCCAAAGGAATAAGAATTACAGATTTTATAGAGAGCACAATATCAAAAAAATATCACGAAATTCTAAAAATGAAAATCTATTTAGTATATTACTGGCAACATCAGATCCGTTCTCTCATCGGGACTTAGATGAAGAAGCAAAAGGGCTGCTAGAAGACAGAAATAATATAGAACTAATTATGGAATATTTACAGGCTATTTTCCAACCGAAAGAATAATAATTATAATTTTCTTTTATTGTTATTTAAGTAAAAAATAAAATAAACTTGTATTTCTCATAAAAAATGAAAATGTTTGTCTTTAAAAGCCCATCCACACGTAACAGAATATGTAAGATTTTTCTGTCAGAGAGTGTCAAATTCGCTCTATAAGAGAATTATTTCACGTGTGGATATCATATCAATAAGAAGTATTATGAGACTGTTGTGTGAGATTTGTCTACACAACTATCTTATAAGATGAACTGTAAAAAATGATACATATATACGAAAGTTTATTTGTGTGTGTATACATGTTCATTTTGGAAATTACTAAAAAAAGCAATATTTTCTGTAAAATTATTTTCTTTTAATTTTTGTTTTACATTTTAAAAACATTTTTATAAAAATTGTGCTTAAGAAGTTCGAATTTCTTAAATAAAAAGGACTTGTTTACTTTGTGACTCCTTGAAAATAATGATGTCGTATAGGATTTATTAGAATACATGTATACCTTATATAAGATTTAACATAATATAAACAAAATGGTTACTCTTCTTCAGACGTTATCTCACATATTATATCAGCTTTAATATCAGTTGTATAGCTGGGGTAACGTTATTTAAATAAGAAATAAAATAAACATTAAAAAACCGTAATTTTTTCAAAAAACAACCGAATCGGTTCTTTAAGAAACGGTTCTACTGGAACCTGTTCTCGAATTGATAAACGGGAAACCTATTCACAAAATTATCCTGGGTATTATTAAAATGTTTTTTAATCTTCTTATAAATTTTTTTTTTTTTTTTTTGATAAGTTTTGGTGATTAAAATGGAAATTTAAAATTAGTATTTCATTATCTGCTATAAAGATTTTTTAATTTTCTTTACTCATCTAGCAGTAAACTGTCAAAGTCATATATTGTACATTGGGGTCGAACTGAACAAATCTTGGTGTTAACTAAACTAGAAAGTTTTAGTATTAGTTTTTGGTATCATTGAAAAGAGAAAGTTTCCTTTAGTGCATTTTTTTTTTCAAATTTGAAAAACAAAATATCTTATGCTGTTAGAAAGTTAATTTTTTTAATTTAACTACACCATAGGAGGTTGTGGTAATATGTTTTTATGCTATTGTTTATAACTCATAAATATATTGGTGCAACACTCACCTTAAAGTGTACCGCTCAATTTAAAATCCTTCCGTCCTTCCGTCTGGATGGCTGGCTGTCAGCGTAAATCTTGTATAAGCCCACACTTTTAAGATATCGTGATGAAATTTGGTAAATATATTTACTTTGAACTTTTTTTTACAGCTGCAATTTATTAGTAGAAAATAATTCAGTAATATAATTTAGTCTTAAATAACAATAACATAAAACCACTTTTGATAAATTATATAACCACATTTTGAAACATTAAAATTAAAAGCCGCAATCCTATTAACGTTTAAATCGTTATAATCAAAGTTTTCCATCAACCAACGCATACATATACCAATTTCATTTCAATTATACTCGTATGATTCTATTCTAAAATATAGGAAAAGTAATGAAATATGTATTTACATAATACATATATACGCTGGTGTGATAACCCAGCAAACGTACAAATTTGAATTTAAACTGAGAAAGATTTTGAAATTAAATTGATTTTATCTTTGAGCAATATTTGGTAAGACAGGGCGACGAAAAATTTATTATTTTACATACACATGATCATGAACTTAATTTAATTGACTGCAGTTCTCGGGATAAAGTTTTACCGCATATTACAGCATAACTAAAAAACGAATTCTCTGATTTGGTTTAATATGTACACCCAAAAGATATTAAAGATATTAAAAGTAATTAATCGTTTTTTTTTTTTTAGAAAAAATGTAAAACCCTTATTGACTAGTGGAAAAAACCGTAAAAATATTATTGAAGTGTAAAGGTATCTTGTAATTGTAATTATATTACCAGTTTGCGTGAAAATGTGAATAAGATTTTGTGGGATATATCTATCCCAAAAGGATTATAGTATTATAAAATTATTTTAGGGTATGTAGTTAGTATTTTAGAAGAGACAACTAAAGATGACTTTTCATCTCAGAACGGAGACGAATACGTACCATCAGACTCCGAAATTATTGTTGAGGAAGAAAATGAAATGAATCATTCAGATATATATATATGTCCCATCACCAAAATCTTTTCCCAGGTTAGGGGCACAAAAAAGAACTATATATTTGTTTAATATTCATATCGCTGTTAAAATAGCCCATTATAATAGTTCGAAACTAATTAATCGTCTCACGTACCGAAAGGGTTATATAAACGCCTTAAACTAGGCAATGAAATAGAACATAAAATCTAAAGTTTTATTGAAATCGTTAACAGAATTACTAATAATTTTTTCATTTAATTTTTTTTTTTTTGCATAAATGCTACACCGGATGAACTATAGAACTTCGGTGACCACTAGAAATATTCGACGTAGAAAATTTCTATAGAATGTTTTAACCCATTAAACCCAAGTTTTAATAGACTTTTATGCCTTCTCTTAAAAACAGGCTAGAAATGGGAGATAGATGAATTGAAAGTTCTAATAAAAATTCCCCGTTAAATGATTTAACTACTTATGGGAAAATAATTGACATTTAAACTACATTTAAATTATTATTTTTTTTTTTCGATTTATCTGAGACTATTTTGGTGTAAAAAAAGAAACGTTTAAAAGGTCACAAAGCAAAATTTTTACCTACCAGCGAAAAATCCTTTGGAGGATTTATTACACTCATCAAATGCTATCAATTGCAGATGTAATAATTGCGCAATGAACCTCTATTTGTTGCATAGTGCAATTATAATTTAAGTTGCTTGTCATTTTATTAAACCAAATCAAATAATTCGTTTGCGATATATGCTGCGGTATTTGGTGCATTCATTTTCATTTAATTTTCATATAATAATTTATCTCGATAACTAGAGTCAAACAAAAAAAAAACTGCATACTTTATCTTATTTCGATGAAGAAAGTTTGTTTTTATGGATAAATTTGATAAAAATTTAAATGCAATTTTTTCCATAATTTAAACTTAAGATCATAATTTGTACATGTTACATAGGGTATTCGTTTTACTCGACTTTTTTATTATTCGATTAATCAAATAACTCGAAAATTCTGTTTCTAAATTAATCGACTAATCGAGTAAAGTTAAAGTTACTCGAATAAATTGTAACTTAATATTTTGCTCGTTTTTTCAGTGTTTATCAAAACTAAAATAAACATTCTGTGATCTCTTAGTGTTTCAATAAAAGAACAAAAAAAGAAACAAAAACAATATTAACAATTAATTCTAATATAAATTCTTCAAAATATAAAAAATACGTCTACATTAATTAAGATCTCTTGTGCTATGTTCGCATCTAGAGGTTATTTGAAAAATTAGTCGTTTTCTAAAGATAACTTATTGATTTGTTTTTTCATATGTTTCAAAGCCAAAAATCATCTCGATTCAAATTGTTTAACTATTTAAACACACTAAATTTCCATATAGGGAAGAAATTTTTAATATTTTTAGTACATAGAAATTTGCTGAAAAAAAGAATTTGTAAAAATTGTCCAACAGTTTAAAAATAACAAATTAATAATTATGAAAAAAAGTTTATATTTGTTCATAAATTTTACTTGTGTAAAAATTTTATTATTTTTTTTTTTTTTTTAATTGTGTTTGTGTGTGAAATTTTTATTTAAATAAAAAATTTGTGAAAATATTTTGGCAAACGAAAAACAGACCAAGAGCAAAAACGCAATAAAATTATATGTGAACAGTGATGTTTAAACTTATTATATTTTTCAAAAACCAAGTAAAAAACCTAATGTGTATGAACATAATAATATTAATTTCATTTCTGAAATAGTTTTTCAAGATAATATGTAATTAAAAATTGAATATATATAATTCACTTTTATTTTTTTAAATAAGTAAATAAAAATCTGAGGGCATATTTGTGAAACAAAAAAACATCGGATTTACTTTAGATAAGGAAGTTCTGTAATTCATAATATAGTGTGCTTAACTTAATGTTAAGTAGAAATCCCTTCTGTACGTAAGCTTCTTCTAAGCCATCACCACTATATCCTCTCATAGCTGCTACTTGTGAATAAAATAAAAAAAAATAAAATACAATTTATTTTATTTCTAAAATATTGTTAATTTTTACATAAAAACATTAAGGATTTCTAAATAGAAATCGGAATGCAAAATAATATAAAAATTCATTTGATTTAGTATCTGTTATATATCTCTATAACAGATACTAAATCAAATATATATATATAGACTTACGTAAGGTTGGAATATTTAAATATAAAAAAATGTAGCCTGTAAAAATATATGTTATACTTTTGATGAAACAAAATATATTCCTTTAATTATTTATATATATACATATATATATATATATATATATATATATACAAATATATATATATATAAATATATATATATATATATATATATATATATATATATATATATATATATCTTATTTATATATATATATATATATATATATATTATTTAATCAAAAGTAAAACATATATTTTTTATAGGACAACATTTTTTTATATTTAAATATTCCAACCTTACGTAAGTCTAAGTTCATATACAAATTCCAAAAATTGCCAAAACTCTTCGACATATATCTTTATATAGTAATTTTGTTGGAAACATTATCGGCAAATTATAAACGGGTTTTAAGGCCTTATTCTGACATCGTTGAGAGATTAAATTCCGTTAGACTTTTCCAACCATATAAAACATGTAAATAGTTTACGTGGCTATGGATTAAAGCATTGTATATCAAAATTTTGGTATATCGATCAAATTTATTTTTAAACTTATAAGGTAGACCAATACCCTGAGATGTTTTGACTTTTAGATGTACATGCTGTATAAGCTGATGCCAAGCTAAATTGCTCTGTAAGTGAAAACCCAAACATTTTATTGAATGGACATCAACAATTTCCTAACTGTCGACAAAGATACTAAAGTTAATATTGTTGTGATAATATGGTTTAAATCTTATTAATTAGATTTTGTTAGTATTTAAAATTAATTTATTAATTCTTAAAAACTCTGATATTAGTGCTGCATCAGGTTCCATATAGGCTTTGACTACAAATTCATGCTAAAATGGATAAAATACACTTATATCATCCCCATATATAAAAAGTTTGCCATGTAAATTGAGGGTTTTAATGTCATTTAGATAAATTGTAAACATTTACATTAAAAAATGGACCTAATAAACAAAACAGCTGGTTGTTTATCAGCGCTTAGAGTGGCCAGATTGATGGCGGTGCTGGCATGCTCGCTTATGACGGGCTGGAGCTCGCCAGGTGGGATGATTCTTGCCGCCAGAAATGGTTAAATGTTCACACACAAAAAATTCATACCAGCTAAATAAAACTAAATTATTGAATTAAAAGAATTCATGTTGAGACCCGAAGCAGTTTAGTAAGAAACTCCCTGCTACACGCATTTTAGAAAAATAGGCTATCTTGGCGGATGTTCTGCCATTCTGGAATGTCGCCGAAATCGAAAGTCACCTCAACATTTTACTCTTCCCGATTACTCACTACATGATATGAATTTCTAATCGCTCATATTAAATGATAAAGCATTTTAAAATTCACTTAAACATTATATATAATAGTTTTTATGACAAATAAAGAATTTAAAAATCAAATTTACTTTAAAACTAACAGTATCGTTAGGATTTACAATTCCTCCGAAATCAAATTATAAATAACAATTGATTTACATATTACATTATAATTTTTTAAAATGACATTTACATATTTGATTTAATGTTTGTGACTGAAAAATTACCTTATACCTTAATTAGGTGCTGTATTTCGGTACTTTTCACTGAACAAAATTTGTTGAGCACAATTTCAATTCGTGGTATCACTTGGCGACATACTAAATACTTTAGATTTTAAACATTCTATACAGCAAATATTTTGCAACAGTTGTTTCCAAGCTAAATTTCTTTAAAAAAAAAATCAAAACATCATCGTCAAAACTGGTTAAGAAAGCAAATTTATGAAATATTTTTTCTCCAATTATTCGATTAATCGGCATAATTTACTCGAATAAATTTTTACAAGAAATTACTGATTTTAATTTAAACGAAGAATTATTTGATTTTAATTTGTCGATTAATCGAACAAATAATATTCGAGTGAATACCCTAATATTACACTAAAGAGCACAGTTTTGCATAACTTACACTCAAGAGAATTTCTTAAATATGAGATCTTTTTTTCTTTTTACTGCCAGCAAATGATTTTTAAATCTAAATGTTTTCATTTTATAGGTGTATGAAAAATTTATATAATTTTTAGTAAGTGTAATAGTGGTATAGCAGATCCAAATAAATTAAATGGAAGTTTCGTAAATATTCCAATGATTCAAGCTGACCACACATATTATACCAATCATCGTGTCGAGAATCATCCTGATAGTATGTTCAACTTTGAGTGCGTAAGTCAATTGGATGTTCTCAAAAGCTGTCTGTCCATAAAATCTAATGCCACTGGTGTTGATGTCATTCATCCGACTTTCTTTAAAATTCTTCTACCATCACATTTATTTTGAATAAAATTATTATGACATGCGTTTACCCACTAAAATGGAAGCAAGCTAAAATACTTCCAGTACCAAAATCGTCCAATGAATATCGGCCCATAGCTATACTACCGTATCTGTTAAAAGCATTTGAAAAGCTTATACACAAACAAATAACTCAGTATTTATGTAATAATAACTTTTAACTGAGAAACAATCTGGTTTCTGAGCGAAAAATAGTTGCATTACTGCTTTAACTGATGTAGCCGAGGATATCAGACATGAAGTTTATAATGGATGTGTTGTTTTGTTGGTGTTACTGGATCATTCAAAAGCCTTTGATACTGTAGATCATACGATATTGATTCAAAAACTTGAAAAGTTTATGCATTTCTCCTTCACTTCCTGTAAACTTATTGCTTCATATCTTGAAAATCGAACACAACGTGTTAAAATCAATACCTCAACAACATCACTTTTTCTTCCACTTATTAGGGGTGCACCACAGGGATCCATTCTTGGACCAATTCTTTTTTCAATTTACGCAAATGATCTTCCTGATCAACTACTTTACTGTGACATAAGAATGTACGCTGATGATGTCCTGCTATATATTAGTAACAAAAATAAGGATTTTGAAGAATGTGTAGCAAAACTAAATGAGGATTTAGAACGAGTTTCGATATGGGCAAATATAAACGGGCTAAACTTAAATCCTACAAAATCTAAATGTTTAGCAATACGTAAAAGATCACAGAAAAATATTGACTCATTTAACATATGCATCAATAATCAGCGAATTGAAATTGTAAGCAAGGCAAAAAATCTTGGCGTAATTTTTAATGACACTCTAATCTGGACAGATCATGTACTACAAGCTTGTGGTAAAACTTACTCGATGCTAAGAATTCTATCAAAATTCACACCAATCAAAATAAGATTGTTAATTGCAAAAACGTATTTAATACCGATATTAACTTATGGCTGTGAATTTTTTGCAAGTTGTGATACCACCAGTAAATTAAAGCTAAATTCTACCTACAACAATATCGCAAGGTATGTTTTCGGACTGCGAAAAATAGACGCAAATGGTAATTACCAGAGTATCACGCCTTATTCCAAAAAAATATATGGGGTGGAGATTGAGAACTTGCTGAAAATACGAGTCCTAACATTTCTTCATAAAATTATAACAACTCGTGAGCCATACCAACTGTTTAATAGACTGAGATTTAGTACACTTGTAAGAAACAAAAATCTTATACAATTTCGATACCATACTTTAATATCGGAGTGGAACAATATTCCTCGATCATTTAAAGTTATCAGCAACGCATTACAATTTAAGAGAACATTATTCGAATACTATTCATAACAAATTTTTTATTTTTAACTTTTATTAACATACCACCAAATTTTACACTACTTTAAAACAAAATTTATAGTACTTTAAAGACAAAATTTGTATAATTAATAACTTATGTTTTTTAATATTTAATGTTTCTTGTATTAAGTGTTTCTTGTGTTAAATGTATCCATATTTCTATATAAATAATAACAACTTATGATTTCTACTTTTTAAGACGAAAGTTTTGTTGTAGAAGTTAAAAATAAAATAAAAATAAATAAATAAATTGTTAATGAAACTCAAGTATTTTTTTACCCTATACCACCCTATGGGTTTAGGTGTTATGTGTTTGTGCTGATGTTTGTAACGCATAGAAAAAGTTATCCAACACCCACCTTAAAATATACCAATCGATACAGAATCACTTTTTAAATCGACCTAACGATGAAATTTAGTACATGGGACTTTTATGATACAGGAGCTAAGTCTATTAATATTGGTTTTGATCAGTCCATTATTTCACCTATCCCCCATACAAATGTGCCCCCGGAATAGAGTTTAAATGCTCAAAAATGGCTTAAAAATAAGAATATTTTAATTAAATTCAGTGCAAAGAAGTTCTGTACAAGTATCAAATTTTATGAAGATCGGTCCACAATTGACCATAGCTCCCATTTAAGCCCCAAATAAGTGAATCGATTCATATTTTACCATAGCTCCCATATAAACCCACTTCCAGGAATCGCTTTTAAGTGCATAAAATCATTTAGATGTTAGTATCAACGGATTATTCTGTATTTGTATACATTTATTTTACATTTAGTAAAATTAGCCACAGGTGTAATAAAGGTCCCCTGCCGGAATTTTTATGCTAGTACACAATCGTGTAGGGAATCATATGCTCGGTCTTGACCGACTATATCTTTCTTTCTCGTTTGGTATAAAAAAGTAGACAATTTAAAATTTAACCAGAAAAAATAATATTTTAAAAGAAAATTTTTACATTTTAATGGCATATTTACCAATTTCAGGAATCCTTTTTTTGAGCATATTTTTGGTTGCCCTGATTCGAACATTCTAAAATATGTTTGTTGAATATTATACAATATCATATCGAAAAGCTGCTTTTATTTATCAAAGTTCGTCCTAATGTTTGCTGGGAATTACATGCATATGTATTATATATATAATTTTAGTCTCTCAAAAACACACTTAATCATGGATTATATACTTAAACGTTGTATTTTTAGCTGTTTTTACCATGGAAAAACACATTTTAGTTAATAGAACTTCAATTGTAATATTTATTTTTCATTTTCTATTTTTAGCATTTTATTTGCTGATATTTGCGGTTTCACCAGTCTGTCTGATCAATGTACGGCAGAGGAATTGGTGCGTCTACTAAATGAACTCTTTGCCAGGTAAGTGGTAAATAAATTTAAATTTTGTAACATTAAACTGTGAGGCTTTATTTAGCACAAAACTGTGGGGAAAATTATAACTGATATAACTGGTGATTACCGTTAGATACTTAGGGAAAAGCACTATTATGTAGGGTAATGTTTAAGAGCTAAATGCAAGGAAAGCGAAGTCATAAACAGGATAGTTAAGAAAAATTTTAAAAAGATAGCATAAATTATCTTAGTAATAAGTATAAGTTGATAGCTCTAATATAAAATTTTCTAAAACATATTATTTATTAATAAAATAAACTCCTAATTCTTTGATCATTTATTTATGATGGGCATATAAGATTTAGTACAATAAAATATAAAATTCATACTGTTTTTTAATAAAAAGTTCTTATTTCACACAATTTTTTTTAATTCCCTTACGATTTAAATATATTCAACAAATATTCCAACTCTATTAAATATTATTCTACTATACAATTTTTATTCTTTATAAAAAGGTATAGGAAATAACATCTTAAATAATTTATATACATAAAATAATATTTATCCTTTCCTATAGCGAACTATAAAGAATAGGAAAAACAAATCAATAGATATTTTCACAAAACTATTCATTACAAATTTTCCAAATTGTATATGGAAACTTCTTAAAATTCATTTACTTTTGTGGTTTAAAAGAATTTTAAACTATTTTTTTATGGCACATCACACAGCGCTTTGTTCCCATACAACGATGGGACAAAAATAGAAGGAATTGTCATAGAAACTTGAAAATTGGTACGCATATTATTTCAGACTTAATAAATAAGAAATAAGATGTTTTGCGAAGATTGGTGCCAGGACACGTCAACCTGCATATATTCTGAAACTAAAAAACTAAATTTCTTCTCAAATACCGAAAAGAACTTTACCAAAATTTATATCCAAAATTAATATGCCTTTAAGAATAGATTGCTTATGGGTCTGCTCATTTACTTTTTAATCGGATCAAGGACCCGCCTATTTCCCATATATCCTGAAATAAAAAAAAGGCTTTACTACTAAAATACCGGCCGGAATTTTACCAAAATTTGTAATTGGAATTAAATATAGATTACTTATGAGTCTGACAACTTTTATTTGAATCGGAACAAGAACGTAGGGGTGTTCGTAGGTTTCCATATATCATGAAAGTGCAAAAATCATTTTCAGCTAAAGTACTGAAAAAATAGAGGGAATCGTAGTAGAAAATTTAAATTTGGTACATATATCACTTTGTACCCAAATTAAATATATAGAAAGTTTTAAAAAATCGGAGCAAGGACACGCCTATCTCTTATACATATATCCTGAAATTTAAAACACGCATTTTCTTCTAATACAGAACAGTATTAAAATTTTTGCGAAAGCCATTGGAAATTGGTTTTTTATGTGTCCAATAATATTTTATTTAATAGGGGCAAGAGCATATCTACCTCCCCTAATACTTGCCACCTTCTAATATTACTTTAACTTCTGCACCTATATTATCTCTTCAGTAACTAATTAATTTGCCTAAATTTTCCTGATTTTCGGTCCAAATTTTGTATTTTTATTAATTTTCAATATCGTATTAAATATTAAAGTGATATCATTTTAATATGACGAAATATTTTAATATAAATAATTCTTTTGTGTAAAAAAAAACCAAATAAGCAATTTTTAAAATTATTTTTTTTTAGTTATGATAAAAAATAGGAAGTAATTCTTCTTCTATATACCAACTTACAAAATTAAGAGAATATAAAGATTTTATAATTTTTTATAAATATTTTTTTAATTCTTCATTGAAATTTTGGTGTAAAAATTAAAAACATTGTATATAATAAGCGCTATCTTATGGATTTTCAGTGTACCATATTGAGTCCAAAAGTCATATTTTCCTTTTCTTAGTTGTTTTTTAAATTTCGAAATAATTTTAGTTATTATTTTTTTATTCCATTTATTAAGTTGAAGTAAAAAGAGGAAATCAGACACTTTTTTAATTTAACTTTTTTTTTAAAGTGGTGGCAAAAAATATGCATCAATTATTTTTGAAACTGTTAAATGACTATAAAAAATTACACCAATAATAACAAAAATTTTGTAATTTTGTATAATTTTTTTATATATTTCAACAAATTTAATCCTCTAAGGGTCAAGGCTGCCTCAGGGCATCTTTTCTTATTTTAATAATTTATATTTTAACTTCTTATCGTATTCTAATAATTTGGTTAATTAGCTGACATTACAAACTAAATATCTAGACCATAAATCTTTTACAAATTTTACACTAATTATATTTTTAATCTGAAAATTAATTTTATTCATTTTTGCTCCAACCGTTAGAGGTTTTAGAAATTTTTAGGTTTTAAATAAAAAAATATATTTAAATTTAAGCAAAAAACTATATATTTCAAACACAATATTTGAAAAATATTAACAGTTTTATTTAATTTTATTCATTTTTGCTCCAACCGTTAGAGGTTTTAGAAATTTTTAGGTTTTAAATAAAAAATATGTTTAAATTTAAGCAAAAAACTATACATTTCAAACACAATATTTGAAAAATAATAACAGTTTTATTTGGCAAATATACTGAAGTATTAAATAAACAAAAATTCGAAGCGCTTCTATCAAAAAATTAATTTTTGAAAATTTTTTCCCAAACCAGCTTAAAACCACCTTTTGCTTTAAAATCTCTAATTTTAGCGCCTTCTCATAGCCACAAAAATAATTATTCCGAAAAAATAGTTTTGAAATTATGTAATATATATTATTACCTTTCCAAAAATATATATTTCAACACAATTTGAAAACCGCTTTATTTTTGTCTATGGGACATAACACTGTGCATCAACGTTATTTTGTATTAATATTAAATGACTTTAATGAAACACAAATCTGTTCGCGTCAATGACTTTTCGCAAGCGGCTTCAGTGTTATGGCCACATTTGGCAAATATTTGATCAAAATTGTTTGATCATTAGTTTTATAAACGTATTGTTGCCGCTGTTTGAGCCTGCAAACGTTTTGTCAAACAAAATTCGATAAAATGTCAGCTATGATTAGTGAAAAATGTTTTCCCATTAAAAAATTAGGATATAATTTATATAGTGGTTACGTCGTTTTGGTCAAATATATTTTTAGTCAAATATATTTTCCTTAAAACAAAAAATATAAAAAAAATTATCACATGCGTATTACCTGCATCAATATGTTTAAAACGCAAATTAAAAATAATACGATATGGTTGATATCACCGAAAATAATAGCGATCATAGTGAGTTTTAAAAATTTCATTAAAAAATTTTTAATCAACAATAATAATAATAATATCTGGTAACCAAGAATTTTTTACAATGATATTAATGGAAAAAAATTACCGTTTATGTCATGGTAGTTAAAAATCAAAAATTAAAAAATTAAAAATTCCATTTAAATTCCAATATCAAAAATAAAATACAAATTAAATTAGGATCGATTCGTTTTATAATAGCAAACATAATCAGGTCCTTAATTCTGATCTTAGATCAAAAATACTTTTATGCATTTTTTTAATCCTTTTTTCACAAAAATGTATAGATGTACTTATTATAAATATAATTTCACATAAAATGTAGGAAAATACTAAGAGGGCGGATAAATATATCTGTGACTTTTCGGACTTTACTAACTTTTGTTGTGGTCGCACAAATACAAATGACGCTGAACGTTCTGGACTGATAAATTGAGGTCGATACACCCGAAAATGTCAAAAAAATCCACGATATGGTGTTGGCCAACCGAAAATTAAAAGTGCGTGAGATTGTTGATGCCATAGGCATTTTATATGGCAGTGTGGTTTCGATTTTAAAGAAAGTTGTCTGCAGGATGGGTGCCGCGTTTGCTCTCAATTGACCATAAACGTAAAAGTGTGATAACTTCAAAGGATTGCTTGGAGTTGTTTAACCGCAATCCGAAAGAGTTTTTGCGCCGTTTTGTATCTGTGGATGAAACATGGATACATTACTGTACTTCGGAGACCAAGCAGCAGTCTCCGGGTGAACCTGCTCCGAAGAAGCTCAAGGTAAGTTTGTCGGCCAATAAGGTGATTGCAACAGTTTTTTGGGATGCACTCGGGATAATCCACAGCGATTACCTTCAAAAGGGAAAAACAATAAACGGCGAGTATTACTTATTAGACCGATTTAATGAGGATTTAAAAAGAAAACGACCACATATGGTCAAGAAAAAAGTTTTTTTTCATCAAGATAACGCACGGGTGCACACGTGTGCGGTCTCAGTGGCAAAACTCTATGAATTGGGCTTCGAATTGGTGCCTCATCCGCCATATTCTCCGGATTTAGTCTGACTACTTCATATTTCCAAACCTAAAATAATGTCTCGGTGTAAAGAGATTCAGCTCCAACGATGAAATTATTGACCAAACAAATGTCTGTTTTAAGGACCTCGAAAAATCCTATTTTTTTGGAAGGGATACAAAAACTGGAGAAACGTTGGACTAAGTGTATTGAGTTAAAAGGAAATTATGTTGAAAAATAAATTTTTGTTTTGCAAAAAAAAAAAAAATTGTGTTTCAAAAGTCACAGACTTATTGAACCACCCTCCTAATATAAAGTCCGAAAAAATTTAGATCGATTTTAAAGGGTTATAACATTTTTGCAAATTAAAATTTTATCACGTCACAACGATTTTAAAATGTAATTTGAAAATCTTTTTGATCACATGATACTTTAGCTTCATTGAAATTTAGCTATGAGTATGCTTCGCGAAATG
The DNA here is from genome assembly GCA_932274085.1 of Protocalliphora azurea. Classification (NCBI taxonomy): domain Eukaryota; kingdom Metazoa; phylum Arthropoda; class Insecta; order Diptera; family Calliphoridae; genus Protocalliphora; species Protocalliphora azurea. The sequence goes on along the minus strand of OW026522.1, from coordinate 109,617,395 downwards.
AGCATCTCACGTTTTTTCTGCCCGAGTTTGTCTTCGCCACTTGTCCTCTATACAGTTCAATCCTGGTCAACGACATACTGATTGAACTCAAGTTGCATCAAAAGTTATTTTAAAGAATCAGAATTAAAAAAAAAATATATATTTATGGTTTAAGGTCGATTTTATGATGGTTAATTTAAAAAAGAGAATTCCCCATATATGTATGTGCAAGTTTCCCTAAAATAGAAAAATAAATATGTAATTGTGTCGGCATGAACATATGGAAGGTCGTTTATATAATTTTAATGGCATTGCTTGAGTATGCAAATATTCTAAATAGATTTATTGTAATCCTTAAAAAAAATTCCCATAATATATAACAAAATTGTAAAACAGACCTTCATACACATTGAATTGAATTATATCATGAATCTAAATCTTATGTGGGTATTATTTACACATACATAAATATATATAAAAACATATTTGTATAGCCTTATGGGCCTGTCTATATATATTTACATATTTATAAATTTTCACTTTTTCTTTTGTTCTTTTTCTCCTTTTTATTCTATTATAGATTTGATAGATTGGCTGCTGAACATCATTGTTTACGTATTAAATTATTGGGTGATTGTTATTATTGTGTCTCAGGGTTACCAGAACCTAGACCGGATCATGCTCATTGTGCTGTGGAAATGGGATTGGATATGATTGATGCTATAGCGTAAGTACAAATGCACTGATAGTCACATTCACACTCACATATATGGAACAAATGCTGACAGAAGGACTTAAATCAAAAACACAATAAAATTGAGATAAGATAAAGTCAGGGTTCTCAGATTTTTTTCGAGTCATATCTCCAAATAACATCCAATTCCTTTGTAGATATGCAGACTTGGGTAAATTTACCTAAATAGTCAATATTGAAAAAGAAAATTTCCTATGGATTTTCAAAAAAATAAGATCTTATGAAAATCATTTTAACATTTGTATCAATAAACTTTTTAGTAAAACAAAAAAAGGAGACTAAAGATTACGTTCTTATTTCTTTTTCAAAGTAATGAAATTATGATTAATTAAGTTCTATTGATTCATTTATTTTTGATACACTTTCTTCAACTTTTAAAGAAGTACATATTGACAGTGTTGCCATTTTAGCAGAATGGTTTCTCAAATTACATATTTATTTTGAAAAATTCTGCTAAATGCTTTTTAGCATAATCGTCTTACTGAAAGCAGATTTTCAGCATAATAATCAACGCATGAGTATTGATTATTAATTATAATGCTTACACTAAATTTCTTGCATCGATTTACTTTTAGAATTGTGACTTAAAATATTCCATAGCAAAAATTTTGTGGTAAAAAATAACTTCATTGGATAATTTACTGAAAATTTAGAACAGATAAGCAAGTTTATTCTAAAGGCAAAATAATCAACTAAGTATATCATACTACACTAGTGGGGTCTTTAATAAAACAAATGCTAATAAATAATACATTTTTTAAACTGCTAGACCGATTCCAATGAAACTTGAAACATTGAAAGAGCAGGATTTATTTTTTCCGAATATTGTTAGCTGGAATGTGTAACAGAAGCAAAAACATATTTGGAAAACCCATACAAATTTTTATCTAAAAAAACATACCTCAAAATTTGCATTTCTGAATTTTCCTTTAATTAATTTATAAGGTGTTCAAAAATTATTCTAATACTTATAACGATTTAGATAATATTTGGTTTCAAATTTACAGGATAAGTTCCTGTAAACTTTTTTGTTTTATTCTAAAAAAAAGTCTGCTTTAAATTTAATAACAATATGATGTTTTATGCATAATTTAAAAGAAGACATAATTTTTCTTTAAATTGTATATAACACGACTATTTTATATTTGGAACATTTCGAGTAAATAAATTTCAATACGTATAACTTTGAAATGTTTTTCCATATATTTTTTGATACAGCTTTATACAAAAAAGTTGATTTATACATTAAAAAGATAAAATTTCTAGACAAAAGCAGCCATCTTTAGAATGAAAATAGTTCTAACTCGAGCCTGGGTAGGATTCGGGTATGGATTAAAACGATTTTCTTCGGTCGGACGCAGGTGTTTTAACTCTGGTATATTTTAAACACCAGCTATGATAAATCAAAGTTTTTCTGAATAGGACGCTGTTTACTTTTTACTTTATAAAACACAAGCATAGAAAAAACATGATTACAGCGTTATCACTATAACAATATTATGTTCTCATTGTTAATTTTCTTGAATTTTAATAACTCTGTGTTCATGAAAACAATGTTTTTATTTAAATTTTGTCATTTAATGTTTACACTCAATAACAATTTTAAAATGGTTGACTGCAAAAATTATATGCTTTTGAATCATAAAAAAAAAATTATAAAAATAAGAATTTTTTATTAATACTTTTTATTTTAATATATGACAATAATAATATAATTGGATAACTATATTATAACATAGGATAATAATATTATTAAATAGAATAATAATAATATGAAGAATGACATAATAATATTATAAAATGGAATCATAACATGACAATGTAGTATAATAATATAATAAAATCAAATCTTATCTGCTAGAATGGGATAATGATGTAGTAAGATTTTTCAATTATATGTAATACCACAATCATAATTCTTTTCTACTTTTCGCTGTGATTATATGTTCCAATAATAATATGTTGCTCTTACATAAGGTTACTACAGCTATATTTTTTCTCTGCTTAAAAAATTAAAAAATATTAAAGCCAATAACCACCCAAAACTTTATAAATGTTTTATGAAAAACGAATTATAGCCCAAATATGATGAAAATCATCGCAAACTTTTGGGCAATTATTCATATAAAACATAACCCAAATTTGTATTGGAATTTTTTGAGAGATTTTTCTATATTTGCTTTGGGCGATTTTTCATTGGATGATTTTACTGGCAGACTGCCAGAAACTGTTTAATTTTTCTGCAACAGTTTAAGATTATTTTTCTTATGTATAATGTCGATTAGTTTTCTAAGTCTAGTAATACTGGATAATTTCAATTTTGAACTGAAATCAGCTAATATAGCTGCAATAGTGCCATTTTTCAATTTCCAACAATAGCATTGCAGTTACTGATTTTAACAGCTATTTTTGCGATTTCATTTGTCCGATATATCAAAATCATTTTATATTTAAAAAATCATTTGATTTATAACGTTTTCTTCTGGCCCTTCCGATTTTAATTTAGTAGATTCTATTTAACATAAGACTTCAATAAATTTCTGGCAATACTGCTTATTAAAGACTTTCAAACTCTTGTTACTATTGCGGTAACAATAATAGAGCATCAGTTGCTCAAAAATTACCTTCACAGCCAATTCATACAATAATCATTTTGTTTTGTAGATTTGAATAAATTTTTTTTGACTTTATGGTACCATATTCAGTATTACAGTTACTTCTTATAATCTTTAGAGCACTGTTGTTGAAATAAATATAAGTTTATCTTACCAAAAATTCCTAAGCGTAAAAAAAACATCCCCAATAAATCCCTTAATCTCCAAACCAATTTTTTTATCCCCATTTCCTAAAATAAATCCACAATTTGGGAATAATAAACACTGGATAAAGTAGATACATCACGTAGAGATGCTATAAATTTGCTTAGCCCATGGATGGAAAACTTGTTACGATCGTACCTTTTTTGTTACTATTTGATATTCAAAAGTCGTACTCCCGAAATTTATTTGATACTCTCAAACGATTTTGAAGTCATTAAGAACTTTTTACGACAAATCTCCATTGAACAAATATATAGATAGTATTATAAATAGATCTTTTCAACCACCTGGCCATTTTTTTGGTCCTTTTTTGTAAATGGAACTAAATGGCGACCTTTTAAGACTATGTACTAAATGACGAATAACTAAGTTTATGAAAAACTATTTAAAACATCAAGTACCAAATCTTTTTGAACCAGATTGTGAGAATTAAAAAATATATTTGATGAATGTTTTTTTCTTATCACTAATGTCAACACTAATAAATTCATGCTTTCAGTCCTAAATTTGAAAGATGAGGATTTGTAAGACTGGCATCCGAGTGAAGACCTGGGACAAAAGTACAGAAGTTTAATTAATAAAAGATAATTTTATGTTAACTATCTTTATGAATAAATCTATTTTTTTTTTTTTTTTGTTTTTTGCAATAATAAAAACTATTATAAATACCCAGCTAAAAAATCATATATCATATATTTACGCATTTATGAATTTCCATGTATGTTTGGATTCGAAAATTGAGGGAATATGGAAATATATAACCATATGCATATATTCATATATATTTTAAAACCTCTATTGTGAATTGTAACCCAAATATTTTTTTATACCCTACACCACCATAGTTGGTTGGGGTATTATACGTTTGTGCTGACGTTTGTAACGCATAGAAAAGGTTATACAACACCCACCTTAAAGTATACTAATCGACTCTGAATCACTTTTTTAAATCGATCTAACAATGTCTTTCCGTCTGATTGGCTGTCCATGTAAATCTAGTGCACAAAGTACGGGTCGCAATTTTAAAGATAATTTAATGAAATTTGGCACGTGGGACTTCTATGATACAGGAACGAAGCTTATTGAAATTGGTTGTGATCTTTACATTATTTTAACTAGTCCCCATACAAATGTCCCCCCGGAATGGAGTTTAAACACTCAAAAATGCTTTAAAAATAAGAACATTTTAAAGAAATTCGGTGTAAAGAAGTTCTATACAAGTATCAATCTTTATACCAAATTTTATGAAGATCGGTCCACAATTGACCATAGTTCCAAAATCACTTTAACGTTCATAAATCCTATACAATAATGCAAAATTTTATGAGAATCGGTTCATAATTTACCATAGCTCCCATATAAACCCACTTCCCGGAATCGCCTTAAAGCGCATAAAATCATCTAGATGTTAATTTCAACGTATTATTCCTGTATTTGTATATTTTATTTTACATTTAGTAAAATTGGCCACATGTGTGATATAAGTCACCTTCCCGAATTTTTGTGCTCGTACACAATAGTCGGTTTTGACCGACTATATATTTCTTTCTCGTTTTATATATAAAATTTATTTATTTTATATACGAATTATATAATTTACCATAATTTTTTTTATATATAACTTTTAAATCAGAAATATATGCAAATGAAATCCATACAAAAATAATATTCCACAACTTAGACTTCTTAGAGATTTTGTTGAACAATTAACGAAAAGTCTTTAAAAATACATCTGAAAAATATTTTCATGAGTTAAGTACGAGTAAATAATGATAAACAATAAAAAGTACTTACTCACGTATGTACACTTGGAGCAAGTCAAACGACCCATGGATTAACGCGTCTTTTCAATAAAGGCAATTATGCTCCTGTAAAGATAGTTTTCCATATGGTAACAAATATAAGAAAACCAAAATTTACATGATGTTTACTAATGTTAATCAGATACTTGCAGCTATCTGCTCACAGAGGATCTTTATTAGTGCCAAAATTTCAATATTTTTATAAATTATTTATATTTTGCCGGAATTTTTTAATTTTAATATTTAGATCTTTAAATGTCTTGAAAATTCTGTTTAGAATACTTTGAATCTTTTTATTGTAGGTACAAATTTATTTAGTATTTACGCCTATATATTACATTTAGCACAGCCAAAAAAAAAAAAAAAAAAATTATAGATAAATATAAAAAGTGACGATAATCATATTACCGCTTCGTAAGATATTTGCGATTAAATATTGTGTTGCCTTTTTAAGGCTAAATCTAGCCTTTTTATTTTGCTTTTAGCTTCAGATTATTCGTTTTAGCTTCTAGCTTTTTTTATCCTTTCTTGATTCTAAGAATTGCCTTAAAAAGGCTAAAATGTTATTTCAACAACAAAGAAAATAATTTCTTATTTGCAATAACTAATTTTATTTTACAGAATCTTCCATTTATTCGCACAAAAATCGAGATTATTTATATTTAACAAAAATTTTCACCTGCGGCGCTTTATTCTTCAAATAAAAAAAAAAACAACTAATTTTATGAACTTACTAAATCGATTATTATAATTATTATTATTTTTTTTATATATAATTCATTAGCAATAGAAACTATTTATAAATATAAAATTGAAAATATTCTCATAAAAGTGAAAAGTCACCTAAAAAATTAGGAATTCTTAATCAAAATAAAATTATATCTCGAAAATTACAAATAATCATTTCAAGTCATTTCTCATATGAAATATGACACAAATTTGTATGAGCATTTTTTGAGCCATTTTTTATTAGTTCATTTTTCTGGCAACCGTCGTATGTTTTATTTATAAATTTATTACAGTAGAATAATTCCATCTTAAATTTAAAAAATTTTTGACACTTGTTTACCGATTTTGATAAAATTTGGTGCATATATAGAGGAGGATGCACAAACATGTAAAATAATTTGTTTTCATTTTTATTTTGAAAACGTATTGAAAAAACTACATCTTCAATTTTTTGGGTATTTTTTGCCTTATCGGTATACTTATTGCAGACAAAAATTTCTGAGTGGTCAAAATTTTTTAAATTTAAAATGGAATCACTCAATATCTTTAAAAGTTATCAAAAACTAATGCGAACGTAAAGAAATAAGTTTTTAAATTAACAACAAAATTTAATTTTTTTCTGGCCTTATTTTTTTGGGTCATTTAGCCTTTTCCGACATTTCTTAAAGTTAAATTTTGCCTCTTTTTTTCTCACCTCCTGGCAACACTGTTAAAATGGTATAAAAACCAGTTTTTTGCATATAATTCACTTATAGAGCATCAACGTTTTATGATATTATTAAAACATTTATGGATAATAAAATTTCCTAAAATTATCATATATTTCACCATATATTGCAAACAATTTCATGCATGAGTCAACAATACATTTCCATATATAAGCCCATATATAACAATATATCATCATGCATTAGTTATATATAAAAATATATGAACATTTTTAGCTGGGTAAATTATTTTGTTATTAATAAATTTAAATTTAGTAGTTTTTCTTAAAATGCTATATTTTTTGGTTTTGTTTTTATCAAATTGAGGAGTTTTGTAGGTATTGAAGAAAGATCCCTCTTTTTGGCGACTTTATTTTTTGAAATCCCCTTTTTGGAACACTTTTTAAAAATTCTCAAGGTAACGCTGTACATAGACGACGAGAAAAACCTATCATGTGAAACAAGAGCAGTTGTGGCAAAACTAATATCGGAATGGAGCAGTTGGCTTAATGCTTATCGGTCTCGCATATACCGTAGGGTCATTAATTTATATCCAGCATGTAGTCAGAATCCTTCTGACACCCAACACAAACTTTACTGTCCGGTCAATCCTAATTCACTAAATCCACTAAGTTATGGAATTTTCCTGTAGATGTAGATCAATTTATTGGTCTTTGACCGATTAGAATTATATAATTGTGGCTGTTACAGCAACAATCTAATCTATTGGAACTCTTTTAAAAATCTGCACCATATATAAATGGTTTGATTCGGAAGGAACGTAAACTATTTCCTTTCAAAATTGTAGACGCTTACTATAATCTGTATTTTGTGTACAAATTTCAAGCTTATTTGAGAAAACGAAAATTCAAAATAAATTAATACGTAAACTGAATTCGAGCAGAAGAAAAATTAATACATCTTTTTAAGATGGCATTGATCTTATAAAATTACCTTTCAATTCTACTTTATCTTGAATTTGTTTTCAAAATAGTTTCAAAATCCTTATATATTACTATATTTTTGTGTTTTAAACGATATAAATTAGATTTTGTATTAGATAAGAAAAACCTATTAAAAATTTTAATTTTAGTACTCTGAGAGTGAAAAAAGTACTTTTTCAATATATTTTTCATACCAAAAAATACATTAATTTTCCATTCCTGGTTCAGCCGCACACATATACATACTTTCTCATTGTAAGTAATTTTGAAAATCAAATCACTGTTATAGACACAAATACTTTAAGCGAAATAGAAGATATTACTTTTACTATAACTTTCTTTTTAAGCAGATGATTAGACTTCTTAAACAATAGCGAAAATATCGCATAACACTAAAGTAACAACAAAAGGATAATAAATTCTTAAATTGTAAAGTGAAAAGAAAAGTTATTCAATTTAAGTATGGAAAAAGTATACACCCATACACAGAGAAAAAATATAGTTGTAATGACCATAATCTAAGAGCATCCTATTATGATTTGAACATGATTTGATGATTTGATCACAGCGAAAAATAGGAATGATTTTAAGTAGTAATTATTATGATTCCATTTTGTCATATTATGTCCCATTTTATGGTTTGTTTTTTCATGTTATGACTCTAGTTTTACATAGAATTGAACAATTTTACTACATCATTACCCTATTCTATCAGATTATGATCTGATGTTATTATATTATTATTCCACCTTATTATATTATTATTATTATTATTATTATTATTATTATTATTATTATTATTATTATTATTATTATTATCATTATCATTATTATCATTATTATTATTATTATTATTATTATTATTATTATTATTATTATTGTTATTATTATTATTATTATTATTATTTTTATCATTATTATTATTATTATTATTATCATTATTATTATTATTATTATTATCATTATTATTATTATTATTATTATTATTATTATTATTATTATTATTATTATTATTATTGTTATTATTATTATTATTATTATTATTATTATTATTATTATTATTATTATTATCATCATTATTATTCTATCTTATAATATTATTATACGTTGTCATATTATGATTCCATTTTATAATATCATTATGCCATTCTTCACAATAATACTTCATTTTACAATATTATTCCATCTTATATTAAAACAAAACGTATTAGCAAAAAATTATTATTTTTACCAATTTTTTTTTTATTGTAAATAATACAGAGAAGAGTTCAACAGCAAAAAAAGGAATATTTACATACTATTCGTTCATTAATTATATTCATTTGTACGGTTCAAATGCAAGATTTGTTTTTTCAACTAAACCCTTTAATGGTAGTTAATCAATACTTTATATTGCTTGAATCACACTGAGTATAATCACACCTTGTCTATTTAAATTTATTTATACATAAACTAAATGAGAATTACAATGAAGTTGGAAAACAAACAAAATTTTCCACTAAGTTTGTTAAAAGGATAGATATTATATTCATTTATTAAAACATTTCGTTATGATGAGAGTAATAAATTTAATATGGCTTAAAAAGATGTAATTTTTTCAGTTAACTATATTAAAATTTAAATGACAAAACTTTAACAAAAAGGTTGTTATCATGAGCACAATGAGAATTAAAAATAAGCACATAATATTGTTGTAGTTATAACTCTGTAACTGTATTTTTTCTCTGCGTGTATATAAGGCTTATATTTAATAATTTACACAAACAAGTAAAGTATGTATATGACTACATGTGCCATATAAGACCCTTCCCAAAAATTGCTAAAATCCCTTTAATTACATATATTTATACATAATGCTATATGTATTATATGGTCTTCCTCGGCAAATTACTTTCTTACTTGTTTGAAGTTAGAACTGGTGTTTAAAAATCCATCCATTTTTATTGAATTACTAAAATTATTTTTTATTATTGTTAAGTTTTTACGTTCAAAAAAAAAAGTATTTATTAGCTTAATTTAAATTTGTATACGTTGCAAATATATATATATACACTGTCTGCCACTTGTACAAGGAATCACATTTTTTAAATTTAATTAAGTATATATCCTAAACTAAAGATCAGAAAAAAGTTATTTTTTGCGCAACCAAATTTCAAAGTGTTGGCTTTAGTTTCCTGAAGAAATAAAAAATATACATATTCAAATCTCATATGCTTAATTTAATATTTTTTTGCTGACATATGTTAACACCAAAAATTTGTTATTTTCAACAAATCGTTTAAAAGCCTAAGATATAAAATATGTTGACACATGCATTTATTGATACTTTTAATGGTAGGAGTTTTGGCATACCGTCTAAACTAATCTGAAGATAAATTCATGTTAACAACACCTTTTTAAAAGTGTATGTTATATTTAAGAAAAATAAACAAAATTCATTTTAAGATAAGTAATTTTTCATTACTTCCAAAGTATCAATAAGTGTACGTGTTCATGTGCTTATGAAGTAATACAAACAGCAACCAAAGATAATATTTATTAAAAAGAGATTCAAATGAATTGCAAATAAATATTACCAAAAAGCTGTGTAGCCAGGGAGGTGAAAAAAAATGAGGCTAAATTGTACTTTAAGAAAGGTTAGATAAAGCTAAAAGCCTGAAAAAGCTATTTCATTTCTTTTTCATTAGTTTTTGCTAATTTTTTTTTAAGAAATTGTAATAAATTTTTCAGAAAAAAAAACAATTTTGGATTCTACATATTTCATATAACAAATTATCCAATATTTTGAATTGATTTTTCGTAATTTTTAGTTAATAATTTTCAAATTTATGGGTGATTTTTCACTTTTATAAGGTTTTTTCTAAATTATATTCATACATATTTTCTATGGTTAATGAAGTATATTAAAAGATAATTATAATAATTAATTAAGTAAGTTCAAGTAATAAATTAAGTTACATTTGATTTGGAGAATGAAGAGCCGTAAGCTAAAATTTTTGTTACATACAAATAATATCGATGTTTTTATTATTTATTTATTTATGCACAAAAATGCTTAAATGGATAATTTTTCAAAAAAAAAAAAAATTAGTAAAAGCAAATAAGAAATTATGTTCTTTGTTGATGAAATACTAAAATTTTATCCTTTCTAAGATAATTTTAAGAATCAAAAAAGGATAGAAAAAAGCTGGAAGTTAAAATGAAAATTTTGAAGCTGTAAGCAAAATAAAAAGGCTAGATTGAGTCTTAAAAAACCTAAACTGGCAACACTGCTAAGAAGAGCCATTTTAAACAAATGAAAGATAATGTTATGCGTACTTTTTTTATTAAAAAATAATTTGGTTTATGTAAAATTAAAACTAATTTTCTTGCGCGAAAAAAAAGAATTTAGATGTTAATTGTAATTTTAAATGAAATTTTGAACATATCCTGTTACTTAGTAAGAGAGAAAGGAGAGAGAGAGAGAAAAGAGAACATTTTCCAATGATAATCCTGTTTAAAATTTTCCGGATTTGCACTACTTCTGAATCATTCTGAGTCCATTCTTTGGATGTTTTTTTTTTCGTGTTATTTATATGTTTTACAGCTATTACTAAGACTATTCAGTTAATCAAATAATTTGTAATTAATCGGATATTAATGGACCAGCTTTTTAAACGATCAATATAAAAATAATTAAAATTACCGTCACTGCCATAGCAATTCCTAACAAGTCAATAACAAGTTTACTTTTTCGAGTGTATGAAATTTGGCCTTTTACTCCCAAGACCAACATAAATTTACATACATTGTATACACAAAAATTCTACTGAATTTTCTGTAAATATATTGTGAGGCACAGAGCATTGTTGCATACACAATAAACTGTAAAAGTCATTGTATTTCATGGGCATATTTTGTATTGCAGTTTAGTTATTTTAGATTTAAATTTAGTCATATGTATATAAAATTTATTGATTTCACATTATAGCTATAAATATTTGATATTATTTTATTTACGCAATGCAGGTTTTTAAATTTAAATTTTATTTTCATGCAAATTTTAAATGTTTTCATTGATTATACCCTTCAACGCAGGTGTATAAGTTTGTTATTCCATTTGTAATTTCCACAATTTTTATCAGAGAGCAAGAAAGTTTATATTCTCTGGATCCTTGTAAGAAATGATGTCGATAAGACGATGTCCATTTGTGGGTTGAAATAACGTTTATGAAGCCCACCGATAACTGCCATATATAATATATATCAAGCGACCGGAAATCCTCTCGTGAATTTTGCTATTGAAATTCAGCATTATCGATTCACAAATGGCGGAAAATGTAAAAGAAAGAGATTTTTTAACCGGTTTTCAATTTTTTAAAGCCTCTATATAAGCTAAATCGGTCCAATAATAACCGAGATATCGGGCAAAAGGCATTTTTGACTTTTTGAAGCCCTAAAATTTCGGTTTTTTGAATTAACCATATCGGTCCAAAAACAACCGAGCTATAGGAAAAAAATTATTAAAATATACATACGCAAACATTATAAAAACATTGCAATGACTTTCAGTGTTGTTGTTTTTTGTATAAGCAAGTAGTACAATCAATAACTGTAGTTGTTGATGGTATACATACACACAATAAATTTTTTAATATATGTTTGTACGATCTTTTTTTTTTTTTTTTTTTTTGTTGCAAATATAAGTATTGCAATGATTCAGTGTTGTTTTTGTTTTTTGCATAAGCATATATCTACATACAAAAATATGTATACAAACTTAGTAGTCATCAAAAGCTATCAGTGCTTTTGTTGTTTTTTTTTTTTTCAGGAAAAAATAGTTTCATTTTGTGTTTACATTTTAGTAGTTTGGAAAAAAAAATGTATATTATTTTTATAAGTACAAATGTGAGAATATGAAAACATACTGTAAGGCGTAAATTTTATTGTTTGTTAATAAGGTGGTGAAGGGTATAAAAGATTCGACACAACCGAATAAAGTGACTTTCTTATTTACAATTAAAAGCAATTTTGTAAAAAAATTCATTGACAAAATTGTTGCCTACTTTTAGGAAATTTTATTAAATTAATTTATGGAATAGTTGCACAATATGCATATTCACTTACTAAATCCTAAAACTGCATTCAGATTTCATTTACATATAAAGCATAGAAGGTAGAACGTTCTTCTTTTATTTCTTTCAAAGAAAAATTCAATGCAGCGAAATTTTATCATTTTTTCTTAACTTTAACTATTATGCAGGCGAAATAAATACAAAATAAAAAAATTTAAAAAAAATTCGTTTTTCATGAATTACTCGAAACGAATCATTCGAATTGAATATGTAAACAAGCATAAAAATGTGCTACTCCTAAAATTTTTTGTGTTCAGAAATTACGATATTTTCGCGGTCAGAACTCGATATGATATTGAATTTCATGTATTAAAAAAAATGGAAAAAAAGTGAACTTTGAACCGCGACAAAAATTAATCTGTAAAGCATTTTAATGTTTTAAAGTAGCATAAGATATTTAAAATATATTACACAGAATTTCTTTAAATAAATTTTAATTAAAAACAAATTAAAGATGCAATTTTTTATAGTTTTTATTATTGTTTCGGTGCTGTTATATCGATACCGATTTAAAATACCGTAATCGATAACGTTACCGAAATAAAAATAAATTTAATAGAGATAGTTTTATGTTTTGCTAAAATGTAGGAATTTTTGATTGGTCTATTTAATTTGTAATTTACAAGCAGGGGCTTGAATTGAATATATTTTTTTTTTTTTGCATTCCAAATGCCTTTAAGACCAAATTTACTTTAAAAAAATTCTTATACTCCCAAAAATATTCTATAATTTTATTTTTTTAATTTTTACTTATACATTTTCTTAGTTTTACTTAATTGTTATACTGTAGAACAAACTGCTATACTTTTTAAAAATATTTTTTTTTTTTTTTTTTCTAAAATGAGTTTAAGCAGGATTAAACTTTTTTCTTGTCTTTAACTTCATTTATGGATGACACATTCAAGACATTGTGATTCATATTATTATCAAAAGTAGCCAATACTGGACAAAATTGAAGACTGTGTAGACGAAACCTTCGTTAATAAATTTTATTAGAAGACAATATTAATGACATTGTCTTTCAACTTTTCGTCACAAAATTTTAATATAAGAATTGTCTTTCTTCTTGTCTTTAGCATTACTTAAAGGTGACAATATTTAATAAACTGTCGTTCATATTGCCGCCAAATGCGTTTAAAAGAAGACAGTATTCAAGACTTTGTCGCTCGTCTTGTTGTTAACGATGATTTCCTTTACATTGTCGTTAAGAAAACTTAGGTAACAGTGGACATGTCGTAAATGACTCGCTAATGACAATGTCGTCTACGACTATTTATCCAACTGGAAATATTTGTGTGGATATATTTAAATGTGTGTTTTTGAGTTTTGTTGAGGTTTATGTGTGTGTTTTCCTATTAATTTGGTAGAAATGAAACAACAACAGTAATGCCTGATGCTGTAACAAATTTATTTATGCGTAATATTAAGTGAAATTATGTACAGCCTTGATGTAATTGGAACGATATATTATATACATTTGTACATATTTACAATTATATTTTTTTTATATATATTTGTAAGTGTAACGTATGCACATGTTTTTAATGTAAATTATTTTTGTAATTAATTAAAATAATTGATTAAAGAATATTATATGTATGTAAGACATATAAGTATGTACTTAGGGTGGTCCAAAATTCCTTTTTGCGAGCTACATTTAATCGTACCTAAAATTATGAAAGGGGACATCATTTACGACATTTTTATCAATTTTTTACGATGATTGGAACTGGATAAGATAGCTAAATAAAAATACCCATATTTCTTTAATTTTTCAAAAATAACTCATATTAAAAAATAACGTAGAAGTAAAAAGTAAAACAACTAAAAAATTTTACGTAAAATGTCCTTTTTTCCTTATATATATATATATATAATTTTTTATTAGCTATCGTTTGATGTATATATCATTCATTTTGGTGACAAAATTTTTTAAATGACCGTATAGCATTCTGTTTCAATAATCGTATCAAGTTGAAATTTGACAATATGTTCTTAATGATTTCCCCTCTCATAATTTTAGGTACGTTTAAATATGCGGTACACTTTAGTTTTCTCATACAATATTTGACCACTCTAATGTATGTGTGTATATATGTATGTATGTATGCTGTATGTATGTACGTATGTTTTTGCATTCTGTTTCAATAATCGTATCAAGTTGAAATTTGACAATATGTTCTTAATGATTTCCCCTCTCATAATTTTAGGTACGTTTAAATATGCGGTACACTTTAGTTTTCTCATACAATATTTGACCACTCTAATGTATGTGTGTATATATGTATGTATGTATGCTGTATGTATGTACGTATGTTTTTGTGTATGTATTAATGTATGTATGTATATACTATTTTAGCCACTGAAAGTTCGTACACTCTTACAAAATATTCATATATGAAATTTAAAAAGCTATGTTTCTTGCAAAAAATATCAGATTTTAACAATTGATCATTTATTTGAATGATAAATTTGCTGTTTTTTAACTTAATAAAAATCTAATAAATTATTTTGAAAACTTTCACGTATAAAATGAAAATTGTTTACCAACCTAAACTTATATACTTCTAATTTGGACCATTAAAAATTCGTTATCTTTATTAATTTTTTAATTAAAGTGACATCAGATTTTTATTCTTTTATAGTGTTTTATTTCTATAATTACTTTATTTAGTAAAATATCTTAATAAAAACTGTAAGTCGTGTCCAAGGTTCTTACATAAAATAACAATTCTTTTATTTTAATTCTACTCTTGTTTCTTTATTGCATATCTGTTCACTTTATATATTTGTCTTTTTTCACAAACTTTTTATTGAGCCGCTTGTAATTGAAAGCTTCTTTGTTGAGAAAGTGCTGTTTTGTGAAGCCTCCGTGTTGCCATGCCCGATCTACACCTCCTATTTACTATCTCCTACTTATTCTTAAATCTTGGACATAATCCGAGATTTCTCTGGTCCCTGTATTTTCTGAGTGAAAACTTCCAAAAAATATTCTATCACTTGCAGTGCTTACCTCCTACCACTTCAACCGGATTGTAAATCTTGCTGAAACTTATAATCTTACTGATTGTAAATCAGTATACCTTACGTTGAATTGATGTAATCAATTCAATAAACTTTATTTTTTCCCTAACACTGCTCTGTTAGTTCTTTTATTTTTATTTTTTTATGAACCAGCTACTCACCACGTCTGCCTTGTTCACTGTCCAGCACAAAAGAGAGAAAAAGGAGCCATACTTTATGCTGGCTTATATACATTTCTTAAAAGTAATATTATTGTGGTTTTCTTGCACTTTGTTCGAACCGATAGCGGTTGTTGCAACGAACTTTCCTTTCTGTTTTCTTCTTTATGTTCGCTGATTTAACAGTTTCGTTGATCTTTGTGTGAGTGGCTGTGTATGTGGTCTCTTGTTTGTTTATTTTGTCTCCTTCTTGCTTGTTGTGTTTAAATTTTTCCTCTGTTTTTCTGTTCGCTACTACTTTTACACTCCTGTGTATTTCTCCCTGCTGCTTCTCATCTACTGTTGTGTTCTCGCTTCTACCTCCACCTCAATTCTGGTACTCGCCTGCTCAGCTGCAACGTTGTAGGCATTGACACCTTCATTTGGCTTTTCTCCCTGCTGCTTTCTATTGTTACTTCTGCCTGCTGCGATTTCTCATAGTTAATTCTTAAATGGGTAGCATGGCCATTTAATATCAAACCCACCATCTGTCCTTGACCTGAATGTTTTTCCTCCTGTGTAACCCATATACCTACGTAACATTTCGTTTCATCCTTTACTCCATCGACCTCCGGATTATCTGAAATGAAAAGTGTTACATAGGCGGAGGTAATACACCCCAATGGTTGTAATCCGTATCCCCACCAATAAAACGCCAATGTATTATTTATTTTCTTATACTATGTTTACATTTCCAAATGCTATTATTAATAACTATGTGGGTCAGAATTCCAAGAATTTTGGTTCTCACAAAACCACTCACCGATATTTTGAGCATTTTTTGTATTAAAACCATTATATGATCTTTTGGAACTGTTTTTTTATAATTTACGAAGTTATTGCTCCTCTAATCTAGATTGAATTTAGATCTTAATTGTACATTAGCAACATTACACTAACATAATTTTTTACAAATCATTTGTTGCGATTTTCGACATATTGGTGTCTTTTCTTGAAAACGCGTCGAGAATTTTCCATTAAAACAAAAACAAAGTTTAAAAAATTATTTTTGTTTACCATACATTTTAAAAATGTAATAAACGTGAGAACTTTAACGCGTTTCTCTCTATTTTAAAACGGTAAATTCCATTTTAGAAATGTACGGTAAACAAAAACAATTTTTTAAACTTTATTTTAATGGAAATGTTCACTTCTTCGACGCGTTTTCAAGAACAGACACCATTAACCAAATATTTCTTAACGGAAGAAGGTATGTAAACTTTAAAAGTGAAGGAACTGAACAACTATTGTAAAGGAAAATAGTGGTTGAGTGGTGCTTATTAATAAGTAAGTCCACGGTAAGTGAGATATCATTAACAGTTAATAAAAATTATAATTCTGTAAGCATAATGTTTATTACATATCCTAGAAAAATAATTATACTTCTGATAGGTATTATCATAAGATATTAAACTAATTAAAGTCAACATTAAAAATTGATTATAATGAATGAATTTGAAATAAAATGAGCGTACGAAGACTGAACATAAATTTTTATTGCTGATTAATGCAATTTTTTACCGTTTAAAGCGAATTCTTGTATAACTGTCATTCATACAAAATGGGTTGTATCATAAAACTTACCTTAGACGTAGAATAAATTAAATGATACTGCCCAGAAAAATAATACAAAAAAACCTAAAGGGATTATTCTAGCATCTTGATATTCCTAACATCTAATGCGGACCTAATTCCAAGCAAGCCTATAGAGACAGAAGTTAAATTGTACAAGTATACATCGAACTGCCTTTAAATGATTTCCGATTTTAAACAAAAAATATGATAAAAATACGATTTTATGAAGTATATTGTATACCAATCGTTATTAAATTAAATTTTAAGAGCAATTTATGCTAAAGTAATAGTCAAATATCAAGTAACTTTAGGCTAGTAAATTTTTGTTATGCTATACGAACTTTAAGTGCTCAAATTTTCAAATAGTTAATTTTAGGTATTTCATAATTTTAAACTTTTATCACGTTTAAATACAACTAAATTATCTTTCAATTAAGAGGTCAATTGGTAAAACCGGAAATTTTTTGTAAGAAATACAATCATTTAATGTTCAAATATAAATCTTCTGTAGGGGTGCACGAACTTTTAGTGATTGGTTGCAATTTTTGCAAATATCAAAAATACCATAACAAGGTGTTGTAGAGTATGAAGTTCGATATTTTTTGCAAAATGGATAAAAATTTAATATTTTTGTTCGCATAACTAGATATTTCTAAAAAATTTTTTCATGTAAATGCACTAAAAAGTCCATTAGCGGAACATAATTCCATGGGGAAAATTTTTAAAATATTTTTTCCATAACAAGCTGAAAATTACGAATTTTTTTAAGACTATTTCTCGAGAAAACTCGATTTTTTTGCCAAAATGTAAAAATAAAAAAGGTTTTCAAAAGCTGGTAGTGAACTGAAGATGAATCTTAAATATTTTTCCGTATTCAGCACATCAATATGCATCATTTAAGGGGTTTTCCTACATTGAAATAGCTTTCCTCTGGATACTCTAAAATTTGAACACATAGCGCTTAATTTTATTGAAGGAAACAAAAGCTACGAAAAGGAGGTCAAAAGCAAAAAATTACACGTGTTAAGTGGAATGTTAAAAAGTTACGAAAAATGTAACAAATGTAACAAATGGAAACACTGGTGCACATATTCATAAGAATACAAATCAGGGATGGAAAAGTTGATACTATCGTACTTTTTTGATACTATTGAATATTCAAAAGTTCTGAAGTACTCCATTTTAATGGAAAATGTATATATTCTGGACGTGTTTAATATAAAATTTTCAATAGAAATCTGTAATAGTTTTTATGTATTTTTTTTATAACCTTCGACTCTGATTTGCGTCTGATTTTCAGAAGTAATTATGAAATATTGATAAAAACTACTATATGTTTCAGTTTTGGTTCCCAAAATATTACACACGTAATTAAGACAATTCATATAAGTTTAATTTAGGGCTAAATTAAAGACACATTCTGATGTAGGTAGATGGTTTAATTTAGACTAAATGTAGCAACTTATTTCTTTTCAAAACTGTGAACGATAATCAATCAAAAATAATAGCTTCCACAAATTTCAAGTTTCTATATTCTATGAAATTAATTTCAAAGTTATTAGGTAATGTTTTATTTTTTTTTTTAACAAAGCTAAAGTTTAAATGCTCGCTTATAAGGAATTAATAGTTGAAGATTTCTTTCAAGAATAGTGCTATTTTTTAAAGATTTTACATATGTTATTATAATACTTACACTGAGTAAAATCAGTTAATGATTTCATATGAATTTTTGTCCTTCATTATGTCCACCAGCAAAGAAGGTCAAGGAGTTTGTCATTCCTTATAATGATACGTTTTTGCCATTTTCAAAAATATTTGTTTATTTCCTTTAAATAAACCCGGTTCCCTTTACTTACAAATAATAAAACAATTTACTTTTAAATTAAAACATACAGCTCATTATTTACACCTTAAAATACACACGTTATATTACATAACGGAACTGTGAGACATTTTTTTATTTTATTTATTTTTTAATTTAATAGCCAATGAAATTACAATTTCTTACAGGCTAGCATATACATTATTCTTAAACATACAATACTATGACAACTTTACACCGAACTACAACTTAACAATTCAACAACTGACTGTTAACTTTACTACTGAATGAATTTACAATCTCGTATCAAGTGTGTGGGCTAACAACCATCCTCTACAATCTTCTATTAACGTCAAGAACCATCTAGTAGCTTATTTATAATAGCTTACAATATATAAACTAGGTTTCTCACTAACACTTAAGCAATTATTTATATCAGTTTATATAATAAAAGTTTCTTACTAGCACATAAATAAGTTAACAAAAAGCTTTCTATATCATTATAGTGAGTGAAGTCTTTTATATAATTAAGATAAGTCACAATTGGGAAATTTCAATTAAATTTAAATAAATAGGCGTTACAAATAGAAAATTCTAAAATCTTTATTTTAAACTTGTAAAATTAATTTTCGTAACAATATGTATTCTGCGTTCTCGTGAAAGTCTAAGACGATCTAGCTATGTCCGTCGGTCTGTGTGTCTGTTGAGGGAATAATAGTACCCAGGGCGGACCACTTAGGGAGGCAAAATTTAGTTCAAATATTTCTCTTAAATAAAGTTTATTTTTGTTAATGCATAGAATCGGTTAATAAACTAAAACGTTATGAGCCAAATACTAGAATATTTTAGTGTCTGTTGTAACTCTATTTGAAACTTTTCCACCGATATCTCTTAAACAAAAGCATACACAACCACGAAATTTTGTACAAATACATAGTTCAAGCAACGATCTCCCACATAAGATGAAATTTTAAATTAGGTGGCACAAAAAAGTTCTAGATAGGTGCAAACAAAAATTTCCAAATTTTATCTAATTATTTTTAATATATTTTTAAGCGAATCACTTTATGCTTTATTTGAAACATGCTTGAGTCAAAAATAAAAATGTAGAAAAGCTTAAGTATATCATTTCATATAAAATCGAATAATTTCTGACATTTTTCTCCAATTTGAAAGAAAATAAATCTTGTTATGCTTACAACAAAAAGTCTTTAAAAAAATATTACATCGTTGCATAACCTTTTATAGAACTTGAAAAATTTAACTTTTTTAAAAGTTGTTAAAAAAAGTTTTTTTTTTGTTTTTTTTTTTTTTTTTTTTAATCAGTTTGAGTTAAAAAATTATGCATATTTGAAATTAACATTTTTTTGAAAAATTAACATTTTTAGACATGTATCGTTGATAATTCATGTGTAAATATTTTTATTTAGCTTACAAAATAAAATTCTCAAAATCCCAACATTTTCATTATGGAGAGAAAAAAACGCAATTTCTGACCTCACTACCTCCGATTTTAATAAAATTCAACATTTTTAATTTCATTGTATTTTCGTTTTTATTACTATTCAAAGTTCACTTTTTCCACATTTTTTTTAAAGGCATGAAATTTAAATACATATATCTAAGGACTTTATTTTGCATTCTATATTTCACAGCTTTTCAATGAAGGGACTCACAATGGACCGAGATCGGTCTCTAGGTGGAGATGTAGTACTTTTGATATCACATCAAGCTTCTCTATCTATCTATCTATCTAAGGACTTATTTGTCCGAATTCTACAAACTTTGATTGTGTTGCTTCAGAAATCAAGTTGTTAATTACTTTTGAAAAAATGCCTTTCTTAAAAAGAAAAGGATAATAAAATCAGTATTCGTCCTCATATTAAGAATGTTTAAAAAGTCATCTTTTCCATTTTTATAATTTTTCTTTAAAAAAAAAAATATGAGGTAATGCTGCAAAATAAACACTTAGTAAAAAAATCATTTATTTCGGTAATAATTTGAAAATTTCTAATGTTTTGTGAATGAAACAATTTGCATATGTATAAAAAAATTGTTAAAAAAAAATTAAGCTCATTAGTAACGATTACATTCAATTATTATAAATTGAAAAATAACTTTAAAAAATAATCCTAGATAACAGGATTCTCAGTGCGGTTAAATGGAAATATTTGAACATTAAATCGGCGAATTCTAACAGATCACTGACGAATATATGAACTATTCCAAGGAACCTTTTTAGAATTTCTGCTTTAGTTTTTCGAAATTGGAAAATTACGCTATTTTTCTTTACCCATTGAAAACTTCAAAAATCATAAAAGTATGCACCTTTAAACTTTAAACAACAATATCTCGGATTGAGGCAAATTAAGACAATTCAAATTGCGTTTAAATTGTACTGTTGTTGCCTTAGACCAAAAGATTTGGAAATTTATTCGAGTTTAAAAAAAAATGCACTTTAGTGCAATAGCATTTTTCAGATAAAATTTTCGTTGAATATACCCAGGATTCATGTTTTTTAGCATTTTCAGAAAATATAGAATTATTTGTTACAATGGAAATACAAACTTCTTTGGAACACACTCATTTATTATCTACGATATTTATTTCAGAAAAATCTATTCACATATGTTCATATACAAAACACGTTTTTTTACTAAATTAAACTTTTTATATATTGTTAGCAACACTTTAAAGAACATTTTAAAGAAAAATTATAAAAATAGAAGATATGATTTTTTAAATCCTTGATACATGGACGATAATTGATTTGAATATTCTTTTATTTTCAAAAATGGTAGTTTTATGAAAATAATTTGAAACTAGATTTATTGGCATTAATTTAAGCCAAAGCTTATTTAAATCGGACAACTAGGACCGAATATATATGAATTTAGAATTCATGTACTTTAAACAAATTTTTGAAAAAAAATTTTGAAAATTTTGAAGAACACTAAATTTTGTATGGATGTAGTGAGTCTGTATACCGAGTTTCATCGAAATCGAAAATGGTGATGTTCGTCGGAAGTTCTAAATTTTTTGTTTTCACCTAATTTAATACGATAACTGATCAATAAGTCCGTGACTTTTCGAACTTCCCTAGTAGCTGTATGAAATGCAACACTATTCCCATCAAGTACCATCTGTTAATTGACTACTATAAAATTTTTAGCAAATGTCGTCATTTGCTTTGCGTTTAACAGCTGTTCAAAACATACTACCTCGTGTATTTTTCTAAAAATTGGAAAACGTGAATTTCGAGTGCTCATTAAACATTATTTTGTGCGAAAAAAAAACCGTCACCAAACCAAGGAAAAGCTCGATAAATACTACGGGGACTCAGCACAATCGATTTCAATGGTAAAAAAGTGGTTTACTGACTTTCATTGTGGTCGCACAAGTACAAATGACGTTGAACGTTCTGGACGGCAAATTGAGGTCAGTACACCCGATAATGTCGAAAAAATTCACGATATGGTGTTGGCCGACCGAAGAGTAAAAGTGCGTGAGATTTTTAATGCCATAGCCATTTCATATGGGAGTGTGGTTTCGATTTTAAATAATCAGCTGGGTTTAAGAAAGTTGTCTGCAAGATGGGTGCCGCATTTGCTCTCAATTGACTCAATTGACGTTTGTAGTCTCAATGGCAAAACTCTATGAATTGGGTTACGAATTGGTCCCTCATACGCCATATTCTCCGGATTTAGCCACTAGTGACTACTTCCTATTTCCAAACCTAAAGAAATGGCTCGGTGGAAAGAGATTCAATGACGAAATTATTGACCAAACAAATGCCTATTTTAAGGACCTCGAAAAATCCTATTTTTTACGCAAAGTAAATTACGACACTTGCCCAAAATTTGACAATAGTCTATTAACAGGTGATACTTGATGGAAGATCGAAAATTCACGGACTTATTGATCCGCCTTCGTAATATCTAGGATAAATATTATATTTTTTATGAGAAAGTTGGGTAAATACTTCTTCTGTGTTGTTACTTAAGCGATTTCGTAAAAAGGTATAAAATAAAAAATATTTTTCACTAGCTGATAAAACTAGCACTTAGACAAATTATTTTTTATCGAAAGGTGCATTTTTATTTGTATCGCCTGTAAAATTTAAGCCTAAATTTAACTAAATTTGAAAATTCAGAACCCGGGAAAAATATATTATAAATATATTATGTAGTCAATTAAAAAAAGTGAAATAAAAATATTTTAAAATGTACATTCCTAATTACTAAACAAGTGTCAATTTTTAAAATCTATTGATTTACTTAAAAATTTTCGAAAGAAAATTTTTAGATAAAAAATTTTGAAGATAAGTTAATCATTCCTTATTCTATTTATGGCAAACTATTTTTTCCAAAAATATTTTTTATTTTTTTTTCCTTCTCCTAATGTAAATTTTTCTGTGTGTTTAATTTTTCTTAGTTGAAAAATTCATTTTGGGTGAAAAATTTCCTTTGCAACCTCTACCCCCCCCCCCCCCCTGTTTAACAACTGCTGTTCTGATGTAAAGTGAAGAATTAAAGTTTATTATACTTAAATAAATATAAGTAGACGTACATTAAAAACATGTAAACACACATTTATTCATAGTAACTCTCTTTTCACTCTTACACATGTATTACTTATGTTTGTATATTTTATGGAAAAGATATTAATAAAAGATAATTTTACATTTTCTCTTTGCGCTGTTTCTCTCTTTCCCGTATACTTACACAAACTCATATATTCACAGATTGGTACGTGAGGTGATGGCGGTTAATGTCAATATGCGTGTTGGCATCCATACTGGACGTGTACATTGTGGTGTTTTGGGTTTAGTAAAATGGCAATTTGATGTGTGGTCAAATGATGTGACATTAGCAAATCATATGGAGAGTGGCGGCATACCAGGGTAAGTACAAAATAAAAAATTTAAATTTATGAACAAGTAAACAAACAAACAAACAACAAACTTTATTTTAGTTTTTTTTTTTTTTTTTATTTAACATTTAAAATGTGTATATAAATTTACATAATTAAATGAGCTTTTTTTATTTTTTCTGTTCAACTGCTGCTGTTCTTACTTGACTGAAATCAAATTTCAAATTTGTTGTTATTTTTAACGAGATGTTGTTGATGTTGTACTTGTTTTTATTATAAATATTAATGTTTTGACACTTGGTCAAAATGTGTTTTTAATAACAACAATTATGTTGAGGAAAATTTAAAGGGGGAAAAGATGGGAGTGAGCAAATATATGAATGTAAATAATGTACTGAAATTTGATTTTAATATTGTTCTATTTCCACCCACTGCTGTGGTAGCTGTTATGCAAATATTAATAAATTTTGCAAACAAATGACGTCAGTTATTATAATAATGAACAAAGACTGTCATTTATTCTAATGATAATATTTTGTGTTAGATGGTGGTTGAGTTTTAAATTAAGTAAAACTATGTAGAAAATAACATTTGTTCTATTAATAAAATATTCAGAAAAACACATTTTGACGGCCTGTTTTAAAACTATTTATACCCTACACCAAGGTGGTTGAGCTATTGTACAGAAATAATTATTCAAGACCCTGCATAAAATATACCAGTCTACTCAGAATTCGTTTTTAAGTCGATCGAATGATGTTCGTCCGTCTAGCTGGATGATTGTCCATGTAAACATTGTGCACAAAGCATAGGTCATAATTTTAAAGATAATTTATTGAAATTTAGTACATGGGACTTTTATGATATAAGGAAATTGGTTACGATCGGTCTACTATTTTACCTAGCTTCCATACAAATGTCCTTCCGATCATAAATGCCTTAATATTTTAATAAAATTCGTTACAAATATGTATAAATATAAGCGTAAATCTATTCATAATTTAGAATAGCTCTCATATAAACCCATCTTTATAAACCACTTTGTCAAGCATAAATTCTATATTAAAGTTAATATAGAAGTTAGTATAAGATAATATAAGATAATTTTTGACACAAATGACTTTTATATAATTGAGATATGTTGACATTTGGCAAATATTTGATCAAAATTTCGTGACCACTAGTTTTATAAAAATATTGTTTGTCATTGTTTGATCTTTCAAATATTTTATAAGGGAAACAGCGTAAAAAAAATTCGATAAGATATCAGCTATGATCAATGACAAGTAAAAATTCATTTCCCATTAAAAAAAAAACAGAAATTAGGAAATGTTTTATTTCATTTTTTGTCAAATATTTGACAAGTCTGAATGTACCTTTAGAAGTCGCAGTATCAAATTTTAGGAAGATCGGTCTATAATTGATCATAGCTTCTATATAAGTCCTACTTCCTGGAATCATCCCATATAAATTATACGTATATTTTATAGAAATATAAACACAATTAGCGACAGGTCCAATATGAAACACCTCCTCGTATTTTTATGCACATACACAATGCTGTAGGGTATTATATGGTCGGGCTTGATCGACTATATTATTTCCACTTGTTTTAATTTATGATAGTTTGACTGTTAGTAGATTTTTGAGGCAATAATTACTTGAAACCCCAGACAGAATTAAACTACTAAATCGCTCCATATTTAATGATTGTTATGGTCTTTTAAAAAAAGCTTCTGGAGAGTTTTCTCTTAATGAAACACGGAGAATGAAAATATATATATACGTATATTGGTCTTATGAAAATTTTTCATAACACCAACATACACAACAAAGATGTTCGATTAAAGATAATTAGACTTTTGATTAAAGGTAATTTAGTGATATAAAAATTACATATAATTTTTGTTTTACTAAAGACATATTTGAGCTACTCAAAATTTGTCTGAATCTTCGCTAATCAGAGTTTATATTAATCTATCGATTACAATTATCAAAGGCAAAGTTAACATAGATAGGTGAACTAGGTGACATGCTAAGTAAAAATCTGACTTCAGTTTTTTCCTATCTTTTATTTCCACATGTATAAGAGAAATTTCAAAATTCTTGAAAAATTTTTATCAATGAGCGCAAAATCTGTAAAGGTTTAGATTTAAAAATTAAAAAAGAAATTATTTTATCGCAAATAAAATGATGCAATTTCATGCAACTTCTAAAATTCTATCGGCGCATGACAAAATTATTACTACATCCTTAATAAAGTAAAATTAAAAGAAAAAAAATTATTTAATTTTCTACACATTTCGTAAATAGTAACAAAGTTTTATTAGTTAAAAATATCCAAAATAGTGAGTTACAATAGACATATTTTAGGATATTTTTCAGAAAAAATCAAATTAATAACAGTACTGGTTTCAAAAATATAGTCGTTTAAGTCTCATGATAATATTCCTTATCAAAAGCGCAATATTAGTTCTATTTTTTTTAAAGCGAGCTTTCGCAAAATTTTGAAATTCTATCTTATTCAGTTATGAGATCTACAAGGAAAATAGTTTTTATTATTTTAAAAACGGAATTATAATGCGAAATATATGGGACTGATTTTTGAGTTTAAGATCATGTTTTTGGCCCGCACAATTATAAGTCAAAAAATATGTTGACGCCACATAAAGTTAAATGTTTAGCAAAATAAAATCGATATTAACTTATCTTACACTTTGCGGTAGTTTACAGCAAGCGATATGTGTTAGGAGACGAATGCCGCTGTAGCTGGTATAAATATTTCTTAATTTTTTTCATATTATCAATTTCAATTATTAATATGATTCTTTACATACGATGATTTACAGTCATATCCGGTCTTAAAATAAAATACCGAAAAAAAATTTAAAGTTTGGTGAAAATTTTGTAAAGTGCATAGAATATTTGCATTTTAAAATTGTTTACGCGACATTTTGCCAAATTCTATAAAAGCGGTATTCGTCAGTAGCGGAAAATGCTCATTATGCAAATATTTAAGCTGACAATATGAAAGTTTTTTATAATACTTCAAACTGTAGATAATCACTTCGTCTTTAAAATTCAGTTTTTCAAATATGCTCGCAAATTTTCTATAAAAAAAATTAACACTTAAAAACTCAAACATTTTTCGTTTCATTTTTGTCACTGCATAACTTTTTACTATGTGGCATAATAGTAATTACTTATACAACATATGAATTCACTACCTCTTGCCTCTCGACTGATTAATGGCTTAAGTCTAAAAGATGTAAATGGCGAGTGAAGAACTAAAAGGAATTAAAAAATCCTCGAAAGTGTCAACTCAGTTTTTTAATATTATTTAGCTTTAAATGCCTGAATTTCCATGAAATTTTACGTGATTAACCTAAACTCTTGGATTTTTGAACTTGTTAGATTTTCATTAATAGTTTTTTTTTTTAAATTATTATTATTTATTTTATTTGTAAGTTCTACAACAAAACTTTCTTCTAAACAACTAAAAATCTTATGATGTCGTTATTTACAGAGAAATATGGATACACAGAAAAAAATTAAATTTCGTATTCTATTACTAAATCAATAAAACCAATTATATTTTTTACTGAAATCGGACCTATCACTGAATTAGTAAAATCAAATATTCAAATTCGTGAATATTTTATAGAAAAACTTTAAATTTTTTTCTTATTAAAATATTTTTACTATTTATAAATTTGAACATTTGAAAATTCTTAAGACATTTCATAATAATAGTTTATTAAAATCAATAAAAAAAATATTAAATTTTTTTCAAATTTTCAAACAATTTTTTTTCTTTTTTAATATTTTCTTTACATTTCCTATATTACATATAAAATAATTCCGATTGAATGTTAGTATTGTATTTTATCATGTAAATGCATGTATGAAAATTTGGTGTAGAGAAGCGAAATACTAACTAAATATAGTTTAACGGTAATACACAGTGTATAGCATGTAGATAAAGTGTAATTATGCTGGTGAAAAATAATGATGCCATAACTAATAGTTTATGTATTCATGTATAGTAGTATATAATATATATATATATATATATATATATATATATATATATATATGAATAAAAAGATATATATGAAATAAAAGAAAACACGACACTATTTCCAAATTTCATTAGTGGCCCAAACCATCTAAAACAGAAACGCAATCGTTATTAATTGAAGCATTTTGTAAATGAATTCAACTTACATACCTTTTAACGGAGTGAAATATCTAAGTTTCAATGAAACCAAAATAGATAGGATATAACAAATGCGCAAACAAACTCTGCTTTTGTAGCGCCAAAACTGTACAACAGGGCAATTTACGATTGTAAACATGTATCATATTGTTAAGGACCACTTTCTTTGATTTAAAATACAAACATTAAAAAACATTAAATTATCTTCAAAAAGTACAGTTACTTTCGTATAATTATATATCCGGAGGGAGCTACATGTTCAGACACACAATTGTAAGGACATAGTTTAATTGACTTGGGGATTATATAGCAATATACAATAGACCCCATCATTTATGCGATATATTGCCACATAAATGCATATTTCATATGCTTTTGATTCATCTAGAAGATACGCAAAAATAAAGAATTATACATATTTGATAATGAAATATATACGAATATTAAGTAACTTACCTCTGGAATCCTACAAATGATGGATTTTATATTTTTTTGTCAACATTTTTATAATTTTATTTATTTTTATATTTTTATATATCGGTATGTAATACGTTTTTGCAATTAACAATATTATTTTGATTGGTGTGCATTATTTCGTGGACTAAAGAAATCATAGCATCGAGTAAGTTTTACCACAAGCTTGTGTCATTAAAAATTACGCCAAGATTTTTAGCTTTGCTTAGAATTACAATTCGCTGATTATTGATGTATATGTTAAATGAGTCAATATTTTTCTGTGATCTTTTACGTTTTTGTGGGATTTAAACTTAGCCCGTTTATATTTGCCCATATCGAAACTCATTCTAAATCCTCATTTAGTTTTGCTACACATTCCTCAAAGTCCTAATTTTTGTTAATAATATATAGCTGAATATAAAATAATTGTTCAGGAAGATTATTTGCGTAAATTGAAAATAGAGGTAGTCCAAGAATGGATCCCTGTGGTACACCCCTAATAAGTGAAAGAAAAAGTAGCATTTCAATACATTGTGTGCGATTTTCATGATCTGAAACAATAAATTTACAGGAAGTGAAGGAGAAATGCATAAATTTTTCAAGTTTTTGAATCATTATCGTATGGTTCTGTTTTTAAAGCAAACTTTAAAAATACAAGACATATAAAGTCGGTTTGGAAGAATTTCCCATTAATAATGTGGTTGCACGAGAATATTACACTATTGCTCGATAACGGTTTGTACGATTTAGATAAGTGAAATAATAAATGATGCGGACCGAAATTGTCTTTAAGTCAACTAAATGTTAGTTTTTAATAATGTTTGAATTCAGAAATTAGCGTCGGCAAACAGTTTCTTTTTTTCTTTTTTTTTTTTTTTTTTTTTTTTTTGCTTAAAAATTCTCTTCAACATTTTTATCTTTTATACCTTATACAAAACTTTATTTTATTCACAATTAAATATTAACAATGTAACGTATACTTAATATTACGTATCGTGAATATTACAAATATTACGTATACGTACTCGATTATCATTTAATTTATAATAAAGGCGTCTTCAATTAATTGCGAGTGTAATCATTATTCCTAACATAAGTAGTTTTAATATTAAAAAACGCTCCACAGAGAGGCTAAATACAAAATTTTTGGTAATAAATCTGTATCTCTTAAACTGCTGGTTGGATCAAATTGAAATATATGGAAGAGTTGTAGGGGAGGACTTTTCAGAAAAATCATCTTGTGGTCACCTTGCGATAACGCGGGATAAGGTTGTCAGAATTGACTACCTCGAATATGTAAAAGTTTCAAAAAATCGTAACTTATACAAATCAAGACCAATTTCAAAGATTTTTTTTTATATTTCTCTAAAGTGCTTGGCAAGAGAAAGAAAAACTAAGTTATCTCTTACAGTTAAAAATATATTTTGCTTGAAATTTTAATTCTTGATTTCTTGCCTTGACTTTATTTAATTTTTCGGAATTAAATCCTGAAGTATATGAGGGAAGATTTTTGTAAAATACTCGTTAATTTGTAATATATTATGAAATAATATGCTGAACAACTTTTTAGTTATCTCAATTCGCCTAGACGTGAAAATTGTACAAATTCAGCACTCTGAAGTTAGTATAAAAAATGGCTATTTCTTTTTAGAAAAATATAATACTCTGTTTTCACTTTTGTTTCAAAGTTTTCTTAATTGTTTTTTTCTTCTATCTGAAAGACAGGGCTTCATAAATGACTATTAAAGAAATTTTAAATTGATTTAGGTTTGCAAATCTTAAAGAAAAAAGTCCATGTTTAAACGAATTTTTTCTTAAATTGCCCAAAAGAACATATTGGCGTAATATTTTCACTTTTATTTCTCATTTAGTGTATAAAACAAATATAAATTTTTCATTACTGAAAAACCAAACACTTTACAAAAATGTAAAAATCTTTAAAATAGGACTTGATATATAGAAATTACGATATTTGCAAAACTTTGACACCCTATAGCTTATTTTGTGTTATCACGGAGTGGCCTCGAGATGATTTTTTTTATTTTTTTTTATTTTTTTTTTTTTTTGAAAGCTTAGGTCCTTCTCTACAGCTCTTGCGTGGATTGCAATTTGATCCGACAAGAAGTTTAGAAGATATACATTTATTACCAAAAATTTTAATTTTAAGGAACACAATTTTTCAGGTTTTGAATGAATTTTTTTTTTTTTCATCCGAATAACTCCGAAATTACTGAGGGTAAATTTATGATAATTTTAATGGGCATCTATTATAGTTTAATTTATCTCAATTTGACAGATAGTTTTCGAGTTAAAAAATAAAAAATCATGACGTAATAGGTAATAAATGAAAGCATATTTTCGTAAAAAAATCTTTAATCTGAAACTGTAAGAAAATATTTGGTTTAATCATAATAAATAAATACATGTATTTATTTTCTACAAATTTATTTCCTATGGTTAATTTAATATAAATTTCTCGCAACTAATTTATTTTAATGCCTTTGTTTTATTATTTTTTTTTTACACCTTTTTAACAAAAATCGCACGTTCGTACAACAACCTCTGATTGCGTTATAAACTTTATTAATATTAAAAATTGTTTTTAAATTCTGGTGATGATGTACATTAAAAAAATATGAATTTAATATAATTGCTACTTTAAAAATGTTAAATATTTATTACTTTCAAATTGCTAACAGATTGCTAAACGATGTCGCTTCCATTAAAATAAATACTTTAGTTATTAATGGAAAATAGCGTGTAATCAGTTTGCATGTACTAAATGTTAAAAAAAAAATAAGCAGGTGTTTTAGATATATTATTTTTTTTATAAAAACAGGCCCAGAAAGTTTTTTTACAATATGCAAGTATATTGACATTAGGTTGGTCTCAAAGTGATAGGTGTTCGCATTTTATTCGAATTTTTCTAAATAGTTTTTTAACTTCTCTATAAAAGACGAAAATATCGCGAGGCTAACTTTTCAGGTGTAAGAGAGACAGGAGAAAACTTTTTTGGTTGAGTGAATGTACAATACTGTTTTATTAATTAAAAATGTAAACCTTAAGAGCTAAGTACAAAATTCTTAAAACTAAACTAGAACTAATATCTAACTAGTGGTCGCACACATGCGCACCACTGATTATTTCATGATAGTGATAATCATGGTCGTACACATGCGTACCATTGATTATTTTATGACATGGTTTGTGTTATCTTTAATATTACACATCCTAAACTAACAAAGGTTATCATAAACTGAGATAAATATATCTCGGAATTTTCATACTTAATGTGCTTCTGGGAAAATGATAAGTATGTAAATATAATGTGTTTTGTAAAATACAAATTAAATTATCATGTTGAGATTGGAAAATTTGGGGAGGGGGGGTTGCAAAAGTGATTGCTGCTATTTGCCTTACTTTAAGAATTCTTCTTACAAAGATTATAATGAGTATTATTACTACAATTGTTACCAGGATCAGGGATGAGTGTCCAGAAACGTAATGAAAAGTGAGTTCTCTGAGCTTGATGTTTTCACTTTTAAGATCTTTAACATGACTTTTTAACTTAGCTATTTCCGCATTGTGATTGATGATTACATTACCCAGTAATTTAATAAAGCCTTCTTCATTCAGATTTACGTCTTTCGTCAAGAAATTTTCAAATTTATTATTAGTTTTACTATGAGCTGTATGAATTGCTATTAATGTTGTCTGGTCGATTCTAGCAGTGCAGTCTGAATATAGAGTTAATATTCCTTGCCTTGGAAGTTGCATAATTGTTTGGCGTTGGTTTGAACATTTCACATGAGCTGAAGTATTGGTGAAAATTCGGAAAAGCCAGTTGCCCTTTAAACGTAACTCAAACCAGAAGGGTGACTTATCTACTTCTATATATGTACAGTTGAGTTTATTATGAGGCTCTATAGGAGATAGTTCGCAATTGTTGGTGCTGGCAGCAATCCAGGGGAAATTTTCTTCACAAACAATTTGATTACTTAGAGTTGCTTTGCAGTTATTTAGCACAGATTGAGTTAAGAAATGAAACGAATCCAACACATAATTGTATACTATATAAGGTGCCTTTACTTGCGCGACCATAGCGAGTCCGTTTCCGATTTTTATTTGTGTTAGCTCGTGTGACATTTCGGTTTGTTGATAGCTTTTAATAATAACTATTTCCGCCTCGCATAGCTCTTCCGAAAGTAAGTAAATTGTTATTGTTATTATTTTTTAGTTTTTAGATAAAACGTAGTACGTAAGCAAAAACTCTTTTCATTTTACGAAAATACGAAAATCGGCTTGTAGTTTCATAAAAATAACTGGATTGCTACGCCTTTATCAATGCAACGAAGATCCTTTCAGGCTGCTCATTTGTCCAATGTTCTTCTCCTTTTTGTAACCAAGTAGGCCCATTCCACCAAAGAGCGTCGTTTTTAAGTTTTTCTGGGGAATTCCTCTTGATTAGCTGTCTGCAGGATTTTCTTTTGATTTTACATAACCCCATTCCTGAACTTAACCATAAAATATGGTATTTTTATTTTTTTCAGTTCTACGGACCGTTTATTTTCACTAAGAGAGCTAATTTTTTCGGTCAGTTTCACAATGTGCCACTTCATATTCTTTCTCGGTATCTTCCAAATCTTCAAGAATATCTTCTTTTACTAACAGTTCCGTGCTGAATTTAAGGTAAAGTTGCTTTATGGATTCCATCTGTCGTTGGCACGATTTTTTTTAAATTTTCTAATATGTATATCGTGCTCCCTTCTTTAACCTCGCTGAGATTGTCTTTTAGTTTGAAGATTTCTCTCCTGTATTGACAAAGCCAGGCCGAAGTTTTTTCGTCAGTAATCACGGATTCATCTTTAGGAACTGTTGGATTTTCTTTGAGGACTACCATCTCATCTTCGGCTTTCTGCCCTTTCATCATTTGCATTATTTGTTGCATTTGTTGCTGACATTGCTCTTGCATCCGCTTTTGCATTTGTTGTTGCATAAGCAACATCTGTCGCTGCATTTTTTCTTCCATTTGAAGTACATGCGACGGTTGCTAGGTTCCTGAAGCTCCCTGTAGTGCAGTACTTGCCAATTTTTCTCTATTGGTTACTGGTGCATCGTCATGTACAGTTGCCAATGTTTCTTGCTTAGTTCCTGCAGCTCCCTGTATTGCAGTACTTGCCAGCATTTGTTTGATCAAATTTTTTGTTTTTGCCACTAAGACTTCCATAATTTGAAGACTTTCCCGGGTGAAGTATGAATCCGCGTTAGCTCCATGAGTTAGGAGTTTGCGGTGGTTAGTTGAGTAGGTCTCCCATACCTTGTTGAGGTTAGCTAGTATATCGTCCGCTGAACCCACACGAATGCCTTTTTGTTCCACTTTGCTATACAAAGCTGCAACTTCAGTCGCATACATGCGCATCACTGATTATTTTATGATAGTGATAAACATGGTCGTACACATGCGTACCATTGATTATTTTATGACATGGTTTGTGTTATCTTTAATATTACACATCCTAAACTAACAAAGGTTATCATAAACTGTGATAAATATATCTGGGAATTTTCATACTTAATGAGCTTCTCGGAAAATGATAAGTATGTAAATATAATGTGTTTTGGAAAATACAAATTAAATTATCATGTTCATATTGGAACATCAGACAAGCATTCAAAACATTTTCTTTTACAATATTTATTTAAAGTCAGGACTAAATCTTATATATATATATATATATATATATATAATTATATATATATATATATAGATATATATTAATATTTTACAATATTGACAATTTTAAAGAGAGATGAAAGATTTCGCACTTTTAAGTTATTAAATGTATATAAATAAAATAACGTACACAGAAAAAATTATGGCTAAAATTTTTCTAAATAAATCATTATTTGGATTTAATTTAAATTTAATAACAAATTATATTTGGTTTTAATATTTTATTTTATTGCACAGAAAAAATTATGACTAGAATTTTTTAAATAAATCATTATTTAACATTAAATAAAATATTATAAAAAAAATTGTTTGATTTTATTTATTTATTAATTTCAGTCTATGGATACAATATTATCCTTACAGACATCAATGATAATTTAATATACATAATAAAATTAATTATTTAAACAAACTGTTTAACAAATTTTTAAATACAAGATTTGATATACTTAAGTCTAATTCATCAGAATATTTATTGAATAACCTCATAGCTTTTATTAAAAGTTTATTCAAAACATACGTTGTTCTATGAATATCTATATAAAGGATATAATTATTTTGCCTTAGAGGCCTAGGAGGTATATATAGTTTTATGGTATAAAGCAAATCAGGACAATCAATTAATCCACGAATTATAGCATATAGGAAATATACAGAAGAAATTTTACGTCTTGTTTCTAAAGTTTTCATAGAAATCAAGGCACACTTATCAGGGTATATAGGAATCGAAATTTGAGGGTTTACAAATGAAAAATTTAAAAACGAAGGAGTCAACTTTATAAATTTTACTTGAATTTTTCAATTCTATTTGTGTGTAATTGAGTACAAGGGCTCCAGATAAATAAAGCATATTCTAATCTAGATCTTAAAAAGGATGTACACTGCCTGCCACTTGAATAAACTAAACTAAACTAGAGTGCAGAAAAAAATATTTTTTTGCGCAAACAATTTTCAAAGTGTTGGCTTTAGTCTCCTGGAGAAATAAAAAATTTACCTATTTTGATATACTATAATTATGCATTTATTTAAAGACATGTATTTCTCTGGTACTTTTTCGTGTGTCACTTGAATAAGAAATTCTTTTAATATTAATCAAGAAGGATATGATTTGAATTTTTCTCAATATAAACAGCTAGAGAATTTTTAATTTTATAGTTTTTAAATAGTTTTTATTCAAAATTGGACGTGGTAAAGATCTTAATAACTCTGAAAAAGAAAAAAATTCTGCTTTAGAAATCTTAGGGTCAGAATCTGGGCAAAATAGCCAAAAACTTTAATAGAGGAAAGGCAGTCATGTACAATTATTTAAATAACGCGGAAAGATATGGATATGAATTGGCTGCAATCGCGTAATATTTCGTTTACTTGCATAATATTATAGATACACCAAAGAAAAACTTTAGTTATAATAACCGAATTTGTGGAAACCAATTTAATTAAATTCCACATAACATAATGATTACAATTACCGATTTTTTTTTTTTTTTTTATTTTCTATTAAACGAAAACTTTAATATACATGTTTATGTAATGATTTTATAAATTCATACGGGACTATATATCTACACATTCTAAACGAGAACATTGGAACCTTTTGTGTTTCATCTTGTTTTCCATAAATCTGAGCAGACTTCTCAAGCCACGGATTTCTTATTATGCATATACTCACACATGTGTGTGTGTTAATAACAAACAGCATCATCTGCAACTATATAAATAACTTATAACACAATGACATAGCGAAGGTATAAATACATATTTGGTTGTAGTATCAGCACACTTAACATCGAAGTACCATCCGTTTTCTCCTTATAGGCTTATGTATATTACGAGTGGATTGTGCAATCATATCTACATATAAATATAACAAGAAGCTATTATTCAAGTCAATGATTAAACAAGTTATCGTATTATGTTTTATATGTTTTCTTACTTTCCAGTTTGATGCATTTATTTTCGTTAATTGTACTTAAAAAAAATTAGTATTATTTATATATAATGCCAAAATAATGAAATATCAATAATTCGAACGAAGTACCTAATTGTTGTCAGTTAGAAGCTCCGAGTTACTCGTATCAAATTTCTATATAATGAATTAGTGACTGCGATAATGGAAAACGTATTTTAATACCAAAAAACTAATTTTCTATTGAATCAATAAATTATTTGTTATAATAGCTTTTTCAATTTGCTTTTCCTTACCGAATTTGTAAAATTTATTTTATCAAGACACATATTAATCAACATAACTAATTTTATAGTTGCAGTAAATAAAATACCAATAACATCACGCTTTTATATGTATAACTATAAAATATCAATTGAAGTATATAATTCTTAATTATTAAAATAAAACTTTAGTTATTGAAATAAACTAATCCAACTAATATTTTTTTCTATATGTAGGGTAGCTTTTCAGGGGGTAGTAGCCACCATATAAAGTAAATTTTATTATTATTGTATATCTAAAGGACTATTCAACCGATTTAAATTTTTTGACCAGTTTAATATTCACCTACATGGTGAATGTAGGTGATCAGAATTATCATATGTTATATTTGACTTGTCGAAAAATAAAATAATCACTGAGAGAGATAGAGGGTTTTCTACTAAAAATTAAAAATACCTCGGCGGAACGTCTGTTTTGTAAATTATTACTAATGCAAAATAAATTATGCAGCAAACTAAAGGTCAACAGAAGTTTAACTAATAACAAGTAAGACATGCACCATTGTGCATGTCCATCAACATTCATGGAGGGGCCTTATATTAGACCGATAATTTTACTTATTGTAAAATAAAATATACGAATACAGAATATTACGTTAATACTAACATTATATGGGAGCTATGGTAAATTATGGTGCGATCCTCATAAAATTTGTCACTACGATTTCTATTTCTAAAAAACTTATTTGTGTCGAATATAAACTTGATACTAATATGTGTATGTGATTTATGCACGTTAAAGTGATTTTCGGAAGAAGGATTTATGTGGGATCTTCATAAAATTTGGCACAAAGATTGATACTTATACAAAACTTTCTTATACCGAATTTCATTAAAATATTGGTATATTTAAGGCACTTATGATGGTTAAACCCCTATTCCAGGAGGACATTTATATGGGGGTTAGGTGAAATAATGCACCGATCATAATCAATTTCAATAAGCTTCGTCTTTGTATAATAGAGTTCCTACGTGCCAAATTTCATTGAATTATCTTCAAAATTGTGACATGTACTTTGTGTACAAAGTTTACATGGGCAGCCAGCCAGACGGACGGACGGAAATCGTTAGATCGATTTAAAAAGTGATTCTGAGCCGATTCGCATACCTTAAGATGGGTGTTGGGTAACTTTTTCTTTGCGTTACAAACATCAGAACACTCGCATAATACCCCAATCACCTATGGTAGTGTAGTGTATAAAAAGAGAATATTATAGTAATGAGTTTTATAGATTAATGTTTATTTTTGCAATAATAAAAATTATTATATAATATAATTTTTATATTATTATATTTATATTATATAAATTATTTTGCCATTAGTAAAATTTAATTTAATAGTTTTTCATACTTTAGTTTAGTTTGGGGAGCTTTTTAGGTATTGAAGCAGTTGGCCCTTTCGCTTTTTTGGCGATCTTATTTTTTGCAATCCCCTTTTTGGATATTTTTTAAAAATTCTTAATGGTAACGGTGATGACATCACAAATGCAGTTTCATGAGGGTTTTGAATTGAGACCCTTGATATATTTCGAAAAATTCAAACAAGTACAATGGAACTCTATGAAATTAAAAATTATAAATTAAATTTCTTAGAATATTTATGTAACTTGCTTGACTTTAAAATTTTTAAATTATGTAAATGACGGAGTAAATTCTTTAGTCTTATGAAAATTTTTCATAATTTTAATTCTAAGCTTAAAATTTATTATTTTTTTATTAACATTAGTTCTCGAGATACAATATCCAATTTGGCAATACGAAAGAAAAAATATTTCTTTTATAGCCCTGTGATTTGAAATTTCACCTCAAAAAACTTTGTTTGCTTTTAAATACTTTAACACACAGGTAAAACTTTTCCAGTATGTTAAATTACATTTATATAAATAATTTATAAAATGTATGCTTTGAGTTAGACATTGCACACTGGTCAAAAATTCACTTTTTCTGACATAAATTCAAAAAAGAATGTTAGTGCCTTTTTGAGGTTGTATCGAAGTAATTTTATTTAAAATTAACAGTAATATTTATTAAAAACGATTTTAAGTGTTTTTGCTTAAATCTCTATAAAAGATAATTTTACTATAGCAGATATATTTTTTAAATATGGTATTTACTTTTTTGCTTTTGATTTTATTTTACCTATTATGTAAGTCTTTAGATTTTCATTGACTCAACACTCAATAGGTTAGAATATAATATTTTCGACAACTTGTTTGTGGAAACCAGTATATTTCCGCTCAGGTTTACCAAAATTTAACTGAAAGAAAATTAACGATTGCAATAGTTTGACGAAAAATGCTGGCGATATCTAAATTTTTCCATAAAATAGACACTTCGGCGAACACTTTCACATTTTTACATTCATGCAGGTTCATACCCAAACTTAACTTTTCCTCTTTCAAAGTTATAGGTTACCTTTATAAACAACCCATGTGATCACAAAACTCAAATATAGCGAAAAATACCTGACCTATATAAAATTTAAGACAAAGGTCTTAAAACTTTTCTACTCGGCTGTAATTTACAGTATACAACATTGTCATATATTTTTCTACTATTGCGATGCAGCCTCTTAAATAGTAGCTCCATTTTAATAAAAATGTAAAATGTAATATTAAACCACCAACTTTAATTCCTTGTCAGACCGTAAACGTTGCCAAATTATATTTTTTAATACACGTTCTTAACGAATTGGTCTGTTACCATTCATAAAATACATTTTAAAATTTCTTAAATTATTATTTTGAAATTTCTGCCAAAAAAAAGGATATTTGTCCAGTGTGCATTGTTTTTTTTTTTTTCTTTTTTTTTAATATGTTCTACTTTTAACTCGCTTGATGGTATATATTTGTATCGAACTTTCTCTATTATTAACATGCAACAACAAATAACGTAATAAAATTAAAAGTTTTGTCATAAATTATTATTATTGTACAAATTACGCCTTTTCATAGAAAAGTAAAAAAAAAACTTAAAATAAAATATAATTAATATAAAGTTTAAAATATTGTACTAACAAATAACCAGTTGGGCTGAACTCTTTACTACTTATATTTTAATTATTTTAAACTGTAAATAATAGCTAAACAATAAATATGCATACATACAGACATATATAAATACATAAATAGAAAAGATGTAAATTGATTAATAAAAGTTTTAAAATATATTATACGGAGGCGGATCCGTGACTTTTCGAACTTCCCTCGTAGTTATATGAAATGCAACACTATTTCCATCAACTACCACCTGTTAATAGACTACTGTCAAATTTTGTGCAAGTGGCGTCATTTATTTAGCGTTTAACAGCTGTTCAAAATATACACCATCATGTGTTTTTCTAAAAATGGAAAAAAGTGAATTTCGAGTGCTCACTAAACATTATTTTGCGCAAAAAAACCGTCAATCAAACCAAGGAGAAGCTCGATAAATACTATGGGGAATCTGCACCATCGATTTCAATGGTAAAACCTGGTTTACTGACTTTCGTTGTGGTCGCAGAAGTACAAATGACGCTGAAAGTTCTGGACGTCCAATTGAGGTCCGTACATTAGAAAATGTCGAAAAATCCATGATATGGTGTTGGCCGACCGAAGAGTAAAAGTGCGTGATATTGTTGATGCCATAGGCATTTCGTATGGTAGTGTGGTTTCGATTTTAAATGATTAGCTGGGTTTAAGAAAGTTGTCTGCAAGATGGGTGCCGCGTTTGCTCTCAATTGACCATAAACGTAAACATGTGATAGCTTCAAA
This sequence comes from Protocalliphora azurea, assembly GCA_932274085.1. Lineage (NCBI taxonomy): Eukaryota > Metazoa > Arthropoda > Insecta > Diptera > Calliphoridae > Protocalliphora > Protocalliphora azurea. Next base: position 109,576,667 of record OW026522.1, on the reverse strand, counting down.
GAATTGTTTGGAGTTGTTTAAGCGCAATCCGAATGAGTTTTTGTAGCGTTTTTAACTGTGGATGAAACATGGATTCATTACTGTACTCCGGAGACCAAGCAGCAGTCCGAATGAGTTTTGCGGCGTTTTTAACTGTGGATGAAACATAGATCCATTACTATACTCCGGAGACGAAGCAGCAGTCTAAACAATGGGTTTCTGAGGGTGATAAGGTGATGGCAATAGTTTTTTGGGATGAACGCGGGATAATCCATATCGATTACCTTCAAAAGGGAAAAATAATAAACGGCGAATATTATGCCAACTTATTAGACCTATTTGATGGATGGATGGAGGATTTAAAAAGAAAACGACCCCATATGGCCAAGAAAAATTTCTTTTTCATCAAGATGCACACGTGTGCAGTCTCAATGCCAAAACTCTATGAATTGGGCTATATTCTTCGGATTTAGCACCTAGTGACTACTTCCTATTCCCAAATTTAGAGAAAGGGCTCGGTGGAAAGTGATTCAAAATTCAAAATTTGACAGTAGTCCATTAACAGGTGGTACGTGATGGGAATAGTGTTGAATTTTATATAACAATGAGGAAAGTTCGAAAAGTCAGGAATTTATTGATCCGCCCTCGTATGTAAAAATGTGAGGTATTTAAATACAACTATATCTATATATATATATATATATATATATATATATATATATATATATATATATATATATATATATATATATATATATAGTTGTATTTAAATCGATCTAACAATTTCCTGATTGGCTTGACGGCTGGGTTCGAAAAACAATTTAGTTGTGCGAATAATCGAATAATTTATATTTGAATGATTGCTCTAGGGTGCATTACAAAATTTTAGCACAGATTTATGATATCCACAAGATGGCCTATAAACAGTGTTGCCAATTTATCACTTTTAGTGCTACATCTAGCACTTTTCAAGAATTTTTTTAGAGCTGTGCATATTCCTATGCACGCACATCAATATTTTTAGTGAACTTACCAAAAATGGGGCTAAGAAATAATTAAGATGCAAAAAAAATTAAAAATTACTTATTGATTTCACTTAAAAAACTAATAACATAAAAAAACTAATAAAAAAAAAGTACATAAATTTTTTTCATTGTAATTTTACTAGTTTAATGAATTTTTTATGGCATTTTCGTATATGCGCACTTCAACTAATGAACCAATTTAGCATTATTAATAATGTGTTGATGAACCTTTGTTTCCCAGGTTTGCTTAAAATTAACCGGGGTGCTTGAATGACTCCTAACTCAGACCAGCTCCAGGTTTGAATGTCTCACCATGTTATTCAGAGATGTCCGGCATTCATATACCAATCTGGATGTCGAAAAAATAACAGAGAGTGATTTAATCGCGGCTTGACTGTCTGTATAAAGTTGAATATCCGCTCCGAATAACTTATTATACATTTTCTAGTTTACCACCCTTTTTATGTCCGAGATCTCTGCTTGAAGAATGCAGCAGTGATCTGTTAATTTAAAGGAAATATTTTTCCTATAAACGGGAATATAGACAAACCCCCCCCCCCCAACTCCTTCAGCAGATTTGAACCCATCGGTGTAAACCACAACTGAACCAGCTCTTAATTCTGGAGCATTTGAGATTGATACTGAGAAGTGTCTGGTAAGAAAGGGTATGAGTCGCATGGCCCAATCCACTATCATTCCATACACCTACAGTCTTGAGCTTTGTCGCCGTCATAATGGCGATCTGTTTGGTCATAAGATACACCGGACCCCATTTCATTAGAACAAATAAAGCTTTCGATGGAGTTGTACTGAACTACACAGAATTCTATCAAATATTCCGATATAGGTGGATTTTACTATAGCCTTCCACCATACTATCGCTCCATACATAAGTATGGGCTTAATCACCGTGTCAATTTCGTGTATTACAGGAGTTTATTTCCCAGGATTTACCGATGGCCTTCCTACACATATATAAGGCAATACCGGCCTTTGAGGCCCTAGCCCGTGTAAATAAAAGCATCTAGCATTTCTAAAAATTAAAACTGCAACTAAAATTTTGTGCTTTTAACCACCGTAACTACTGCGATCTTTGAAGAGTGTGTTTAGCAAAATAAACTTTGTCAAAGCAATTACAAACAGTTAGCCTATCAAATAAAAAGTTGGCAATTAAGTAAACTACTCGTATAATTCTTTTGTTACAAGAAGTAGTTAAGATGAAATAACTTATTAATATTTAAATATAGTTTGCAATTTAGTTTTGAATGTAACTTAATTGATATTTTGAATTAGAATAATACAAAATTATAACTAATTTCGAGTCTTTTTGAAAACAAAATTATTTATAAATTTTTTTACTCAATTTAAAACATCATAATATGATATTATGGGTCGTTAACTTATCAAATTGTAACCCAAAATTAAAGCCTAATTGGAGACAAAATGATTAGTTTGTAAAGAATATCGTTTAGATATATATATATATATATATATATATATACATATATATATATATATATATATATATATATAAAAGATATATATATATATATATATATATATTGTTATGCTTTAACACTTGCTTAAAATTTAATAAAAAATAGGGATGTTACAATTTTATTTTCTGAAATATTATTGTAAGTATTTTATTACATTTTTTAAATAATTTCTTTAAGAACAAAATTTTCCCAGAACTTAAACATTATTTTTTAATATTATTTTAATATCATTTCCTTAGCTTAAGGTTCGAATTTTAATAAAAATTTCATTTGGTTCATTTAAAAAAACAATTTTTAAGCAATTTTATGAATATAATGTAAACTCAGTTATCCGGACGCCATTTCCTCACTTTAAATTCCATAACTCCATAATCCGGTTTATATAATAAAGAGTCATTTCTTATTAAAATTTGAGTATAACTTGGAAAATATGATAAGAAATAAAGAGTCCTCTCTTATTAAAATTTGAGTATAATTTAAAAAATATGATAAGAAATGATATAATTATTATATAAGAGTTGATTCTAGTTGAATTTCTTCATTTTCAGTTAATGTTTCTTTCAAAAATTCTTCAGAAAAAACAGTACAAATTTGTTTTTTTTTTACTATAAAACACTTCAAATAGAGGATATTATTTGACAGGAAATTTGAACCTGAGAATCTAACTGCTTCGCATATTACAACAAAACATAAATTTTAGTAGTTTTTTTTCCTAATTAGACCAGAAAAAATCCTCAATAAACCGGATAATTCGATAATATGGATTGGGTTCTGTAATAATTATCCAGATTATCGAGTTTGGTTTTAATAATAAATAATATCTCAAAAATCAAATTTTCGATAAAAGAAAGAAGATTTTAGTTCGGAAAAATGTAAAGATATATATTATTTATGACAAAATTGAAAAATATTGAAAAATCCACTCATGAAATTTACTTAAAATCTAAAAAATCAATTTCAGAATGTGATTTTATTGTTTTCCTTAATATTCCTTTAGCTTTAGCCCTGAAAATAAATAATATATCTCTTTTGTTACAAATACAAACAGTTTCTGCTTTTGAAACCTTTTTCTAGCACCTTTTTTATTTTTAGCACTTTCTAGCGTTTTTCTGTGTGAATACTAACACTTTTTCCCACTTACGTTCTGGCAACACTGCCTATAACCTATGCAATGTCAATTCTCGAGTAATTTTTCACTACAGCAGCGTGTAAACTGTGGTACTAAGATAACATTCCCAATTCTGGGTGTTTCTAAATATGGCCAGAAAATTTTAAAAACACTGCAGTGCACTGTTGCATATCACGATTTGGTGGGATGTTGTTCGTAGCTGTCTGCAGGGTTTCATCTGTGGTCCATTTATTTGGAACATCATGATGGATCCTCTGTTGAGGCAGCTCGGCCATTATTTCAAGGTGTGTGCATATGCGGATGACTTGTAGACGTCGAAGTGGCGATGGACAAAACTGTGATGATGCTGCTTAAGGGCAGATTATCACGGGGTCGTTCCCCTCTCATACGGTCTGGCAATGTTAGTCTCAGATATGCGACTGAGGTCAAGTATCTGGGAATGATGATGGGGGAGAGGATAAACTTTTTAGTTCATCTTGCTCATGTTAAGGACAAGCTGACTGCTGTTGCAGGTGTCGTTAGACCCATCCTTAGAAGTGACTGGGGCCTAAACAGGCGTGCTGTCCGTACTGTATATGAGGGCCTTTTCGTTGCATGTGCAGCGTTTGGTGCTCCTATATGGTACGAAGCGGTTATGTCTGTTGTTGGCAGGAACAAGGTCATGTCGTGTGAGAGGGTGGCTATGTTGGCGTGCTTGCCAGTATGCCGGACTGTGTCGACTGACGCACTTCAGGTTTTGCTAGGTGTAGCACCCCTTGACTTGGAGGTAATACGTTGTGCTATTACTTTCAAGGTCAAGAAGGGACTGCCGCTTCTGTTTCTGATCTTGTAGATGGGGATGTTGGTCGGGTTAACGCACTCTTAGACGAGTGCCTTGTGGATAGATGGAGGACAAGATGGACGAACAGCGACAAAGGGAGGGTAATGTATGAATTCATACTTGACGAGAACTTCGGCAACGTCCAGACTTCGGCTGCGGCTTGAGTTTGCGATTTATACTGACGGGACATTGCTCACTCAATGCATTTTTGCATATTAGAGGTCTGTCTGAAACTCCGGACTGTGGGTGTGGGAGGGGACCTGAGGACGTGGTGCACATACTGACTGAGTGCCCGTACTATGAGGACATTAGGTGTTTAGATAGTATGGGAATAGCTCATACTGACATGGGATGGGACTTTAGTAGGGCCTTAGTGGACGATCGGACTTTTGAGAGGTTGGGCGTTTTTTTGCGTGGGGTATTTAATAGGAGAAGGTTAGGACATGTTAGCGGAGGCAACCCTCCGTTGTAATCATCTGCATAGTCAAGTCGTCCTACTGCCGTTGACTGCTATCTATTCTTGCTGATCGTTGTATCGGTTGCCCACGATGGCTGACAACACATCATGGTGCGTTTCTGGTGGCTGTTGCTGGTAGCTGCTGTCGCTGTTGGTTTCTTCCTTCGTTGCTTTCGTTGTTTTGTTTTGGTGCCTTTCCCTTTCGTTGCCTTCATTGTTTTTATTGTATTTCATTTTGTTGTATGTGATGTTTTTGCTGGTGTCACTATGTGGCTAATGAGTACTCCGTGAGGAGTGCTCCTTTAATTGTTGTCTGTGTTATTTCAGTTCGTGCTGTCCTTTGCCGGTGTCACACTATGTGGCCAACGAATCGCCCGTGAGGGCGATTGTTGAATGTTTGTGTGTGAACTGTTGTCCCTTTGTGTTTTTATGTTGATGTATGTTTTTGTGTGTGGCGGTTGTGGGTCACCAGTCTCGAACTATTTGGAGTTCAACTGGTAGTAGTCATTTTTGGCTACGAAGTCCGACCGGTGACTTATTACTGGTACCACGGGTGTCAGGAGCCCCTGGAACTTCGGTTCCAGCCTGACATTGAGGTGGCCCCTTGGGGAGCATTCGTGGTGGTTGTGGTTTAGATCCAAATCGCAGGTAGAACATGAGCTCGGTGTGGATTTGCGTTGCAACCGGGTGCCGTGACCAATAGATCGGAAGGAGTTTTAGATGGGCTCCGCTCCTGACCAAGGGTGAAATCATGTACAAATACATGTCTTCAAATTGGTACTCAGGTGTAGCAGTTTGTTGCATCTGGGGGCGTTGGTGGGCGCATTGTACTCACTCGGTGTTAAGAGCTCCGTGGGATAAAACCGTCGCGGCAGGTACCCACGTTAATCTGTAACACATCTGTTGCATATCACGAGTGTCATTAGTGTCTTTTTATGATGACACTCTTTGTTATGATTATTCGAGTTTATTCAGACTAAAGAACAAAAACAATCACATATCTTGTAGCATTTTAAGTAAACTTGTCATACCACAAATTGTTTTGTAAATTTTCATTGCTTTTAGTTCGATACTATTCAGGATCATTTTCGCGATTATTCAGTATATAAAACGTTTACCTTGGAACATGTGAAAAGTTCCAAAAATATTGAAAATACTTTTATTTTTTACTAATGAGCAGCTTTAATCATTCTTTACATCAGAGTTCTTTTCAGCTTGGTTATCAAAAATTTTTTTTAGCTTTGGTTGACTAAAGCTTAGGCATGCCTTCAACATGGCTCATATTTGTTTTTGAAGAACGAAAAGTGCCACTACGTGGATGAATATTTTAGTATAGCTATTAGGAGCTTTTCTAATTTTGGGCTTGGAATTCTTTTTGTCAATTTTTAGTTATCTGAACCAAATTTCATCTCATTTTTTAGGACCTTTTTAAGCTTTTTTTGTTGCCATGAAACGTAGCACTATTGTCAGAATTTACTCCATCAACATTTTCTAGTAAGTTCAAAAAAAAATTAAAAATCAAATTTTATTTTATATATTTCTCTTTGACTGATATCTGCGTGCGGCCCAACGAACAAATTTCCAGAATTTGATGTTAAATCTGACATTTCATGTTATGATTGATTCAAGCGCACACTTGACTAAACGGTGATTTGAAATAAATATCTTACGGTAATAATGGTTACTATAAGGAATATAATGGTGAAACTTTATACATATATATATATATATATATCCTTCTTTCTACTTCCTTCTTTCTTTTCCATCATCCATTAATAATCAAATATTCTTGGTAACATTACAAAATCTTTATAATGATGCAAGAAATTATTTAAATAAATCAAATCTTAGGTTAAGTGTAAACTTTGTCAACTTATAACAACTTTATGTAACCAAAATCAAGTATCAGTATCGCATAATTATGCTGTCAAATATTTAAATATAAATACAAACACTCCCTGTCCTAGCATTAATGAGTTTTAACATTTGTTATTGAAAGATTTGTAAAAAAAAACCATGACGACAGAATGGGATACGTTTGTTTGAAATTTTTTTTGTTAAAGCCATTTTTAAATAAGGGAAATTAAATATATATATATATATATATATATATTATAAAGCATATACATGAACTATTTATGTAAGTATATTATTTAATATTTTTAAGAACAGGAAATTAAAAATATAAATTTTACTTTGTCAATTTTATCAATATATTTGGTCATTTTATTTATAAATTAAATCTTATTTTATTTATAAATAGGAAAATACTTTTATAAAAGAAATTTTAATAAAATAGGTTCCAATGTAATAATGAGCGTTACCGTTTGGCGACTTTAGTCGCCAATTGCCCCTTGTTGAACCACTTGCCCACTTTGTTTACCCTTTTTTTTAATCGAGCTAAATGGCGACTTTGTTTTAGACCATGTGATAAATAGCGAGAAACTAAGTTGTTTGAAATATCTCGACTCATTATATATTAATTCCAACGAAGAAGTTAATTATTTTAGGATTGTTTCACAGTATAGTGATGTAAAAAAAGACCCGAGAATTTTTAAATGAAACGAAGCTATTAAAAACTAAAGCTAATGATATAATTTATGAACAACTATTTAAAACATCAAATGGCGAATTTTTTTGACCAGATTGGAAAAATTAAAAAAATATCCTAATTTATATTTTTACTTTAGTTCATAGCAGTGCCTCGGTGCAACCGTATGATATGATTTTTGTTCGCGTATATTTTACTTATAGCTAGTGTACTCAAAAATTCTACATTCTCAGAAAACCGATTTTCGAGTTATTCGATAAGTATCCTTTTTTTAAAAGCCGGCTGCGAATGCGATTTTACATATGAAAAAACCGATTAAATGGTTTTTATTAAAAATACAAATAAAAAATACAATTCTACCTATTTATTGAATTTCATCTTACAAACGATAAAAATAAATAATACTTCTTACCTAAATTTTTTTAATAAAAATTCTTTTAAATCTATTAAAAAATATACAAATCTCAGTTCTTAGTACATCTTGTGCTACTGAAATTTCAAACCAGGAATTAGAAAAAAAATTAGCTTTAAAGCTTTATTAGTTCACAATGAAAATGAAAAAAATTATCAAGTAATTAAGGGTCTGATTCAATACCACAAGCGAATTGTTTAAAATAAAATTTGTATGTAAAATTCACAAAAAATTTTAAATTTGCATTCAAAGGTTTTTTTTAAACAATGCTTTTAATGCCATAAATAAATAAAGTTCAATTAGAAAATATAAAAACTGGGAAATATAGGTTAATTTAGTAGAAAAAAAAAGGAGCATAAAAAAAGTAAAATCCGTTTAACCGGTTTCCGGTTTCGGTTTTTGAATACACTACTTATAGCGATAACAATTCTATAGCGATTTTATTGTTTGTAGCCATAGACACCTATTGCATATAATTTTGTCGAATATTTTTGTTCGTAAAGAAAATTATCAAATTCTTAGTGAAAGCATTTGTAAATTTAAGCGAGTAAAAAAAAAATCAACAAATCAACTTAATTTCTTTAAATTTTGATAAAAGTTGTTATTAAAAACAGAGTAAAACTATAACACTGCTTAAAATTATGCTTTTCTATTTTTAAATATTGATTTAAAGACACGAATTCTACAGATAATCTAAATATTACCAAATAATTTAACTTTCTATTAAATTTTGCTATTTTTCACAACGATTGATCTTTTCGGAACTATTTTTTTTTATTAATTTAAAATCTCACAAAGATTCACTATACCAAGACGATCAAATATTTCGGATAGTTTGGTTTAATTTGATACTTTATAACTGTTTATGAGCCTTCGATCGAAATAAAGCGAACAGCTTAGATTGTTGTTTTAATAGAATTAAAAAAGCTAAATATAATTTTTTCACAATAATACGATATTATTTAATGTCAGATAACGCAATACCGTCCAAATATCCCTTGATATAAAGCAAATTCTTGTACAAGGGAAAACAATTAAGAATTAGACTTCTTCGACACTATTCCTATGTTAAATAAAATTGTATCCTTCATAATTATTGAACTGCTGTACTTTTATACTATAGGAAATTAATACTTAAGAAAATATGTCTACCTCGATAGTCTAAAATCTAAATATTTGCGTTTAGATTTAAATTAATTCAAGTTGTTGTAATCGGTCCTAATTTCTACCATACAATACTCGTTAAAACTGTAAAGGACCTGCCTCTAAAAGTAAAGGAGATACTTTTATTTTAGTAAATAATATTTGGTATATTAGGAAGATATCATAATAATATCGTCAAATTAACAATTTGTGGCAGCTGTAGATTTAAATGGTCACATGTGTTCATTGGGGTAATATCAAACATATATTTCTATATGACTCGTATTAAATGTTAAGGACAAGATAGTTTCAATATTGTGTCTCTAAAATAACTTTTAAGAATCCTCATATTAGAACTATACATCAATATTATTTCAGTACCATAATCATAATGTAATTCTAAAATATTACCAAATTCTTATAAAGAATTGGGTATATATTGTGTTTAAATATTACTAACATCCTTTGTAATTTAAATAACATTAAACTTAGTATGTTGGTAGTAATCAGTATTGCCAGTTTAACCTTCTTAAGGTTAGGCTTTTTTTATTCTGCTTTTAGACTCAAGAATTTAGTTTTAGATTTTGGCTTTTTTTTCTAACCTTTTTTAAAATTACTTAAAATGTTAGTATTTTAGTAACGAAAAAAATAACTTCTTATTTGTTAATACTAATTTTATTTTTATAGAATCATCCATTTAATAATTTTTGAGTATTTATTCCCACAAAAAAATCTAAATTATTAACATTTGATAAAAAATTAAAATCAGAAATAGCAACTAATTTTATGGACTTACTATATTGGTTATTACAATTATTTTCTAATATACTTTATTAACCATAAAAAATATTTACGAATATAATTAAAAAAAAATTCTTAAAAATATGAAAGGTCACACAAATGGAAAATATTTCAAAATATTGAATAATTTTTCATACGAAATACAACCCAACCCTTGTATTGAAAATTTTTGGGTGATTTTCTTTATAGGGTTATTTTTCTTGAAGCCATTTTATTGTTTATTTATTAATTTGTTACAATATCTTTTAAAAAAATAAAAAAAGCTAATGCTAATTTTTTTCTGGCCTTATTTTTTGGAACACTTAGCCATTTTGTTTTAACCTTTTTTAAAATTAATTTTAGCCACTTCTTTTTCTCACCTCCTGGCAACACTAGCGGTAATTAACGGTTATGCAATTAGGTTATATTTTTCAACATTTTTCAGAAATTTATTTTATCAAAATTTAAAAAAATTCCATTTAGTTTTTAAGAGTCGCTTGTCTACTTATATTACTTCATGTGTAAACTAAATGAGAATTATAATGATGGTGGAAAACAAGCATTAAAATCAAAATGTACTAAAAAAACAAACAAATTATGATTTCTTGAACCATATTTGTAAAAAGCATATTTATTTGTAACATTTTATTGTTATGGGAATAATATTATTAATATGGTTTAAAAACAAAATATGGTTTATAAACAAGGAAAAAGATTTATAATTTAGAATAATGTAGAAATAATAAAATTTTTGTAGTCAAATGTATTAAAATTTAGATAGAATGTAAACATTGAATGATAAAACTGAAACAAAAACATTGTTATCATGAACATAGTATTATTAAAATTAATAAAAATTATCAATTAGAACATAATATTGTTGTGGTGACAAATCCGTAAGCATGTTTTTTTACCACTGCTTTTACTTTCTAAAAAGTAAAAAATTTCAAAGTTTTTATTTTTATATAAATATCGAAATTTATTTTATACCAAATATGTAAATAATTACAGTTCTATCTTCTCTAGTTTAGCTAGAGCAATTTTTATATTTTTTTTTTTTCATATAAAAAACGATTTTTGGTCAAAAATAGAAGTGATCATAGATTTTCGCCCTATGTGTTCCATTTTAGCTTTAAAATAGATTTTAAGATTTTTCACATAAAAATTAGATTTTTGTTTATAAATATGAGTGAATATAGATTTTCGTTTTATTCATTTTGCTCTGATTTAGCTTTAAAATCAATTTTTAGATTTTCTAGGTTATTTCGTTTAAAAATATCCGATCTAGTTTAGCATTAATATCGGTTTTTAGTTTTTTCATATAAAAATCGATTTTTGGCAGGAAATTTAAGTGAGTGATTATAGATCTTCGTTCTTTTTCATTTAAATATTGATATAGGGTAGAAAACAGACTTAAGGTCCCTTTTGCTCTATCTAATCTATTTCAGTTTTAAAACCGATTTTTATTTTTTTTTTTTTTTTTTTTCATACAAAAATTGACTTTTGGTAATAAATATGAGTTATCACAGATTTTCACCCTATTTGTTCTATATGCTTTAGTTTAGCTTTAAAATATTTTTTATGTTTTTCATAAGAAAAATCGATTTTTCTCAGAAAATATGAGTAATCACAGATTATCGTATTTTAGGTATAAAATCCATTTTTTAGGTTTTTCATATAAAAATCTATATTTTTATCCTTTTTGATCTATCTTCTCTGGCTTAGTTTTAAAATTGATTTTAATTTTTTTCGCATAAAAAATTTTTTTATGAAATATGAGCAATAACAGATTTACGATTCTTTTAACTAAATTTTTTAATAACCAAATCACAATAGAATTATCTAATTTAATAACGTTTAAACCTAATCAATACGATCAAAAATCACATAGCATAGCGTTGCATTTTTTGTGCTCGCAACTGTTAAATGTCCAACAGACTTAAGGTCAACACTTGTGAATCTATGCTTTCAGTTCTAAATTTGTTAAACTATGTTCATATTTGGCAAATATTTGATCAAAATTGTGTGACCACTAGTTTTACATACAAATTTTTTGTTGTTGTTTGATCTTGCAAATGTTTTTTTAGGAGAAAACAGCGTCAAACAAAATTAAATAAAACATAATATGTGATTTACGCTAAGTAAAAAACATTATTTTTTATCAAATAAACAAATTTTAATGGGATTTTAAATAGCTAAGCAGTTGTAACCTATTTTAGAAACGTGCCCATTTTTGGCGACTTTATTTCTTGCAATCCCCTTTTTTCCTCAACGGTAGCACTACTTAGAGCCTTTTTTCTTTCTTGGATATAAAAATAATTTTTCATTTAATATTTTATATTAAGAAGTCATGATACTGTGGCGTATGATTGATATTTTTGAAATACTTCAACATACTTGTATATTCTTATTTATGTCTGTGCAGTTGTGTTATACATATTTGTGTAACAAGTTGTGTAATGTTTAATAAGATTTTTTGTTTTTTTATGTGGGAGTAAATATTATTTTGCAAAAGGAAATTAATTATTAATTTTAATTGTAACAAGAGTAATATCTTTCAATACTCACTGTTTGTTTTTTTTAATTTTTCTAAGTATAAATAATTGACAGAGTAATTTATCATCGTCCAGTCACACAGAGTGGTGAAATTGATAAATATGGCGATTAATTGAAAATTTAAAATTAATATTTTGAAAAAGTAATTAACTCTGGGTAAAAATAGATAAAATGAAGCATCATTACATATTTAAAAAATAAATTCTTTAATTTTTTTTTTCGCTGTCCGTGTAGTGCGCAATCAAAATGGTAAAAACTGAAAATTGAAAATTTTCAAGTTTATATTTTTGTGTTCTCTTTTATAAAAAGTAGTTTTTATACAATGGAGTTAAGCATAAGTATTTAAAAACATATTCACATATTTTTTGTCAAAGTTAATGTTGTAGAGATATTTTGAATATTTTTTTAATCGATCTAAAAATTAGCATTTTCTACTTTTATATAGAAATTCAAAAAACTTTTAGACGAACTTGAGTGAAAATGAAAATTTTTTATATTTTCTTTCCAAGTGTAGTATGAAATTCCAAAAACAAAAAATATTTTGTGAATTTCAAAGTAAATATGCTTGTTTTCTTAACAAAAACTAAATAAAATTAAAGTAATAAAAATTTAAAATAAAAATTTTATAAACTTAATAATTTGCTTTATTTTAGAAGAGAACTATATGGAAAACAGATAGAAAAGTAATAGTTTTGCCATATTGAGTCAGTTTAAGCACAAATGTAATTCTGAATTTGTGTTAATGCTTCTTATATGAAAGCTGTGGTCATTTATAGACCGATCCTTCTGAAATTTGGCTGTAAGATTAATACTTATACTAAATTGTATATTTATGTAATAATTTATTATGAACTAAAAAGTAATTCCGGGAGGGCTTGATCCATGAGAGGTACAGTAAAATTTTTGCTTAGACAGAATTCATATATGATGAATTTTATTTAAGTACAGATATAGTTAAGATATTTATGAACATTTGACTTATTTTCGGGAAAACCATAATATGGCGTCTGAGAGAAATAATGTTTACATTTTAACCAATTTTATTGTGATACGTTATTGGCCTAAAATAGACTTAATTACTAAATTTCATAAAGTTACCTTTAAAAATGCGACCTATAGATTAGTAGAAATTATGGTTTTTGATGCACGGACTTCCGGACAGTAAGAGATTTAAACTAAAAAAATTTTTTCGAAATTCAAAATGTTTCTTCATTCTGTTAATGAACTAGTTATTGAAACAAAGTTATAAACAAAGCCTTATATACATTCCTTGAATTAAGCGCCATTTTTTGTGATCTTACCCTACAGTAAATAGTTTCGAAAATTTAAATATTTTAATGGAGAAGTTGATAAAATAAAACGGACAAAAAAAAAACAAAAAAAATCGTTTACAATAAATTTGCAATAAAAATTATAATTTTAAGGAATCCATAAAAGAGCTATTTATTACCTACTGTTATTTGTTCTATAAAATTTATATTACAGATTTATGGAGTTGTCAATAAGTAAAAAATCTACGAATCGAAAATAGGTTAGACTGTTCCTTTTTCGTAACAGTAACTTTGAATATACCGTATATTTAATTTAATTTAATTTAATTTAGTATAAGGTTAAGGAAATGTTTTATACATATTGCTTTAGTTTGAAATATTGACTATTTAAATTAACAAAAGAATTTGGATCCCAAGGATTTTTTTTACCTCCCGCAGAGCAGGTCTAAAGAGGTCTATAAAATGTACCTTTTTAAAAATTAAAAAATTAAAATGAAAAGTTGTACAATGATTTCATATAACGCATTTTTGCTAAAAAAAATAACAAACTCTATTTTTTTATTTAAAGCTTTTTTTGTTTTCCAAATGTTCCCTTACCTACAATCTTTGTGAATTCAGAATTTATAAAGAACTAAAGTATAAAAATACAGATTTTAAGATTATACCGACCTAAAGATATTAATGATGCAAAAGTTCTTGGACGTCAAAGGTACGAATTTTTCATCATTAATCTTTACGCTTTTGTAATAATAAAAAAATAATTTGTTTCACTTATATGGCAATACCTATATAAGCGATTGCTGTTAATTATTTCAATTGTGTGGATATTTTGGAAATATAATTTTCCCATATAGAAATAAATTTTAATAATTTTAAACATTTCATTTTAAATTTAAACTTAGTGGAGAAATTTACATATATGTACTAATTTTCATGACCTATTTTTCCGTGGACTGGATTCACTGTGCGTCAGTTCAATTTTATCTTTCAACCAAGTGCTAAGAATTGTAAATATTGTGCAAAATAATATACTCTCGATAATTCATTTATATTGTTAAGGAGACAATACGCAGGAGAACATTCAAGATACAATGGTACAATCATCTGATAGGGAATTTGCCCACAACAAACGAAAGGAAAATATTTTTTATTCTTTGACAGGATAATGTTGCAATTTTGGAAATCACGGTCCAATTGGAATACATTAGAATATGTGCCACTGAATTTTTTGTTTTGTTACCTAACAGCATGATATTAGGTAACATTTGTATTTGAAGGAAATATATTATATATAAATTTTCAATATTTGTAAGCAATAACAACTAATGGAAGCAATAGATTACTTAATTGCATATAGCTTCCAAGGAATCATCTCGAACAAAAATCATATAGCTTCCAAGAACTCATCTCTAGAAAAAATCATGTATTATAAATGCACTTCAATAATCGCTTCTACAACCATTAAACATTTGCAGTCTTTTTTCCTTTTTCTTAAACCAACTTCTGTTTTTAAACTATATTAATATTACTATTCCCATGACAATAAATAAATATAATACTTATCCTTTTCACAGCCTTAGTACAAAAATCAATACCTGTTTTTAAATATATTTTGTTTTTAATGTTTGTTTTCCAACGTCATTGTTATCCTCATTTAGTTAATGTATGAATAAATATAATTAGACAAGGTTTAGTTATACTCGGTGTAATTCAAGCAATATATGATATTGAATAACTACCATTAAATGGTTTTGTCAAAAAAGGAATATTTTGCATTTGAACCATATATGGTGGTACAAAATGAGTACAATAAATCAGCAAATAATATATAAATATTGTTTTTTTCTAATGAACATTTTTCTTTTTTTTTAATACGTTTTATTTTAATATATGATAAGATGAAACAACAATATGACAACATGGGAAAATAATATTATAAAATGGATTAATAATATGAAGAACGGCACAATAACATTATAAGATGGACTCATAATATGACAATAACTTATAATAATATAATTATAGAATAATAATATCAAATCATAATAATAATAATAATAATAATAATAATGATGTAATAAGTTTGTTAAATTATATGTAAAACTAGAATCTTAACATGAAAAAGCAAATTATAAAATCGAACACAATCTGGTTCATTCTGCGTTTCGATTACGTTCCCGCATTCAGTTACGCTCGAATGAAAAATAGGTATTCTAAAAAAAGCCTAATCGAAAGAAAAAGAAGAAGAGAAGATTATGTTTAAACCAGCTGCTTTGTTATGAAACGTATGAAATAGAAACATAGAAAATAAAAAATTTTGTAAACATTGTAATTGTTAAACTATAAAAAGTAAAATTTTATGAATAGATAGTGATAAATACATATATAAAAACTAAATATTGTGGTAACTATAATTAAATAAACTCATCAGTTAAGTGCGGAAAGGAAGAAAATAGCCAGATTATAAGCAAACGGTATTTGAGGCCAAACTATTCCAGTGTGAGGAATCCTAAAGCGCCGGAGCGAAATTTTCATTTTCTATAACTTTTCCAGTCAATCCACACCTTAACAAATATTTTTAATATGCAACGCATTATTAAAACGTCATACTTTCTTCCATGCAGCGTCAGTTTTTATTGTGGCCCTATTGCGTTAAGTGCGTTTGCAACTTCTTCCCAGAATGCCTATATTTCTTCCTTGGGACGCTTATGATATCCAGACGCAATATCATCCTTCGTTGCCATTAAAATCGCCAGCTTTTTATACTGCTCAGGTGTTGTGTTTTTTGACCTGCAATAAATTAAATAAAGCTTTAAAGTTACAAAAAAAAGAAACAAAATTTATTACAAAATATATTTATAGCATTTTATACTCACATTTTATTTAATTATACACTTTTTTAGCTACAGAAACAAAAATCGAAAAGCTTTTCGTTAGTAAATAAACAACTTGAAAAAAACGTAGCTACGATCGTAACGCAGAATATATACAATCGAAAAACAAATCGAATCGAAATTTGCCAAACTGAGAAATTTACGATCCGAATCGAAATGCAAAATAAGGGTGAATATAACAAAATCATAATATGTTGCTCTTAGATTATGGTCACTATATTATGCTATATGCAATTAGGTAAGCCATCGTTTGCTTCCATTAACTGTGACCACTTCCAATATACAATATTTTTTGCTGGAACAGTTATTAGATAATTTCTATTTCTGTGAAAATTCAAAAGCCGACTCTTTAAAGGAAACATTTTCATCGGATTGAAGCCCAAAGACAGAGGAACAAGAAATGCCAAGGTTTATTGTTTCTAGCCACCATATTTTAACACTAATAGAAGAGTTATACATTTAAAATATTTTTTTTTTTATATTCCAAATACCTTGATGTGCAACATATTTCAGAAAAAATAATTATTTGTTATACACTTTACGAGATTATTTTATTTCACTGAATTTAAATGACAAATAAAACTCATTATATCCTACACCGCCGTAAGTTTGTGCTGAATTTTGTAACACCCAAAAGTAATAGTCTATGACCCCACCTTAATTTATACCAATCAACTTAGAATCACTTTCTGAATCAATTTAATGATGTCAGTCCATCTGTCTGTCAATTTTGAATACAAATTAATGAAATTTGGTGCACAAATTTCTTATGGTCCAGGGATGAAGTGTATTGAAATTGGTTATGATCGTTTTATTATTTCACCTAGCCTCCATACAAATAACCTTCCGGAATAGGGATTTAACGATCACAGCTTCCATAAATATATCAATACTTTAATGAAATTAGGCAGCTGTAAGTTCTATACAAATATATATACAAGTATAATTCACCAAAGCTCCCATATAAACTTTAATTGACATAAATCCCATTGAAATGATAGTATCAAGTTAATATTCGATATAAATAAATTTTATATAAGTATAAATGATGGTACTAAATATTATAAAGATCTGTCTTATATATGGCGCAGTTTCGGATGTCCCCCAAAAGTACATTAGTATCAACGTAATATTTTGTATTCGTATGTTTTATTATACACTTAATACAAGTATCGGTTCATAATTGGCCACAGGTCTGACAAAAGATCCCTCCTGGAATATGAAATATGAAATGGTGTAGGATATTAAATTGTCAGTCTGGACCGACTATATCTTTCATAAAGTTGTTTTAAAAGTCTGCCTTTTATATTAATATAAAAACATAACTCTAATTGACCATCGATGCGTCTTCACAACACCCGATATCTAGGAAACTAAAATAGCTAGAGATATAAGTCTTTCGATTTTATGATTGAGAGCTACTAGAAAAGGCCCCATATCAAATTTTATTAATTTATCTTAACGGAATCGTATAGTGATCGGAAATGAGTTAATTAATATAATATCAAAAATTTTTCAAATATTTCACAATACCACAACAAATATCAATAACTGTCACTTAAGCACTTTACTATGATTAAAAATCTTTTAACCTTCATTCAACAATGTCAAAATTTCTTGAAAGATTGTGTTTACTTTTATTACAATCGTAAAAGGATACTAATTTTCAGCCACTTATCCTTTAGAGTTATCTTAGAATATTTATTGCTAATTAAAAATTTATTAAAAATCTTACAATCTTAATGCTGACACTTGTGTTTCTTTAAACAAACAAAATTAGAGATTAAAACTATTAATTATAAAAGAAATATTACTTATGTACTAGCAAAGCCAGACAAAACTAAAAACAAAAACAAAAATATTTGACTTTTTAAATATTTGCTACAAGTTGAATGTACTATGAGAGATACGTTCAGTAGTAAAATTTACAAAATTGCACTTGGTTATAAAAAAACAAAATTTTAACTTTAATAATTATGGGGAAAAAAGTCTTAAAATGAAATAACATTTAAATTAAAAGTTTTAAAAAGTCAAAGAACTTTAGGAAAATCATGTTAGTTCACAAATTTATTTTTTGTGGACTAAATATTTAAAGATAATACAAGTATTTAAATAGCTACTAGAAAACTTTTTTAAATAAAGGAATAAATTAATTGAAAGTTAGTTTTTATAAACATTGTAGAGAAATTAAGTAATTATGGCAAAGAAATAGAGATAACAAAAAATTCTACTGAAGTTTAAAAAAGCAAATGATTTTTATAAAAAAAAAAAAAACAAACAAAAAAATACAATTTCTGAAAGAAAAAAAACATCCTCAGAACACGTGTAAGTGGAATATTTTTAATGTCTTTTTTGCAATTTAGTGCAAAGGAATAGTATTTGACACTCGATAATGCGGCAAATACGATAAAAAGAGTTAAAATTGGTTAGAAAATATAAAGATTATTAGAAACTCCCCCGACGCCTTTGCGACTAATGTATGGTAGGATGGTTTAATATTGTATGAAAAAAACCAAAGAATATCGAACGTTTAAACATACCTAAAATTATGAGAGGGGATATCATTTCGAATATATTGGGCAAATTTCAACTTCCTACGATGATTGGCCATACTACAGGCCATATAAAGGTGATGCCAAAACAAATCTTAGACAGCTAATGAAAAATAAATAAACCCGTGTTACGTAAATTTTAGAAAAAAGTTTATATAAAGAAAAAGAGAAAATTTCATATAAAATATTTTAATATATTTATTTTTTATTTCTCATCTTTTTTTATTTTACTTGTTATTTTTATTAAAATGATTTACAGTGTGCGATATAAAAAATCAAACGATAATAGTTTGGCAGTTTTTGAATGTCTATTTCGATTTCACTTAAATTTCACATAGTGATATTAAAGTCGTAGGTGAGATTAAGTTTTGAACTTAGATCATATAAACCTACTCGAGTATAAACATTTTTTTTTAAATGACCCTGATTCGTCATATCTGAACCGATCTGCTGGTTAAAATCTACAATAAAAAACATCATCGTACGCACATTTTATCTCTTGTAGTTTACGAGATATTGGGCTTTAAATACTAAAATCTTTACATTTTAACATACCTTAGTCAAGTTTTTTCTCTATAAGCGGTTATGTCGAGTTACAGAATTCATTTTAATGCCACTATATTTTCCTCTTGTTATCTCTATTAAAGGATGGTCCGAAGTGTTTTTTCTCATTTTTAAAATGCTATAAAATTTCTAGTTTTTGCTTTATATAAAAATATAGTGATACCAACAAGGTAATTATCTAAATATTTGATACGAATAAAAATTAACGTTGGAATAATTTGTTAATTTATCTCCTAACCTCATTTTTTAATTTGGACACACATTAATCTTGTTCTACACAAAGGTTTTCAGTTAATTCAGTTGGATCTACTCCGATTTTCCGATTTTATTTGGAGCACAAAATATCTTTAAATGGTTTAGTTATAGCGAAAACATATCTCAATATCTTTAGTATCAAAAGTGAACTAATCGAAATTTGGAAACGTATAATCCATACACTACAATGACTGCTACACGTTTTACATATTGAAATATTAATTTTTTTATTAAAGTCAAAAAATTTCCATACAACAAAATCGCTTTTACAATCCATTTTCTAAACATTAGTGATTTATTTTTAATTGTTGACATGCTTACAGATACTTTGATCTTCAATTAATTGGGTTACAGATTTACATGCAAAGCTGTATTTTTATGAATTATGAAATACATTTTTGAGTGAACCCCTTATAATCGTAAAAAAGATTTAGTTTTTTTTATTAATAATAAATAGCAAAATCGTGTAAAAAAGAATCCTCAGAAAATAGTTACAAAGTCAAAAGTTATATTCATTTAAATTTGAACTTTGTAAAGATGTCAATTTTTTACAGTTTTTTGTCCAGAAAACTGTACAAAAAATTTTTTAGATAACATGTGTAGCATTTATATTTTTCTGAAAGATAACTAAATACAAAATAATTCAAAAGAAAAAAAATTAAACAATTAGTTCCTACGAGAAACAGAGTTTGTTTTAACAAATTTCTAATTTACGCCCTAATTTCTTAAATGGCAAAGTTGGAATAAACAAAGAGTTATATCTCTTAAGCAACCTAATGTGTTTTTAAAAGTTTGGCAATAGAAATTTTTGTCACCCAATATCGGTTGGGAAGAAGTTGTAAAAAAAATAAAAAATCTAATTTTTTTTTTTTTTTTGAGGTAAATGTAAAAAAAATAACTTTAGTTTCGAATTAAGCCTTCAAATCGGAAAGGATATAACTAATTAGGATCGTTTTGAAAAATGTTCATACCCAAGATATTCAACTTTGGCAGTCGCCTACAGCTCTACTATTGCCATATAAAATTTTATTGAAATTTGACCACCCGTTCCAAAACTGCATACTATTTTTCATTTACTTTTTTGGATATCACACTGTGTGACGTTTCTATCCATCTTATTAACTATTTTTGAAAAATTACAAAATATGAATATAATTTTTTTTCCTTAGCTATCCTTTGATATATAGTGCGTATCAATAATATTGTTGAAAAGAACTGTAGAAGATGTCGAAGTTGAAATTTGGCCAAGATGTTCTAAATGATATCATAATTTTAGATACGTTTAAATATCCCTCGAAAAAAAATAATTTTGGAGACCCTAGTATAAAGAAAAATTTTTATTTTCGGTAGAGATGTTGAAATAAAATACTATTTTTAGTCAAATTTGAACCATAATTACTGACAATTAAGCTTAATTCATGCAGGATGCTATATAATCCTATATTTCAGAATATTTGTGTTTTTTTTTTTTCGAAAATATATGAAACAAATTTTTATTTTTAGCTAGATTTCAATGTAATTTTTGGAAATTAGTAACATAAATTTAACCCTCAACTGAACTGAAGAGGTCATCGCTTTCCCTACCACACAAAGTTTATTATAGAAATAATTAATACTGGAATGAAAATTCGACAGGTAGAGTAGTAGCCCCCATACAAAGTAAATTTTAATTAACATATATCTAGAGCAGCGATAGAAACAAAGGGAGGATGTAAAAATTTTAATGTCTTTGTGGCGAATGTGTTTGTTATATCTAGCATACAAAAAATAAGAATTTTTTATTCTCTTTTTTTTGGTTAACCATGCGACCTGAACCCTTCTTGTTGAAAGGTAGAAAAAAACTAAAGGATTTTTTTTTTCTAACCTTCGTGTTGGTATGTGAAAATACCGAAAACACTCGATCCCGGAGTGCTATGAGTGTTTGATCTAGAGACCTATTGCAGTGAAAATGAGATGATAATAATTCGGGTAGGCCTAGAGTAATGAGTAACCCACACATAAATTAAATAATATTTATTTTATATACATATAAGTCATTCCGATATTAATAATCGTTTCAAAACTTTTGAAATATTTACATAAATATATTATTTTTTTATTTATTTCACTTTAACATTTATATTGCGATCAGTCTCACTGTTCGCATACAAGCGGTTAAATTGTGATTATTTTAACGCACCCGACGTTTGTGGCTTATAGCTAAGATATTCGATGTAAGTTCTCGTCGTATAATGCAATCAAATTTATTGGCGGCATATCAATGTGTTATCTGCTTATTGATATTATGACCACAAAAAAAACTATGTTATCCATTGACGGTACGAGCAATGCAATTATCGTTTTCGATAGTGGCCCATATCAAACTGTGAATTTGTAGTTTTGGATTGGTTTCTCATAAACCGCGGCAATTTTGACATTGAAAATTGACAAAAGCTTTCTTATTAATAAAAATCTTACTGGCAACTTTTTTAACGATAGCCTTTACTAGAGCTCTGTCATCAGTGCCTTTAAATGATTTGAAATATATAATTGCAGAAATTCTTTGATAAATGGTTTTAATTACAGTCATCATACTGATAAAATATTGTAACTTTTATCTTAAGATATTTTTGCCAAATATACATATATCAATGAAAAGAAATGTGTTTGTATATTTTGAATATTATTATTTATAATATTTTTATCATTGCAGTAAGTATAACCTGACGAATTTAACATTTTTTTTTTATGCTAAATTTTTATTGTTTTATATGTTGAACAAATTGGTCTCAAGAAAAAAAATCCTCAAAAATACGTATTTTCTCATACGCCTGACTTATTGATTTAGCATAGTATAAGACCGAAAGTCGAATATTTTAAAATATTCGACTTTCGAATTATTAGCAATAATGAATCAGTAATAGTATTTTAAAACTTATGTATTAAAGTCAATTTTTCTCAAACATTTTTTTAAGACTGTTCAGTCCTTCAAAAAATTTTATTATTGCATTTTAATTCTTTTTGGGTGTGTTATACTAGAATGTCATCATTATGTAGTAATTCCAACAAATTTCGACTCAGCTCGGATTTTCATCATCTTCGATTTTGATGAAATTCAGCACATATAATTTACTTTTCTATACGCTTCATATGACGTGTTAACCTGCACTATTTCGCTAACGATTAACATTCTATGAACCTTTTAAACTGGACACCTTGAGGTTTTTTTTTCAAAAAATTGCAAAATTTAAGCTTGAATAATTTATATAACTTTTTAGATTTTTACAAGTTTGGTATCAGTGGAAAGGACTAGAATTCTTTTCTTTATTATAAAGTCTTAAAAATTAAACATCTTTCTAGCGCAAGGTCTCTATAAAATGAAAAAATATCCTTTATTGTTGGATATCCTGAAAACGACTCTTTTGATATTCTTCATTGTTTTTATATAATCGATTTATCGTTATAGTGAAAAAATTTAAAAATGGGATCTCAACGGGATCAGAAGTTATAACAGCTTGCCCATAGCAGTTAGTACAAATTTGCTAACAAATTATCATAATTTCAGTTGCTGCTTCCGCTATTGTTTCTATTATATAAGCGATTTAAAGTATTTTATTTTTCTCATTTACTGCAAATACTTTAAATAATGATTCTTTATCCTATTATGAACAATAGTGTACTTAAAATGCCTCATTAAATTTATGTTTAATTTTTTTTTAGTTTATAACAACATATTGTTTTTATAACTATGTTAATAATAAGACTATAGCAATAAATGTTGGGAGGTGTTTTAGTGCACGTAGAGAAAAATATAGTTGCAGTGATCATAATCTAAAAGCTATATATTATGATTGGAATATATGGTCTCTAAAAAGATATGTGATTATAAATAATAACTATTATAAATCCATTTCATCATTCTGTGACCGATTTTATGGTTCGTTTTCATGTTATTTTTCGAGTTTTTCATATTATACCAACTTACTACATTATCATTACATTATCATTCTATCAGAATATGATCTCATTTTTTTTATATTATTCCATCTTATCACATTATTATCCAATTTTTCCATTACATTTGTTTCAAAGTATGAATTGATCATGATCGATCTACTATTTTACCTATACCTCATACAATTTTTTCATGGAATAATTATTTAATGCCTACAAATGTGTAAGTCTTTTACAAATATAGACCGTTGTACCAAATTTTATAATGATCGGTCCATAATTGATCATAACTTTCAAGCAGGTTCCACTACCTAAAATTTACTAAAAAGTGTAAAATGCACTTAAAAGCATAAATTTCTCATAAATGTTAACATCAATATAACACTTTATATATATCTATCTATCTATATATATATATATATATATATATATATATATGAGTTGTATATAAGTATCAATTAATTGGTCCATAATTGAACATGTTTCCAAAATAATCCATATTCAAGTAAAACATTTAAATTTACATAAATCTCATATAAATATTAACATCGAGATACAATTGAACAAAACTAAGATTTTTAGAAGTATAGATCGTTCCACTATATTTCCTTATGATCGTCCATAATTGACCATGGCTCCCAAATAATTCATATTTCCGAAAAATACTTAAACGTGCATAGATCTCAGATAAATGCTAATATCGAAAAAAACCTACATAAGTAAGATTCATATACGCATAAACTATTGTAATAAATTTCATAAAGATCATTCCACTATTGATCATATATACCATAAAAGGCCTTCTCACGATAATCACTTTAACTTAAAAAAGGAAAAAAAGGCATTTTTAACTAAGAAAAATTAAATATGAAGAAAAATTTAAAATAGGAAAAGGAACAGAAAATAAAAATTATTTTTGAACAAATTAGTTTGTCATAAATGGAAAAAGGTATGATGAATTTATCTTCAACACTTTTTATCCAAAAATTTTTATCTTCTTTCGAAAATTTTTAAGTAAATTAATAGGTTTTAAGAATTGATACTACCTTAATAAAAAATGTAGGAAATGCACATTTTTAAGTATTTATGAATTTTTGTAAAAATTTAAATTCTGCTAACAGTAAATAATTTTGTAGTTTAATTTATTTTTCCAGGGTTACCGAAATTCTAAGTTTCTAAATATCGAAAATTTAAGCTTAAAAAGCGCTTAAGTAACAATACAGAAAAAGTTTTCTCATACAAAATATAATATTTATCGTAAACGCAGAGGAAAAAAATAAATGTAGGGACCATAATCTAAGAGCAATATATTATGATTGAAACATATGATCATAGCGAAAAATAAAAACGATTATAAATAATAATTATTATGGTTCCACTTTGTCATATTGTATCCGATTTTATGGTTTGTTTTTTCATTTTATGATTATAGTTTTACATAAAATTGAACAATCTTACTACATCATTATCCCATTCTATGAGATCATGATTTCATGTTTTTATATTATTATTCTATCTTATTATTATACCACATTTTCATATTATGGTTTCATTTTATCATATTATTATCTCATTTTATCTTATAGTTATCCAATCTTATCATATTATTATTCTACCTTATCATATATTAAAATAAAATATATTAATAGAAATTAATATTAATTAATATTATTTCTAAAAATTTTTTATTGAAAATAATATAGAAAAGTGTTCATTACCCAAAAATAAAAAAATATTTACATAATATTTGTTCATTAATTATATTCATTTGGTGGTACCATATGTGGTTTACATGAAAGATATTTGATATTGCTTAAATCATGCCGAGTATAACCAAACCTTTTCCATTTATATTTATTCATATATAAACTAACTAAGAATTACATTGAAGTTGGAAAAGAACCATTAAATACAAAATATATTTAAAAACAAACAATTAATGAAGTTTTCCTCTAAGTTTGTAAAAACGATAAGTATTATATTTATTTGAAACATTTTATTCTCATGAGAATAATAATATTAATATGGTTTAAAAACAGAATATGGTTTAAGAACATGGAAAAAGACTGCAAATATTTAATGGTAGCAGAAGTAATTATATTTTTTATATTTATAAAATTTGGTTTCTGTTAAAAATATTTAAAAACATATACTTTTTGCAGTCAACCATATTAAATTTCTTATTGAGTGTAAACATTAAATGACAAAATTTAAACAAAATCTTTGTTATCATGAACAAAGAGTTATTAATATTCAAGAAAATTAACAATGAGAACATAATATTGTTGTAGTGATAATGCTGTAGCCGTGTTTTTTTTTTTTTTTTTTTTTTCTCTACGTGTAGATGTTATTAAATTATATGTACATAATGAAAATGTTGAGTATTTTGAGACAATTTTATTTTTAAAGCTAAATAAAAATATTTACATATAAATTATCAATGATAAATGTCTAAAAATGGTAATTTTTAAACTAAAATCTTAAAAAAAATGATGCTGAAAAACAGTATTTATTTATTTTTTTTTTTAAGTTTCTGGATAAATTCTATTATTGTTTTGTTATTTTCATCTTTTTAAGATTTTTTTGTAAAGCAAAAAAATCAAGCTTGTTATCCATATACATTTCCATATGTTTTAATCAAATATTGAAAGAAAAATTTTAAACAACATTTACAAAAATGAAACTTTTCAAGTTCTAGTGCAATTTATTATAAAATTAATATTTTTTAAAGTCTTTCCTTATGAGCATAATAATATTTATTTTCTTTTAAATTGAACAAAAATTTTAGAACTTATTCGATTTTATATGAAATGATTTATTTAAACTTTTTATACGTTTTTATATTTGCCCCAAATATGTTTCAAATAAAGCATAAAAATAACAAATAATTTTTTAAATTTATTCAAAACGAATTTTTCGTTCATTTTATAAAAACAGGGGGTAAATAAATTCCTTACATTATTTTTATATTATTTTTCTTTTTGAATCTTTACCGATTTACACTTATGTCAAATGATTACACTAGTGACAATGCTTATTTTATTTTAAGTAACGATATTTATAACGTAAATTTTAATTTCGTTAATTAACATCAATTTCACTACCTCAGACCACAAGTTCAGCTGCTGCTTCCGCTATGGTTTCCATTTTATCAGCACGCTTTAAAATATTTTCTCATTTACTGCAAGTACTTTAAATAATAATTATTTATCATATTATTAAACAGGGTGCACTTAAAATGTCCTATTAAATTTATGTTTAAATTTCATTTAATTCATAAAACCATATTGTTTCTATAACTATGTATTTTTATATTCTTTTAAATTATAAAAACGTCGTTTTTGAATATAAAATGGTTTAATTTTTATAATTTTAAGTTTGAACATTGAACTTTCAAAGTAAAATTACTTACTATATATGCATAGTTCTGAAGCTATCCTTAGTTAGGTTATATTTTGAACCATAACTTCTAAACTAAAAGAGTGTTCAGTTTGAAATTTTACACGAGTGGGGAGAAACTTTATGTCAACATTATACACTTATTTAAAAATTTTAAAAATAACACTTCACCATAGATGTAAAGGATATGTATAAGTATTTCATTCTGTTTTTAATTTCCACAATTTTTATCGAGGAGCAAAAAAGTTCATATTTCCTGGATCCTTACGAGAAATGATAGAACGATGTCCCTCCGTCCGTATGTCGGTTGAAGTGTACCGATAACTGTCACATATAATATATATACACCAAACGATCAGAAATCCTTTCGAGAATTTTGCTATTGAAATTCAGCGAGTTCGATTCATAAATTCGCAGACATGTTTAAAAAAACGTTTGTTTGAACAGGTTCTCGATTCTCTAAAACCTCTATATAAGCTAGGGACTTCGTTTTGGCAAAGAAAATTCGGAAATTTGTTTGTGAATTTTTCTACTGAAGATATGAACTATAGCCGTACATTAATAAACGGGATATCGGCCAAAACACATTTTTGACATTTTGAAGCCCTTATTTATATAGAGCGTTCGTAAACATTTTTATAAGATTTCATAAACAGCCGAGTTGTGGGAAAAACACTTCAAAATCGTTTAAAAGTATTCACACACAAATATTTATGCTCAAATATTGCAATGACTGTTGGTGTTGTTGATTTTTGTATAAGCAAGCAATTTAGTTGACAACAGCAGTATTAGAATGATTAGCAGTGTTGTTGTTGCTTTCTGTGTATGCAGTCATTTAGTTCATATTTAAGTATGTGTGTTTTTTTTTTTTTGTGTAAGCAATCGATGCTTGTGGGACAAATTTATGTATATATGTCTGAATATGTATGAAAATATTAAAGCATACTATTATTTTTTAATTTTTGGTAAAGTGGTGAAGAGCATAAAAGATTCAGTACAGACAAATATAGCGCTCTAACTTATTTGAGACATAATGGTTCGATTTTTATATTTCCAAACTTGACCCTTGAATTTTTAACGTAAATAATTTTTATACATATCGTTATAAGGGTTATATCTTCATTTATTTATTTTTTATTTATTTAATAGCCAACGAAATTACAATTTCTTACAGGCTAGCATATATACTATTCTTAAAGCTATTTACAGTAAAATGTTTTCCATAATCATTAAAAAAAATTCTTATTATTCAACTAAGTTAAAAATACTCCTCTTCATGCGGATTGGATTCACTGAGAAATCAATATATGGACAAAAACTGTTGAATTGGGATCAACATGGGATCAAAATTGGATTAATTGTTTCTAAAAAATGTGATTTTTAATTTAATTTTAAATTATACTCCTTAATTTCTACTTCTACGATTTGGGATTACGAATCCCATCTTACGAAGCAGAAACTCAGAATTAATTGAACCATTTACTAAATTAATTACAAATGAAATATACATATAATTTCTGCTACTTTCAAAGATAAGGAGATCAATGAGCTGTAATCGACTTTTATATGATGGTAAATTAATATTAGAATTTTATGGAAGATTACGAAGACAGAATAAGAAAAATTGTTTCTGGACCAATTCAATTTTCTTTATATGAACTTCCCATTGAGGATCCCAGATCACGGAAGCATATTCAAGGATTGGTCTTACGAGAGATGTGAATAATTGCTTGGAAATGTAAGGATTATTAAACTCTCTTCCCCAGTTCTTGAGGAAACCTAGAACACCTTTTGCTTTATTCACGATTTACGAAACATGGGAATTAAAGGATAGTTTACAATCAAGCAACACACTCAGATCAAGATATTCTTCGATTAGATCAAGTTGATATTCATTTATTGTGTATATACAGAATACTGGACTTCTTCTGTAGAACATCATGTGTTTACATTTTCTTAAATTCAGATCCATTAGATTCATCATACACCAATCATAAAGATTGCCAAGATCTGATTGGAGTAAGGAACATTGATAGGAATAGTTAAAGCTATGGAACAGTTTTCCATCCTCAGCATACATTAATATTATAGAATTCTTAATGCACAATGGTAAATCATTTATAAATATCAGGAATAATAAGGGGCCGAGATGATTACCTTGCGGAACACCAGATAAAACAGGAATGGTTTTCGATGTACTTTATCTAAACAATACACATTGTTATCTATTTTTAAAATATGAAGAAATCCATTTAAGGAAAACAGGAGAAAATTCGAGTTTATCCAATTTGAACAATAGGAGATCGTGATTTACTTTAGCTTTACGGATTTTTGTGTATATTGTGTCTGTGTGTAAACCGGAATTAAATGCAGTTATAACTGAGGTTGTGAACTCCAAAAGGTTAGTAGTAGTGGAACTTTCTTTTCTAAATTCATGCTGAAATGGCGAAAGATAATTTTATCTTTAATATGAAACTTACACTGGAGATCTACTTTGTATAGCTTGGAAGATATTAGCAGTTAAACAAATACAAGTGAAGTTTTTAGCTTTGTTTTTGTTTTTCATAACATCATATTTTTGGACCAGGAAAATGTCATGATTCTAAGAGCTTGTAATTTAAAAAACACTTTTAATAGCCAAAGTTTGTAGTGAATTTCATTGAGATCAGAAAACGACTGTTTTGATATGATATTGAATATTTTTCACTTATACGACCGAATAAGAATCATAAAAAAAGAATATACTACCACTGGCAACTATGGTTTAAAATAATTTCTTCTTCAGCTCTTTCTCAACACTAAGTATTTCTCTACAATAACAACACTGTGTAAAAATCAACATTTTGATCTTAATTGATTTTTATTTTTAGTTAATCATAACTCTCACAAAGTTGGCAATCATCCACTAAAGATGATTGAAATTTTAATATTTAAAGATTTTAATAAATCTTATTAAAGAAATTATTTAAATTTTTTTTATTTTTATATTTTCCTTTTTTAATATTTACCGATTTACACTTATGTCAAGTGATTACACAGTGACAATGCTTATTTTATTTTAAGTAACGATATTTATAGCGTAAATTATAATTTTGTTAATTAACATCAATTACACTACAATAGACCACAAGTTCAGCTGCTGATTCCTCTATTGTTTCTATTATATCAGCTTGAAAGTGTTTTATTTTTCTCATTTACTACCAGTGCTGCCACGAGATGAAAAAAGAGGCTAAATTGTACTTCAAAAAAAAGGACAGAAAAGGCTAAATGCTCCAAAAAATATGACCTGAAAAAATCTAATATTATTTTTCAATCTTTTTTTTTCTCATTACAAATTTGGGTTATATTCCATATGAAAAATGACTCAATGTTTTGAACTGAATTGTCAATTCTGAATTATAATTCCTTTTTGATTAATAATTTCAAAATTGTTGGGTGATTTTTCACTTTTGTAAGATTATTTTTTTTTTTTTCAAATCATATTTATATATAGTTTCTGTGATTAATGAAGCTTATTAAAATATAATTATAATAACTGATTTAGTAAGTCCATATAATGATTTAAGTTGTATTCGATTTAAAGAACGAAGCGCCGTAGGCGAAAATTTTTGTAAAATATAAATAATCTTGATTTTTTTTCTGTGCGAATTAGTACACAAAAATTCTAAAAGTGATTATTCTGTATAAATAAAATTAGTAAAAGCAAATAACAAATTATTTTCTTCTCTATTAAAATATTAAAATTTTAATCTTTTTAAGACAATTTTAAGAATCAAAAAAGGCTAGAAAAAAAGCTAAATGATTTGAGGCTAAAGGAAAAATAAAAGCACTAGATTTAGCTTTAAAAAGGCTAAACTGGCAACACTGTTTACAACATGTACTTTAAATAAAGACTATTTATCATATTATTAACAATGATGCACTTAAAATGTCCTATTAAATTTATGTTTAATTTTCTTTTAATTCACAACACCATGTTGTTTCTATAACTATGTATTGTTCTTATTATTATTATTTTTTTTTTTTTTTGGCTCTTTATTAAACAACAAACAAAACACTCTCTGTTAATAATTAGATTGTAACAATAAAAGTTGGGAGGTGTTTTAGTAGGAAGAACATCATCAACATTTACTGTTTAATTGTTGCTACCTCCTTAATATTGCCATTGTTTGATTTTGTCATTATCTTACACACACACACTCAAACTCATTATCATTACACAAGTACTTGAACAAACACACACCCACTTAAAAAATACATACATATGTGCATTAGGGTATAACTTTTTTGGACTTCAAAATACTATAGCTCTATATTGTAATTAATACTATCCTGATAATAAAAATCGGATCTTTTAGTCGCTTTGGAAAAAAACTTCACGCACTGAATGCGATTTCTAAAATGCCTTTGTACTTTTTTTAAATGCTCCTGGCAAACGAACGAGCAAGTCTGTTCGCAAAATGTGTGCAATATCTTTGGAATTGACAGGAAGGTCAAGTTTATTTTTTATTTGTAGCATTGAATTTATTGCGGTTGGTTTATCTTTTATTTTATTAATTTGACTTTTTGTTAATTTTTGATTACCTTTTGTTGGTTTCCGCAGTCCGTATTTCTGCCCTTTCTTAAGAAAACCTCGAATTCTTTAGCATGGTTAATTTTTCGTCCAATTTCTCTGTTATAAAAGCCTTGATTGAGAATTGAAATTAATTTTTTTCCGGTCTGTAAGAAAAGTTCCTTTATGCATCCTTTAAGCTGATGAAATTTTCCAATTAAAATAAAAATATGTTCAGTAAACAGAGATGTTGTCAACAGAAAATTACTTAAATTGAAAAAAAAAACAACTAAAACTGTTAAAATTTTTTAATATTTTTTTTATTTAATTTTTTATTATTTATTTATTTATTTTCTTTTTTTCTTGAAATAACTTTTTAGACAAATTTTTCTCCACTGCGTTTACAGGAATATTCCATTGCAATGATCACCAATATGTTCTGATTGCTAAATTAAAGAAAACAACAAAAGCAAGAAACAAATATTTCTTATATAAAAAAGTACCGTTATATCGCGAGTTATTGTAATAACGAATATACCTCAAAGAAAAACAAAAATTTTAAATGCGTTTATAGGAATATGCACCAGTGCACATAAATTTTGCTATTCGAGTGTTCTCTTAAATACAAAATCATTTAAAAATATTTAATAAACACTAAATAAACTAAAACTTACCATTTTTACTATATTCCACATTTTCCATTTTACACAAAAATATTTGATTTGAAAACAAGTCGAAAAACAATGTCAAAGGACGTACTAATCTTATTAGTTTTATGCAAAACGTTAGACAATAATCAATTCTATATAATAAACAGATCTTTTAGAGTGTTTAAAAGATTATTGGTTGGTATTTTGTTGAATTTAGATAAAATCTTGAATGTCAAGAAATTCGACAATTCAAAAAAATATATAAAATAATAAGGAAAGAACAATTACTTAATTCCTTTCTTTTTAAGATTTATATAAAGATTGCAACTTTATAGAAATTGCACATAAAACTTTTTCAAATTATTTTATATCAAAACAGTTACAAAAAATAATGAAAACTGGCGGTAATATACATTTGTTGATACCAAAGCAATATTATCTATAAAAAATTTTCCACCGCAATTGACGCGTGAACTTTTTTAACAATCGCGCACAAATAATTTCATACTCCTTTATACCCCTCATGATCTACATCATGACCTTGTTATATTATTTTGGATATTTGCAAAAATTACAAAAAGTTATCTCCCTAATGTACAACCAACATGTGTTTGTATGCAATAAACCTCATGTTTTACTTGTATGTAATTTTGTGTAACATTTGCATGTGTTGTAATTGTTGGCATTTTCTGTAGGAGGATAAGTATGTGTATGTATTTACAAATGTACATTATGTGGTAACTGCGGTTTATTTACGGCTTAAGTGTTACATACATTGAAATTAACTAAGAAAATATTCATTTGTTTATAGGCTTCAGTGTGTGGGTGAATTTTAAGTATTTTTTTTTTTTTTTTTTTTTTTTCTTGTAGGCTATAGAGAAAATCTGTTATTTACAGATTATTAACTGTAGAGATTTTGTATTGTTGTTTTGTTTTCTTATTTATATCTTGTGAACTTTTGTGCACTGATTTTTGTTGGTATTGAGATTATGTGGTTTACTTATATGTTCATTATAGCACGGGTTCCCAAACGGAGTTCCCCTAGGGTAACAACTTTTTGGGGAGTTCGTGAAGAGGCCTAAAACAGAATAAATTCGTTTGCTTTTATTGTCGGAATAAGAGGGGGAATAAGATATCGAAGCCGATCAAAGAACCAATTGAGATATTAAAATATCTAACAAAATAAATTCTTCTGTGTATATTGTTTTGTATCCGTAAGTGTTTCCCGAGGAATAGAAGCCTGATTAAAAAGTTTATTTTTCTGTTTTTAAGAAAAGTGACGCGGAAAGCCATTGTAATTTGGTGCTTTAGTTAAAATAACTAGTCAAAGTCTACGATATGCGAAAAGATCTAAAAATGATGTATTAAAGACTTTGCACGATCATGAGTCATACCAAATGCAAGAAATGCTTACTTTACAATTTGGAATAGATCAAGCAACAACTTATCAGTTTTAGAAGTGTTTGAATTTATTCAAAAGCATACAATTGTTACGGACGATGGAAAAGGGAACCACTATGATAATCTAAAGCCTAGCCAAAAAGGAAAATGAGCAACTTGTCACGCAAGTAATGCTCTATATTTGATAGGATCTATTATGCTCTGCTAAAACAGGGTGAAACGGTCATGAGAGATCTGTGCTGAATACAATTGAGCAGTATGAAAAATGTTTTGAACAAAAAAAATGCTAGAATATGCCACCGGACACAAGTTCATGGCTTTCTCTCATGATCATGCTTGGCTACATGTTGTGCGACCAGTTAAAATGTGGTTGGGAAACTTTTTTTATTAAAACACAGTGGAAATTAATGCATATACAACTGTATTTTCTTGGATATCCTGTAAATATCTTTTTTACTAGTTTTGCATTTGTAATATTAAATAATCCAAACATGACTAAGGATTCACGGGAAAATTAAAAATTCCCGAAATGTCCGCGTGGAACCTCTGGCCTATAGTACTGCAAGTATGTGTGATAAAGGAGGCGGAACAGTTAAACCGGTTATATAATTGTATGTTAAATATAATAATTATCCTCATATTATTTAGGTGCTAAAGCCAAATTCATTAAAATTAGTTTTTATTTTCGTATATTATATACACTTTGTAAAACATAGCTATCATTAACGACTGCTGTATTTGTTTATTTATAGCCGTATTTAAAATGTATGCCACTCGTTAGCAAGCACACATTTTTTATTTTGAATACGGCTGTTAATATTCTCGTTATTTATTTTATTCTCCTTGGTTCTCATTTTCTTTTTTAATTACACCGTGCTACAAATTTTAAAAATTGTTTTCTTACTTTGTAACGTGGTTTTGTCGTCGGATGAGATAGTTCAGTTATGTCCAAGGTGGACTTACGGGATCCACGAACCTTATGTGAGAACACAATTGGTGTACCCTTTCTGGGGTTTGAATATACAGTGTATCTTTATTTAATAATTCAGTGTTTTAGTTATCGATAACAATAAATATTTTAGTCTTAGATAAATTACTAGCAGCACGATGATTCCGATTCTATTACTGGTAGATACCGGATTGAAGATGCGGTTCCCTCGGGTATTATGCAAAAAACTGAATCGTTTATGATACTTAGATATAACTTACGAATACTGATTTAAATAATACAATTACTTAAAACTAAATTACAAAATTCAGAGTTAATTTAAAGAACAACAGTAAACCGAAATTGCTGTGCTGAAACAGATAACCGAAGTCGCTGTGCACAAAAACAGTCAACTGAAGTTGTTGCGCCAAAACATCAACGGAAATTGCTGTGACAAAACTATCAACCGAAGTTGTATGCCAAAGCAGGCGGCCGAAGTCGCTGTACCGAAACAGTCAACCGAAGTTGCTATGCCAAAACTATCAACCGAATTTGTAGTGCCAAAGCAGTCGGAGCACAGCTGCTGTGTCCGAAACAATTAACCGAAATTGCTGTGAAAGATATCACCCTGATGCTCGTACTTGATCTGAGTATCAGAGCTACAGTCGCTGATTTCACAATATCAGATATTTCGGGAACAAGACAAAATATATTGTAAGATCAGCTGACTTGGTTTTTGGAAAATTTTTCTGTCGCTCGAATCGCAACTACTTCATCCTACCTTAGAATACTTACATGAAAAATTCCATAAACTAAATGAGAATTATTAATATGATGGTTGCTAGCTGAGGTAAATACGTTAATTTATTAGTGTAAAATAATGTAGTTACAGGAGAGTAAAGGAGTGGAATGTTATTGGAATAAAATAATATAATGCCTATAAATTTTATTCTTACAGCTTTTAAACGAAACTATATATATCTGAAACTATGGTGAAAATGTGGTAATACTTTTTTCCTTTTCAGATCTTTTCTCGCTTTTAAAGGACTTCAAAGTTTTAAGGATATAAATTTTTCAAAAATTAATTTCATTATTTCCACACCAAATCTTTTTTAGCAATATGGGTATCAAACGGAAGGGGACAATCTATAGACTCTAAAAAGGACTTTACTTTGATTCGTTAGGGGAAAAAATTTTGACAAAAATGTCCTTTAGAAATTGTCAAATTTTAGTAAATATATATAGAAAAAAATAGTACTTTTACTTAAGTATTAGTGAGAATTTTTATATATCAATATACAAATATAAATTGTACCCACTAAGTAATTAAACTACTATGAACTTTAATTTATGACATGATTTCTTCTTAAATTACATACTTTTTTAAAGTTATGCATTCAGGAAATTTCGAGATAT
Source organism: Protocalliphora azurea (assembly GCA_932274085.1). Lineage (NCBI taxonomy): Eukaryota > Metazoa > Arthropoda > Insecta > Diptera > Calliphoridae > Protocalliphora > Protocalliphora azurea. The sequence continues at coordinate 109,540,501 of OW026522.1, read as the reverse complement.
TAGGTTTTTTATATTTTTATGTCACAACCTCTACTTCAAAAACTAATTTTTTAAAACGATATGTATTCAGCATCGGAAACTCATTTAAAAACAATTAAAAATATTACAACACGACCTTTAAAGGCTTTATACTAAAGTTATATCCATATTTGTTCTAACATGGATTATGCAGTTCATTAGAGACCGATTTTTACGAAAATTTAAAACAAAACTTGCGTAAGAAAAATATAAAGTTGATATTATTGTTTGTATGCAATGTAACAGTTTTAAGTGATTTTTGGAATTGAGCATTATATCGAAGATATGATCAGTTATAGACAAATCCTCATAAAATTTGATGCTGTATTTTCTGTTTATATAAAGATTATTTATGTTAGATATCAATTTAATACTATTTTTTTCTCTTTAAATTTTTACATGTAAAATTGTTTTCGAAAGCAGGCTTACGAGGGAGTTATGGTATGATCTTGGTAAAATTTTACATTCATATTTGTGCTTAAATAACTCCTATTTTGAGGGTGGAAATTTTTAGGGCAGAATTAATAGGCCAACTATAATAAATCTCAATAGACTTCATCCATAAACCAGAATAATCAGATGTTCGAAATCGTATTTAATTATGTTAACACGTGCGACTATAGTTTAGCAAAATAAGTTTACATTGATTGAAAAAAAGTCAGATGAACAGCTAGACAGAAAGACGGACATATTTAAATCAACTCACTGCGTTAGAAGATTCTATAAAATTAATTGTCCCTCCCCAGCTAGATATATAGATATAGCTTTTTTGTAGGACTTGAATTTTATCAAAAAGAATTTTTTAGAAAATTTTTATAGTAGGGAAGATTGGGCTAACGTGGCGCATACTTTAATGCCAAAAAATAATTTTTTGTTATATAAAATGGACTATTATCTAACGTTTAGCAAAAAAATAATAATATAAAACTAATTTACTTTTGGTATTGTTTTTCGGCGTTTTCTAAAGTCAGATATTTTGGGCTAAAATTGAAAATATTACAGTAAGTTGGAACGTATTAAAAATGGCAATTTTAAAGGTATTTAACGTTAATTTAATATTCTTAAATAATCTTTGCATTAACGAGACCACTCAAATATCAAAATTAAAATACGTGAAGAAACAGAAGTGATAAAAGTAATAGAAAGTAATAAAACAAAATTTATAAAAATAAGCAGTTATATCTCGTATTTGGAATAGGCTAACTCATAGGTATAATAAATTTGTATAATTTTCACACACTTTAAGTGCACAAACCATTTGGATGAGGTTCGTCATACCAAGATTCTGTTTTTACAGCATCCACTATTTCCATAATTTTTAAATCTAGATTGTCCTCTTTTAATAAGCCAATGTAATAGTACAACTTGATTCTAGGAATTTTCAGTCGAACCGCTATGGAGTGTGCTGAGTTATTTCAAATTTTCATATATGCATTTTTACTACTCAACAAAAATTCCATAATTTTTATGTTAAGTAGAGATCTGAAAAAAAATTATGTTTTCGGAACTAAAACTATTTGCAATTGCAATATGAGCAAAATAAAGTATTTCATTTTATATACACCGATTCAAAAATGTTTCAATATATTTTATTTGGTTGCGCTAGAAAAGCAATAAAATCAGAGGTTTCATGGCTGAAATATATTTTAGATATATAGTACAATAATGCAAATATTATGCTATAGTCTTTTTTGCAAAAAAAAAATACGCGAAAAAAACCCAAATTTCCTTCATTACCTCATGCGCTATAATACCCCAGTTTCCCCTGTTATCTAGTTTAAACTAATTTGTGAAAACTTTAATTTCTTTAAAATTGTAAAATCCTATTCTAGACGAAGTAAGATCAGAAAATGAAAAATGGGAGTTCAGATATACTATATTAGATCATTAGGTTCTCATATATATTAACTTTTTTTAAGTGCAAAAACTAATTTTAGCAATGTATATATATTTATTAATTGTACTAATTACACTATGCGACAAATTTTTGTTCATCAAATATTACCTCAATGATTCTAATGCGAAATGAAAGTGTACCATCAGATTAATAAAATCTCTCGAGAGTTTTACAAAATTAGTTCGAATTTCCATTTGATGGGCTCTTAAACTTTGGATATTTTGGAACACTTTTTCATTATGTGTGCAAACAGAGAAAAATTATATTTGTAGTAAACATAATCTAAGAGCAACATATTCTGACTGGAACATATGATCACAGCGAAAAATAGAAATGATTGTAGGTAATAATTACTATCATTCCATTTTGTCATATTTTATATCTGATTTTATGGTTTGTTTTTCATGTCGTGATTCTTCATTATCCCATTCTATCAGATTATGATTTGTTGTTATTATATTATCATATCTTATTATATTATACCACATTATCATATAATGATTTCATTTTATCTTATTATTATCCCATGTTACAATATACTTATCCAAACTTATATTATTATTTCATTTAGTCATATTATTTTATTTACATATTATATGTTCATTAATTATATTCATTTATACCACCATATGTTGCTTGAATCACACCGAGTATAACCAGAATTTTTTTATTTATATTTATTCATATATAAACTAAATGAAAATTATAATGAAGTTCAAAAACAAATATTAAAAACAAAATATAACTGAAAGCAAACCAGTTATGAATTTTTCCACTAAGTTTGTGAAAAGGATAAGTGTGATATTTAATTTAAATATTTTACTGTCATGGGAATAATAATATTAATATGGTTTAAATACAGAATAAGGTTTAAGAAAAAGGAAAAAGTTATAATAAAATTATCTAAAAACATATAATTTTACAGTGAACCATATTAAACTTTTTATTGAGTTTAAACATTAAATGAAAAAAATCTAAATTAAAACATTGTTATCAAGAACACATACTTATAGAAAAAATAAATTAACAGAGGGAACATAATATTGTTGTAGGGATATTGCGTGAAATATAAAAAAATTGTACGCAACACTTCGTCAGTTAATGAAACACATTACTTCTATGCAGTCGTGATATTAACTCAAATTTTGCCTTTTCTGACTTATGACGATTTTGCAGCAAATTACCGATATGTAAATATATATTATCGCCAAAAAATATTTGATGTTTAGCTTATTGCATCAAAGAACAAGAAAAGTTTTAATATTTTTATTTCCGGAAATCTTAGTGCAAATTGAAACGAAACTGTTGATATTGAGTCAATAATGATTTTTGAATTAAATCCTTAGAAACTAACTAAATTAAATTAAAATTTAAAAAGTATATTGCCTTTATGATTTAAATGTGAGAAGTCAACAAAGTTAGACGTATCATTAAATCACCAGCATAATTTTGTAAATAGCTTAGCATTGGCAACATTAGTTCGAAACGAACAAAGTTAGTTTAAAGACGAATTTCATAACAGAAACTTGGAACGGATTTATTCATCAGGTTTACAAGAAATGAGATCCTAAGCATAATTGTTGGCAAATTAACCATGGAAAATCTGGATGAATATGATGGCAATGAAGAGTAGTCTCTCAACATTTAATAAATGCAAAGATACCACGGTCTTTATTAACAGACGTGGTTATATGCTGAAGGAAGTCCAATTTTGTATCTAACAATATTCCAATATCCACTATATAATTCACTAATTCCAATTTATAGCCATTAAATGTGTAAGAATCAATATTATCACATCTGCTGGAGAAGTGTATATCTTGCATCTTTTTAAGTTCAGTTCCACCAATCAAGAGTATTTTCACATCATCTGAAAATGTCAGAATGTTGGAATATTTCATTACTTCAGGCAAATCTTTAATAAAGAGTAAGAATAAAATCATTATCCAGCATTTGACCACATCAGCAGCGAATATTTTCAAAGGGATAATATAACCAATTTTGAATACCTTAGGGACATAGATTTCAAATTCCTGAAGGGCTATATGGAAGGAACCAAGTTCTTGATCCAATGGAGAAAAAAATTTTGAGGCATATGGACATCATTACATTACAACATGCCAAAAAGGCATAAGTGTATACCCGTAAGGGTATGGATCTTCAATTCCCCTCTTCTCGACCTAACCAAATTGCCCAGAAGTTCAGTCAATTGAAAGATATTGGGCTCTTGTCAAAAGGGAATTAAGGAAGATTAATTGCACGCACAAAATGTTGACAAATTTTAAACAGAAGTGCACAGCAGTTTCCAAAAAAGTTACGCAAATCATAATTCAGTTAATAATGGAGGGTGTTTCAAAGAAAATAAAAATAATCATATCTAATCGTTAATTAATCCTTTATTATTACACGTAATAAATCTGTAGGAAAGACCCTAAAATATATTGTGTTTATCTAGTTTTTTACAATTTTGTAATCATTAACCCTAGTGGAACCATACGTATGAGTGATATTAATATGAGTGCACATAATGTTACTCATACGCAACAGTGCTGTATTAATAAGATACCTAATTAACAGGGTATTCAAATTATTCGGTTTTTTCATTGTTCGAATAAAACGAATAATTGTAACAAGACATTTCAGTTTTACGAATTATTAGATCACATATTTTAAATTATTCGAATAATTCGAATAATTGAAACAAAATAAAATAGAACAAATTATTTTACGTTTTATTAAAAATTTAGTTGCAAAAAACAAACAAATAAATAAATATTATTACTTATTTATTTATTTAAAAGTTAACAATTAATTTAAAATAACTGAAAATTTTATTTTCCATATTCTGAAAATTTTTAATAAATTTCTTTAGTCGAAGGAAAAAAGTAGAAGTGTAATGTGGACAGGCGTCAATCCGGGGGGAGGGTAGAAAGGAAATATCTTCCCCCACAATATGAATTTTTCAAATAAGACAAACTAAACACGAAGAAAAATCTACAATAGGAGAAGGAAAAAATAAAAATTATTTTCGAAAAAAATTAATTTGTAATAAATAAAATGATGTATTTATCTTCAAATATGTAAAAATTTGCATATCCTTTCGAAAGTTTTTAAGTGAATTAATATGTTTTAAAAATTGGCACTCGTTTATTAAAAAAAAATGTAGAAAATGCACATTTTGAAGTATTTTTATTTCACTTCTTTAAATAAATATATAACATATTTATGAGTTTTAATTTTTTAATTTCATTTATTTTTCTTGGTTTTCGAAATTTTAAATTTCATAATTTCATTAAATTTAATTTCATTTCATGCATTTTTCGATAAAAAATAATTTGTGTAAAAAATAATTTGTAAAAACTTTTTACAAAAAGCACTTTTAAAACAACATAGAAAAAGGTTTTCCCAAATTTTTTTTTCTTCTTTTTTGAAGCTAAATAAAAATATTTGCACATAAATTATCAGCAAAAAAATTTAAAAATGGTAATTTTTTAAATAATATCTTAAAAAAGGTTAATTGAAAATATGAGTAAATTTGTAAATAAAAATCATTAAAAATTTTTAACTATGCTCAAAAAAGAGCTTTTTTTTTGGTAAGCTCCTGGATAAATTCTGTTATTGTTTTTTTTAATTTCTTCTTTTTAAGATTTTTTTTTTAAAGTAAAAGAATCAAGCTTGTTATCCATATACATTTGTATATATATTAGTCAAATATTGAAAAGTTAAATAATATTTTAAAACAAATGAAAATTTCCAAGTTCTAATACAATTTATTATAAATTTTCCTCCCAAGTCTATGTAACGATATAATATTTTTTAAAGACTTTTTTTATAAACATAACAAGGTTTTTTCACTTTTAAATTGGACAGAAATTTTAGAAATTATTAGATTTTATATGGATTTACATAAACTTTTTATATGTTTTTATTTTTGCCCCATGAACGTTTCAAATAAAACCTAAAGTAATTTACTTAAAAATACATTAATAATAATTTGATAAAATTTTGAAAAAAGTTCAAATAATTTATTGATTATTTAAACGATTTAAAAGATTGACGTCTAATTTTATTATAAATGAAATAGCATTTAAGGCTTGATATCTTTAATGCTATTTTGATATAGAAAAGTAAATTTAAATTAAAAAAGTTTAATAAATTGTTTCTTATTTACAGTAAATATAAAAATTTTAAATAAAGTTTTAAAGCTACGTTCTTTTGCTTTCTTCATTCAATTAAGTTCAAAATTGACTTAAAATTTATTTAGCTATTAGATCTTTAGTGTAACAACTATCATCAAAACGTTTTTTTTTTTCAAATATCTCAAAATTTGCAGGGTATTTTGAATTTTTAAAAATTTTTTAGCCTTTTGACAACTTTGTTGTTTTTGTTACGATTTATTACCTTTTACAAGTAATAAAAAGTAATGGAACAAAGCTATTATTAACTGAAAACAAATAAAAAAAGGTATTTATTTTCTTTTTATAAAAAAATGTATCGATTTTCTAAAAAGTTCCCTTTATCAGATTAGTTCCAAATTTTCACATTAGTAAGTTTTTTATATTAAAAAATATAATTAGATCTATTTTAGTAAAATTTATGTTCTAGGTATCAAAACCGACTTAATTCCACCTTTTGTATTTTCAGGTCATGCATTTTAATTTGTTTCATTAAAATGCATTTATCTGTTTCAAATGCTTTAGAGGATAATAATTAAATAAAGACAAACTTTAAATTATTATTATCTATTTAATATTCCCTGAAATTTACGAACCATATATTCATGAAAATTTTTGTTTGTATTTCAAAAACCTAAAAAGGAATAATGAAGAAAATTATCAAGTTTTTAGTGATAGAAAAAAATTTTTTATTTAATTAATTTAATTAAAGTTATTCATATTTAATTTATTAAAGTTATTTATAAAAAAAAAGTTGTATAAAATTTAATCGCCACTTATCAACTTAAATTTTTTAAATTTAAACAAATTAAACAATTATGATTCCACTGTAGTCTAGAATCATGTGTTCTTATTCTTAAATATGTATATTTTGAACGACAAATAACAAAACTTTAAACTAACAAGAAATATTATTCTAATTCTGTATGTAAGCCAATGAGAAACTTTTCAAACAAAAAAAAAAAAAATATTTTTTTTTTTATAAAAATTGTAATAAAATTAGCTGAATTCCAAAGAAATAAAATTATTCTTTTTATTCGAATATTTGACCTAAAAATATTCGAATTATTCGTTATTCGAAAAAGGTTATTTTTTTAATTGTCGAAAATTTATTCCTAACAAATTGTTCGAGTAATTCGAATGAACACCCTACTAGTTAACAAGTAACATATTAAATTTTGATTGATTATTACCAAGTTTTGGTTAATTAAATTTTCAAGTAATTACTAAAATGTATTCCTCAAGATTTTAAACACACGATGTTATTGGTATAAAAGTGAGAACAAAACATTTTTATGAAGAATTCAATTTCAATCAATATATTTTATATGCATGACAAATAATTATAAATATAATGAAAAACTATAACTTAATCTTGATATAAACAATCAGCTAAATTAAATACGACAAGAAAAATATACAAGAAAATGTATGTAGTTTCCAAGAATTTAATGTAATTAAAATAAAACTTTGTTCAAATGCAGATGTTAAAAACTTTACAACATTTGTGTCACTAGCAGCAAAGTAAACATATTTTTCTTTATTTAAAAAAAAAAAATATTCTTTGACAAATGAGTAAGAGGTGTAAACGTTGTTAGAAAGAGTATATATATATAAATATATATATATATATATATATATATATATATATATTCCTTTTGTAAGGCAGTTATCTGATACAATACTGGAAATACAAGAGAAAACTTTATATTGAAAAATTATGAAAGTATAGTTGTTAGTGTCAACAATCTAAATCTTGTATAGTTATTTAAAAATTCTTAGTACAAAGAATTCCAGCTAATTGAAACTAATATTTCTCTTTTTTTCATTTTGTTTTATCTTACAGTCGTGTTCATATCACCAAGGAAACTTTAAAATGTTTAGACGGTGACTACGAAGTAGAGCAAGGCAAAGGAGCGGAGCGAAATTCTTATTTAAAAGATCATCAAATCGAAACATATCTTATTATACCTGGCGACATTTATAGACCGGTAATTATATAGGAAGACTGATATGAATTAGGGGAATTTCATGCTTATATATGTATTCTTTTTGTTGTTAAGCATAAAAAAACAAGAAATCGTTTGCAAGTGAATGGTAATATATCCAAAGAAATGCGTATGATGGGTCATGGCAGTATGCAGAAAAATAGTTCCAAGTAAGTTTGAGTAAAGAATTGAATGTTTCTTTTAAAAAATAATTGTTTTAAATAAATAAATAAATAAATATATAAAGAAAAAACAAATAAATAATTAATTAAATAAATAAGTAAATAAATAAATAAAGGAAATTTTTGGAATGTATGTTTTCTAGATTAGAGAAAAAATTAAATTTTTTTATTATTTTTTAATACTTTTAAAGATTTGGTTTCAATGACAGTAGTGAAACAACGAAAGATCCGGAAGACGAGGTCAACGAATACCTTATGCGTGCCATAGATGCTCGTAGCATCGATCACTTAAGATCGGAACACTGTAAATCTATACTATTATCCTTTAAGGATAATTCATTGGAAAGAAAGGTAAATTTACAAAAAAAAAGAAGTAAGAATATTATATTCGGCTTGGCCGAGTCTATATACCCACCATCTGCAACTTTTTAAAATTTCTCCTTATATGGGAGGTAGACGGTAAAGTGGGCGGACAATGCCTACTTTCTGACCCATTTTGTTTCTGAGTTTACATTGGTCCTTGGACTCTTTGTAGAAAATTTCGTTGATATTTCACATTATGTGTAGGTGGGCGGTAAAATGGATGGTAGCGTGGGTGCACCACGCTCATTTTTGTTTCCAAATTTACGGTGATCCTTGAATAATTTGTGTAAAATTTCGTTGATGCTTACATCCCTTTTTGTTAAAGATATCGGCCGTAAAATATAAACTGAAGTTGCGACGAACACTCAGGTTTTCCTAGTATTTAGTCCATAAATTTTTTGTTTATTAACCGATTTTCTCATCAATAACAAACAAACCAAATTTAATTCACTTAGGATATCCGATCCGAGCGCTATCTTGCTTTCAACAGACAGACGGACAGAAGGGCGGATATCGTTAGATTATCTTAGATTTTCACAAGCTCCCAAAATATATATATTTTATGGGGTCTTAGATGATTATTTCGATATGTTACACATAAAATGACAGACCCAATATACCCCCATCATTTTTTGATGGTGGGTATAAAACACTAAACTGGTTAGCAAAAAAAAAATTCGTCCTCCTGCAAAAAAATAATAAAAAAATAAAAGTTATGAACTAGATGGAATTTGATTGACCTGCTTTCAGTTTTTTTTTTTTTTCATTAGGTCGTGATTGTCTTTTTTTAAATTCATGTCTAATATTTCCCCCTTAAAAAAGTGAATACACGAGTATATTTTACCACAACTTGACCGATTTAAACAATTGAAATAACAAAACGATGCAGACGAAAATTATATTAAATTTACCTTAACATCATTTTCTTAACTGCTCAAAAGATTCGGTGTTATTCAGAAACTAGTGTCTGAAAAAGATATTTCCTGCAGAATTGTCGAATTTCTTTTTTTTTCTCATGAAAATTTTTTAAGAAATGAAACCGGCAAAAGTATGCAGATTTTAATAATTTATCATAAAGCTGCTAATATTATGAATAAAATAAACCGTATACCTTCAAAATTGATGTACATATCTTAATTTTATTTACATTTTAGTGAAAATACCCATGTCTGCCTACAATTAAGTAGAGAAACACTGGTAGACAAAAAAGAATTTGTTTTTTCTCTAAAAATAAATATGTGAATTAGATGGAATTTAACGTGCTAAACAAGAATATGCTTTCACGTTTTTTCTATCACTTATTGATTTTTTTATGGACACGACTAAAACTATGGATTTACACTGGTGGACAAAATAATAATGTTTGGACTAGGTGGAATTTGATGAGCTGGTGGACTGATTTCGCTTTTTTTCTATAGCGTATTGATTTTTTTTTTTTTTTTTTTTTTTTTTTTTTTTGGCACGACTAATGTGACCCCTATTTAGGCAGTTACACTTGTATAACTCGAGAACGGTTTATCTAATTTAGATAAACAAAACCCTAGTATATGTAGATTAAAATTATTTTCAAGTTATGCCAACAATATTTTTTTTCTATTCAATATTTCGGAATTATTCAGAAATTAGTGGCGAAAAAATATAAACTTTTCATGAAAAACTGGAAAAATTTTACTCATTAACTACGAAAATATTGTGCGGATAAAAAAATATTTAGATAATTTTAATTGGCGTTTATAGGAGTTTTATTTATCTAAATTGGATAAATCATTCTCGAGGCATGACTAATATGAAAAGGGGGTCATATTAGTCATGCCTTATAAAAACCTGTACGTGATAGAAAAAAAGCGAAAGCAGACTCTTGTTTAGCTCATCAAATTCCACCTAGTCCAAACATTATTATTTTGTCCACCAGTGTACATCTTTAGTTTTAGGTATACATGGGTATTTTCATTAAAATCTGAATAAAATCATGATTTGTGCATCAATTTTGATTCGCTTTATGCTAAGGATAAAAAACAGAAACATTGTTGGCATTTTCACTTTTTAAAAAAATATTTTAGAAATAAAAAAAAAAAAAATAAAATTTGCAAGAAAAAATTTTTTCGGGCACATACTTCTAAATAACTCTAAACTAAATAAAATTTTTAGCTAATAAAAAAATGATGTTCAGGTGGCTTGAAGATATTTATAGTTCGCATCTTTTGGTGAATCATTTATATAAATTGTACCATTCTTGAGTTATGTTGAAACATACACTTGTAATGGCCTTATTATGGGAAAAATCTTAGACACGTCCATAAAAAAATTCCAGACCTAATGGAAAAAAACTGAAAATAGATTCATATTTAGTACAACAAATTCCATATAGCTCAACTTCTTGAGTTTATGAGAGGATTTATTTTTTGCCCACCAGTGTTATTAAACAAAAAATATAACATAAATTTCTATTTCATTAAACTTTATTTCCAGTATGTTACCGAACCTGATCGTATGTTGAGCGTTTATTTTAATTGTAGTTTTATAGTTTTAATCGGCACCACTGTTATACGCCTGTGTGTCTTTCAAAGGTAAGTTTTTGCTCTTTCCCTTACTTTAGCTACATAAATTGTTTGAATTTTGAATTTATAATACTGTTATATTTTCATCTGTTTTTTTTTTTTTTTTTCAATTGTTGTTATATTTATGTATATTTTGTTTTTTCAGCAATGTTTATACTATAGGCATTTCCTGCTTAGCTGTGGTTGTTATGTTCTTCATAGCCTTGATGGTGGCATGTCATGATCTCAATGTCAAAGTAAGTTTGATATGCTACACTCACACGTATTTTTATATATGTATACGTATACACATATAATATAGCTAAAACATACCAAAAATAAACAAAAACTTTGGACATCGGCTCATGTTAGTTTTTATGCTGTCATGAAAACAATAAACTTTATAGTTTTATGACTTGACAGTTTGTATGAGTTTTTTTTTTTTCTCCAATAGTTTATGAGTTTGCTTAAAAGTTTGACAAGTTTTATATTGTTCAGTTTTGAAATTTAAAAGAATTTAGTTGTAAATGGTTGAACCGTTTGCAAAAATATTTTTTGAATTTTTTCATTGGAAAGATTTTGACGTTTTCTGCGGGAATATAGTGCTTATGTTTTCGGATAAAATAACAAACATTCTAAAATTGTATTCATGAAGTTTTATTGGCATTTAGAATACATGTTTTTATATAGCACGCACAGAGAAAAAATATAATTGTAGTGTACATAACCTAAGAGCAATACATTATGATTGGAACATATGGCCACAGCTAAAAATTGATATGATGATAAATAATAATTGTTATGATTCCAATTTACCATATTGTTTCCGATTTTATGGTTCATTTTTGCATATTAAGATTCGAGTTTTTCATATTATTATATCATATTACTACATTATTATCCATTTCCATCAGATTGTGATTTCGTTTTACTATATTATTATTTCATTTTATCATATTAGCTTGTAGGAAATTGTAATATCATTGGTTATTAAATAAACAAATATTCAAATTACAAACAAATTATTACCCATTCTATCATATTATTATTTTATCATATTATTATTCCATCTTAACACATAATGAATACATTTTATCATACTATTATTTTATCTTATCATATACTAGAATAAAACATATTAATTTAAAATTATTATCTTCATAAATTTGTTTATTAATTAATTTTATTTATTTGTACCATCATATGTTGTACAAGATAATACAAAATGTTTTCTATTAACTAAACCCTTTAATAGTAGTTGGTCATTATCTTATATTGCTTGAATCACACCAAATATAACAAAACTTTATCTACTTATATTAATTCATTTATAAACTAAATTAGAATTATAATGAAGGTGGAAAACAAACGTAAAAAACAAAATATATTCAAAAATTAACAAACTACGAATTTTTCAACCATATTTGTAATATTTTATTGTTATGGGAATAATAATATTAATGTGGTTTGAAAACAAAACATGGTTTAAGAGCAAGGCAAAATATTGATAATACTTAATGGTTGCAGAAATAATGATATTTTTTATATTAATAAAATTTTATTTCTGATAAAAGTATTCAAAAACATAAAATTTTTGTTGTCAACTATATTAAAATTTTGATTGAATGTAAACATTAAGTGATAAAACTTAAACAAAACATTGTTATCATCAACACCGTATTATTAAAATTAATGAAAATTAACATTGAAAACATAATATTGTTGTAGTGATAATATCGTAACCATGTTTTTTCTCTGCGTGCGCAGTTAATTCAGATTAATCCTTTCGCTATATTGTATCCATATGGATATGTGACACTTTTTGGCAATCTAACAGGATCTGAAGATTTTGCGTCAAATGTTAATACATACCTTAGCTATAATTTCCATATACTTTCATTTAGATTTTTTTATTCTTAACTAAAAAATATTGTGTTCAAAAAAGTTTGTTTTAAAAAATATTTTTAATGTGTCAAAAATGCGTGTTTGTATTTTGTGGAAAACTCATATCTGAAACCAACATGAACAAAATGTAAAAATGTCGCAAGCCTTGAGCCACGCAAAAGAACTTGCAGCGAAAAAGTTAACAACAGAAATGATATATTCGGCTATAATGAATCGTAAGTGTCATTTACATTATTCCTAACTTTTACAAAAGGCATTTTTAATTATGTTAGTTTTTTTTGGAAAAATTTAACTTTATGGATTTGCTAGTAAATGAAGTTGTTCTTTAAAAAGAATTTTTTTTGAAAAATTCTCATTTTTTGAAATATAAATATAATAAATTAATGGTATATTTTTAAAATGGCACTTACATAAAACTGCTCTTTTTTCCACGTAATACTTATTTGAAATTTTTGCCTATTTAAATTTAACACCTATTTGAAATGGTACGGTCATCATAGATTTCTAAGCCCATAAACAATTTTTTTTTTTTTTTAATTAGGTAAGCCGTTAAAAAAATAAATTTAATGAAGTTTCGCCACATATTTCTACATATCTCGAGGAAAATTAAACTGATTTAACAAAAAAACTAAAAAAAAAATTTGAATTCAAAATGTATCCACACGCAGAGAAAAAATATAGTTGTGGTAACTATAATCTAAGAGCAATATATTATTGGAAAATATGATGACAGCAAAAAAATATAAATGATTACAAGTAATAATTATTATGATTTCATTTTTTCATATAGTGTCCGATTTTATGATTGGTTTTTTCATGTTATGATTGTAGTATTACATATAATTGTAGAATCTTACTATATCATTTTTTATATTATTATTCAATTTAATCATATTATTATTCTACGTTATCATATAGTTATCCAATCTTATCATATTATTTTATTTTGTCATATTATTATTCCATCTTATCATATATTAAAATAAAACGTATTAATAAAAAATTATTTTTCTAAATCTTTTATGGAAAATAATGGAAAAAGTGATCATTATCCAAAATAAAAAAATACATAATATTTGTTCATTAATTATATTCATTTATACCACCATATATGTTTCAAATGCAAGATATGTTTTTCCAACTAAACGCATTAATGGTAGTTAGTAGGTTTTGGATTTTCCCGCAATATTTCTTTTCCCGGGAAGCGAAAACGAAAATATCATTTTTCTGGTGATTCCCGGTAATTTTTTTAAACTTTAGTTATAAAAAGGGCCGTGATTTCTTATAAAGAAAATTATTTTTTATTAAATAAAACGAAATATTATAAAGCATACTGAATTAACAAAAAATGAAATAATATAAAATTATAACGCCATTCTTAGGATAAAAAAATTTTAAATGTTTAATGCAATTTTTACGTTATTGTGTTTTCGATGTTAAGACTGTATGAGAAATATACAATAAACTGTAGCATAAATTTCATTATAAATTCCTTGCCGTTTATTTCCACTTTATTTCTCTAACTTAGATTATTTTCCTTTTACTTAACTAGTTCTTACTAAATTAAATATAAATCTGGAAAATACTAAAAATTGGTTCGCAACAACGTTTTTTGGATCAATTAAAGTGTTCAGAAATAATCTCATATACTTATGAATACAATATGAGATTAGTTTTTTATGAGTATTTTGAAGTTATAATATTTACATCTAACATTTTCGTATCCATTGCTTGTATAAGAGATACTGTTTCAAAAGAAAATGTTGTCTTAGAATTAAAAATCTCCCAACCATGTAATTTTTTAAAATAGTGAGTATTTTCGAAGTTCAACCTATTTAATATTCATTTCACCAAATCTATAATAAAACTAAAGTAACTAAAATTTGAACATGACAAAAATTAAATTTGATTTAAAATTTCATGTGAAACAACTTGTAAATAAATTCATTAAACCACAGATAAACAAATACTAAGGTATCTGATAGAAAAAACCTAATTCAGTAGTCAAAATACTAATTCATGCAACATTAACGTTCCTCTCAGATAATGTTATGCGTTAAACTCTTGCAAATACCATGTTTGTAATAACGTCAATCTTTCATGGATATAAGATGTTAAAAATAGCAAAATGTTTGCTATAGAATTTTAAAACTACGAGAATATTTAAATTTCTGTTTTCCCGGAAAAGTAAAAAAATTCCCGGGAATTCTTGAGTAGTTAGTCAATATCTAGCAGTTAGTTAATATCTTATATTTCTTCAATCACACCGAGTATATATTCCACTAACTTTATGAAAAGTATAAGTATCATATTTATTTGAAACATTTTGTTGTCATGGGAATAATAATATTAGTATGGTTTAAAACCAGAATATGGTTTAAGAACAAGGTAAAAGACTGCAAATATTTAATGGTTGTAGAGGTAATAAATATAATAAAAATAAAATAAAATATTATTTCTGGTAAGAATATTTAAGAATATATAATATTAAAAGTTTTATTGAGTGTAAACATTAAATGATAAAATTTAAACAAAAACATTGTTATCATGAGCACAGAGTTATTAAAATTCAAAATAATAATAATAATAATAATAATAATAACAATATTTCTAAAAAAATATGTGAAAAAAACCCAAACTAATAGCCTGTTTGTGCGAAAAGTATATTTTGGATGTTGTGATGGTAAATAAAATCATTTTTTTTTTAGCGGAGTCTTTAGCCTATCTAATTTAACGCCTCCAGTGCTTTCTTGATAAATTGGAACTGCCGCTTAAATTCGGATATCAGCCGAATAATATTATATAATCAATAGCGACAGCTTACAGAAACTATTTCGGCTCGGCTTAGCCGGCTCAGTCGTACAGCATAGCTATCTGCTGATTAAATACGGCAGCATAATAAACATAGCATACAAAGTTATATTATTTTAAGACACCTTTCGTTTGAAAAGCAACAACAATATTTTTAAACCATTGTAAAATTTTAGAACACTAAGACAATATGACTTGATAGCACATCTTATAAATCCCCCAATTGTAATAAATTTATAAGTAAAACATAGAACGGCTACCAGCAAAATTACCCAATGAAAAATCGTTCAAAAAATTCCCATACAAATTTAAGTTATGTTTCATATGAAAAATTACTAGATTTTTTTAAATGAATTGTCGTCATTTTAGAATTATAAATCCTTTTTGATTAAGCATTTTCAACTTTTCAGGTGATTTTTCCCTTTTATAGAAATTTTTCAAATTATATTCATAAATATTTATTGAATATAATTAATTAAATATATTAAAATATAGTTATAGAAATTGATTTAGCAATTTATTAATTTTTTTAAGTATTTATTGATGTGAAGAATGAAGCAACGCAGGCGAAAATTTTTCTTAAATATAAAAAAAACTCGATTGAATGGATGATTCTGTAAAAATAAAATTAGTAATAACAAATAACAAAATATTTTCTTCGTTATTGAAATACCAACATTTTAGCCTTTTTAAGACAATTTTAAGAATGAAAAAAGCTAGAAGCTAAAACAAAAAAAGAGGCTAAAAGCTAAATAAAAAGGCTAGATTTAGCCTTAAAGAGGCTAAACTGGCAACACTGGTTATAAGTTTAAGAAAATAAATCGAATTTGTTATTTTTGATCTTTATTTTATTGTTTGAAAAATAAAAAATTGATTTTATTTTTATTTTATCATATAAAAATAAAAACTACTTCTGATTTTTTAAATATTGATAAGATTCAAATTTAAATTAAATATTGATAAGATTCAGATAAATATATTTTAAAATTTTTGTGGATAGATGACATGGAAGTTAATTTTAAGCGAAAGATTTAGTTATGATTTAAAAATTCTAATTCTTGCCACTACAAAACATATTTTTTTTTTTTTACATTAAATCCATGTCTTTGATATCTTTCCTTTTACGTGAATTGTAAAATAATAAATTTTCAGATATTTCGCAAAAATCTCATACTAACTGAAATTTTATAAATTTTCTAGCTACTACTTTATGTTACTTGTAGTAGTAAAAACGTGGACACAATTTTCTATGGACAAATTATGAGTTTCACAATACTAGTTTGAAGTCACTTGGAAAGTCGCCACTTTTCATTGCAAAGTTTAGACCTTTTATTCATCGCTAACATACATATAAGTGACCCACAAAGACTAATTAGCAGATACACCGGATAATTAACACATAAACATTGTACTACTATATTTATCAATTACAATAATGTAGATAAATGCAAAAGGCTTTTATTTTATGCCACAAAAATTAAAAATCATTTTATAATTTTTATTGCTTGTTAAAAAAAAAAATAAAATTCATAGACTGATTTTTATTTTTTGTGAGAGAAAATAAAAATCACAACCTGAGTTTTAATTAAAAAAATTATCAATAATTCTTACTTTAAATTCTTAAAATAAAAATCAGAATTAATTTTTATTTCCTAGAAATAAAATAAAAATCAAAAATAAAAGTTTGCAATAATATACTTAGGATATTTTGATCTAATTTCCTTCATATAGATTTTTGATCAAAAATTACATAAATAATAATTATTTTTGGTCTCTGTTCATAGTATTCTTTAATGTACATTTGATTTCTTCCTAAAAATATGTTCTTTAAAACAAAATTGAAGTCTTTTTAATTTTTATTTTATTATTTTTTATTTTATTATTAAAGTTTTGTGACGACTATAATTTTTTAGCTTAAGAAAAATAATAAAATTGATTTGTTTTTATGTCATGTACCGTTGTGTTGTATATTTTCTATAGAAAATACAATTAAAAATTTAAAAGCAAATAAATAAATAAAAATTCGATTGAAAAATTTAAAAATTTTAAAAAAGTTTACAAAGAAAATTCAAGAAACAAAAATTCCCGTGCGGTCATAAGATGTAATAGGATAAATGGATACGTTATCAATACCTTCAAATTTATGAAAGTTATTCCAGAACTTTGCCATATATCTATGTTACCTTACACATAGACTACTAAGGCCCTTACTCTTTTGAAAATTCTGTATATCATTTTTAAAAATTATTTTGTTTTTTTTATTTTACCCACCATTAAAAAATGAAGTATATTGTGTTAATCATTCCGTGTGCAACATGTCGAAATAATCATGTAAAATCTCCTCGTGAAATTTTGAGACGATCTAATGATGTCCGTCCGTCTGTCCGTATGTTGAAAGTATGATATGGCTCGGGGCGATATGGCTTAATAAACAAATAAGTTATGTGCCAAATATTGGAAACACAGGGTGTCCGTTGTAACTTCAGTTCATACTTTTCTGTTGATATCTCTTAAAAAATCAGGGGCCAAAACCCTAATCAAATCAATGAAAATGAGTAAAATCAAATCAGAATCAAAAACAAAAAACTTATGAACCGAAACCTAAAAAAGGAGGGTGTAAATTGTAACAACAGTTTATACTTTTCGGCCGATATTTTTGACAAAACAGCATGTCCATTAACGAAATTTTTAATAAGTAGTTCAAGGACAAATATAAATACGCAAACAAGAAATGGGTGTGGTCCGTTCACTTTACCGCCCACCTCTTCTATAATGTAAAACATCAACGAAATTTTTTACAAATAGTTCAAGCACCAATATAAACTTGGAAACAAAAGACGAGCATAGTCCGCCCACCTCTCATATAAGGTAAAACTTTAAAAAGTTGCAGATAGTGTGTATGCAAATTCGGCCAAACCGAATATAACATTCTCACGTTTTTTTTTTTTTTTTTTTTGTTTAGGAAAATTGTTATTCGTTTTCAAAAATTGATATTTTTTATTTTTAGTTATATAAAACATTTTGCCTTTGTGTGTGTGTTACATTACTTCTTCTTTCTATTCAAGATTTCTTAAATTTATATATATATATATATATATATATATATATATATATATATATATATATATATATATATATATTATTTAATATTATAATTTTTTATTTTTTTGTAAATTAGTATGATATTAGAAAATATGTACTGGATTTCTAAAAATTATTACTTCTCTTTTAAAATTGTTATCTCATTGTAAGAATTTGAACTGTTATTTGTAAGTTTTAACATTTTTCCCGAAAAATTTAATATATTATACTCTACATCACCATATGTGGTTGGAGTTTTATACGTTTGTACTGATATTTGCAACACATAGAAAAAATCATCATGAACCACCACCTTAAAGTATACCGTTCGATTCAAAGTCATTTGCTGAGTCGACTTATCAATTTCCGTCTATCTTTCTGTCCATGGAAACCTTTTACTTAAACTTTAGGTTAAAATTTTAAAGACAGATCAATGACGAACAATATTGAAACTGTTTATGATCGGTCCACTATTTCTCCTAGCTCCCTTACAAATGTCTTCCCTGAATAGGGTTTAATGAACATGAATGCCTTAAATATTTCAATATTTTAATAATATGTTCCATATAAGTATAAATCTTTGTACCAAATTTTATAAAGATCGGTTCATATTTGACCACAGTTTCCATGTAAACCCCTCTTCCGAAAAATACTTTAACGTGCATAAGTCCCATAAAAATGTCAGTATCAAGTTTATATTCAATATAAACAAGTTTTATATAAGTAGAAACAACAGTGTCAAATTTTTGGCCCATAATACACGATTTCTTCCGTATAAGTGACACGTCCCGCAGCGCTCTGCTGAAGTAAGAACAGACCGTTTTTCAATTTAATTTTTTCTGGGAAAAAATAGGCACCCATTATTTTTTAATCTGTTAAACAGCAATATATATATATATATATACATAAATTAAATTAAAAAAATATATACTCGGAACGTTATATTTCAAAAATAAAAATAGTTTTAATTTACAAATATACTGAAGTATATATATATATATATATATATATATATATATATATATATATATATATATATATATACATATATTTGATTTTTTTTGTTCTTTAATATTTGCTTTAAATTCTCTGACTTTAGCGCTCTCTCGCAGCCACAAAAATACATTCTAAACAAAATTATTTTAAAATTAGATGAGTTATTTTGTTACAAATTCAAAAAATATATATTCCAACATAATTTGAAAATGTTTTTATTTTGATATTTGTTTGTGGGACAAAGCACTATGCGCTCTGGAATCACTATAATATATAGAACGTGTATGTTATATAAAATAAGCATTGCATTTAACGTAAGTATTGGTTTACAATTGGCCAAAGGTCTCATATAAGACCCCTCCCCGTATTTTGATGCACATACACAAAGGCGCAGGGTACCACATGGTCGAGCTTGACTGACTATACCATTCTAACTATATGTTTAATATAACTATTTTAAATGTCTTACATTTTTGAAAAATTTAGTACTTAAAATCTATTTTCCAAAAAAAAATATAGGGAGAAAATAAAAAATGTAGAACACCCGACGAACCTCACCGTTTCCGATTTCGATTAAATTCAAAATACACACTCACTAAGACGGTGCAAAATTTTAAGTTTTTTGAAATTTTCAAACTTGTTGTAGTTTAGTTTTTATCACTGTTCAAACTTCACTTTTTGCAAGAAAATAAACATTTAGGGAAAAAACTCATTTATTTTAGTAATGAACGTGAAAGTAATAGGACATGACACTTTTTTTACCTTTTTGGATTTTTTATGAATTAAAAATAAAAAAATTAAATTTTTTAGGCAAAAAATAGTTTTTTTCTTCATACATTTATTTATAACTGCGAAACTGTTGCTTATGTAGCGAAACGTTGTATGAACAGATTAAAGGAATTGTAATTCCTAATTTTTTTAAATTTGTTTCAGCAAAATCGGACTGGTGGTTCTCGAGTTATGTCAAAAAAAAGACCACCAAAGGTCACAATTTCCCCTATATGATAGTCACTAACTTTAAATCGATATATCTCGATTCCTAGACGTAACCCAGCGAAACTCCGGGACACGTATAACATCTTTTTTACCGATATAACTTTCCCCGGTAGTTTGAACACTTCCCGATCACTGACCCCTACCATTTGTCGCACAGTGTAATAATATTTTTTTGAAAACTCTTGTTTTAAAATTTTAATATTATTTTCTTTGAAAATTCGTACATTTTTCAAAACTAATATTGCCATTGCGTTTAAGAATATCTGAAAAAGTTGCTATGTTATCAAAAGTATAAATATGTAATTTTGTACGGATTTATATATATATATATATATATATATATATATTAGAGTTTTCAATGAATTATTCTTTTTCGATTTTATTTTGTGACGAATTAGCTAAATTTTGAATTAATTCTTTTCACAACAAAAAAGAATTGAATGAAATTTGAATTATTCAAAAATGAATTTGAATTCGTTTCCAAATCAAATGAATTTGTAGAATGAGTTGCAATTCATTTTCAATTCAAATGAATCTGTAAAATGAATTGCAATTCGTTTCCAATGCAAATGATTTTGTTAAAGTGAATTGCAATTTATTTCCAATTCGTTTGAATTGAAACAACGAATTGCAATTCGAATGAATGAAATCAAAAATGAGTTTCATTCAATCAAATTCAAGAGCAGATCTAAGGGAATGAAAAATGGAAACTTCTCCTACCAAAATGAAAATATTCAGTACAAAAATTTAAAAGCTTTGTCCTGGATCCATGCCTAATCAAAGAAAACATGGTGTTTGAAGTTTGTTTCTTCAAGAAGAACTGATTTTTATTTTGAAATACACTGAACGACAAAACACATTTAATATTCAAGAAGCAATTAATAATGTTTGAAATTTTGTGACCCACGACCACCCAACAACAAACTCTTTTACATAAAAAATTTGTTGAATAACAAAACGGCAATAATGCTTACTGTAGATTTACTTACAAAATAAATTCAAATTTCATATAAATTCAAATTTCATTTTTACCAAATTCATTTGAATTTACTCAAATTTCATTTAATTTAACTTTTTTTTTGTGAAAAAAAATTAATTAAAAATTTGCTAATTCAGTGCATGAATGATTCGCGAATTAATTCAAAAATGAATGATTCATTTACAGCTCTGATATATATATAATTTCAACGAAATTCACTAAAAGCATTGACAATTCGAAGTGTTCCTCAAATCATAAACTTTTAGACTCATGGCCCTTTACGCTCCAAAAATATGAAAAAAACAAGTTAGAACGCTATTTTCATCTGTGCCGAATCTTTCGTACCCTTCTCCACTTTACCAACAAATAAAAAGAAATAGTATGACATAATATTTTAATATTTATACTTTTATTTATATTTATTTATATAAAATAATACATACAGTATGTCAATCTATTGTTTTTACAATGAACAAAAGATTATTATTTTATCTTTATTTTACAAAATTCGCAAATATTTTATTTTTATTACGTTTTGTTTAATATATGGTTCTTTAAAGCATTTTACTAGAAAAATTTCTTATGATTGAAATTACGAAAGTGTTGAAGATATTGCATAAACATATTCTGCAGAAAAGTGAAGAAAACTTCTCTAATAACCAGCAGGACTCTTGTTAAAGAACTCGAGGAAGAGTATATCATTTTTGTCTTTCAAGAAACAGTAAGAAAAACGCTAAAGAAATACATATTCAAAGATACAGGAAAAGAATCACTCTCATGGGGGTAAAATGTTGAAAAATTATTGTTATTCGTTGTGATTCGCACTGATATACTTCAAAATTAATAGCTCGAATTTATATTTGCGGGAAAGCTGAAATTATGTTGTAGTATAATTGAATATAGGCAGAGTATGGCGGAAACCTTCAAAAGCCTTTAGAAAGCCCTTATAATTGAAAAGTGATTTACATACCTTCATATGAGTTATATTCAAATTAGTTGAAAATTCGATATTTTTTTATAAAATAGTACAAATGTGCAATAATATATGAAGCCTTTGAAAGCTCTTTTAATAAAAAGTGGTAATAAATCTGAGTTTATAAAAGAAAATATGCCAAAATAGGACCAAAGAGTGTTAGTGCGGCTATTGTTGAATTGCAAAAAAGTTTAATTGCGTCTTTTAAGCATACATATATCTATATATTTTTTAGTTATATACAAACTGACTGCAATTTTATAAAAATATTAATGACCGATCTATATAAAAAGGAAATCCGTAGCTTAAACAAGTGCTTCAAGAAGTCAAAAATGTGTTTTGTCCGAGATCTCGGTTATTATTGGACCGATTTAGTTCAAAATTGTTTTTTTTTTTTTTTTGCTAAATTTCAATAGCAAAACATCGAAAGGATTTCCCATTGTTTGATATATATATATGTGTATGTATGTATGTATCAGGTATGCCAGTTATCGGTGAGCATAAACGCCATTTCAACCGACAAGCGGACAGACATCGCTCTATCGATATCACTTATTACAAGGATCTAGAAAATATAAACTTTATTGCTCTCCAAGAAAATTGTGGAATTTACAAACGGAATGATAAACTTATAAAAAATAAAAGAAAAAACTAAAAACTTCACAAAGCTGTACTTATTTAATTACTATTTATTTCTAAACTATACATGGTAGATCTTTAGTTTTAGTTTCATATTAAACATATGATATAGATATAGCCTTTATAGTGACATGTATAAAATTTATTTACATCAAAATTTCAAAGGTCATAAACAAAAATTAAACCATTAGAAGAAATGGATTAATATTGGATTAATATATAATATAATTACTAATAACTAACGATAAAGTTATTGCCTTTAAAGTGATATGTAGTAAGTTAATTTACTTCAAAAGTTCAAAAATCAAAATTAAACTTATAAAAATTAAAATCTAGGTACTAAAACCATAGACATTTATTAACTGTCAGTAGGAAAATTACTAAAACAATTAAAATAATTTTCATTTCTCTACCAGATATTTAGTAACATAGAACAAGTATATTTTTCAAAAACTAAAAAATCAGAGTTTCTTCTCGAAATAGGTTTGTGATTTGAAGCTTGTTATGGAAAAAATATTTTAAAAATTTTCCCAGTGAAAGTTAGCTTTTGGAGAGAACATTTTAATGAAGAAATCTTTCGAGATTACTTTGTGATGAACCATAATTACTACAGAACAACTTTTTAATATTTTACTTATAAAAAAACAAAAGTTATGAAATTTTTATCCATTTGGCAAAGCAATATATTGAACTTTTCTCTATGATTTTTTCTATGATATACTGAAATGACAAGCTCACAAATATGTTTTTTTTTTTTTTTTTTTTTTTGATATACATTTCGAGGCAAAACTCGGATGTATTAGACCCATGATTTTTAGTCGCAACACATACATAGATTTAGAAGATTAAAGTTTTGGATCAAAAACTCAATACACGAAAAAAATATTGCTTTATATTTTTCAACTAACTTAGTTATTTCATTTACATTAAAATTAAATTAATATATTCATATATAGTAAAAACAAACTTCAAGTAAGATTTTATTTTCACACCCTCCCCCCCTTTATATGTTCAATTCAATCAATCATCTACTTGATTGATTTAATAAATTTTTTATTGTAATTTTTTTTCTTTTTTTCATTTTTTTACAGTTATATGAAAATGAAAAATTTTTAATTCAATGAATTATTTTAGTGATTAGTGACTTTTTTCTGTGTAATAATAGTAAACATTATATGCTTCATATATATTTTTTTCTCTATATATGATATCGAAAAGAGAAACTCAGCTTAATTTGCATTCATCAGATTATTAAGAAAACCTTTTAAACATAATCACAAATAAAATCTTTGACTTTAAAATTGCATATTTTCGTAAATGTTAAATTTCCGTTTGCTAACTAAATACATAGGAAAATAAAACATAAAAAACTTTTTAATACACTTTATCACATACATATTTTTCCCATTCATTTTGTAATTGAGTATTCGATTACTTGTTCATCTATTATTTATTAATATTTTTTCCTCTTCTTGTTTTTTTTTTTATTTTTTATTCTCATTCCCTTTAGCTTCCGAATGGCATCAAAGAATTTTCATTAAAAATTCACAGCAATCGCATGTTGTCGCAATGTTTTGCATTTTTAACAGTTGCATTGATTGCACTCACGACGGGACTATCAATGGTAAGTGTTGCACAAATTTATGATATGTTTTTCATTTTCATTTTCAGTTTTTGTTTTTTTCTCAACAAATATTTCCTGTTTGTTGCACAAACACTAAGAGCAATACAATTTCTATGTATTGTACGTGAGGGAAAAGAAAAAATAAAAAAAAAATACTAAAAATAAATGTAGTCATCTATATAAAAATGTGTCCTTTGGGAGCTTTTCAACAGCTGTACAAGTCTAATTATATAGAGTAAAATCGTAAAGATATTAAAATGTGTGAAAAGAGAGTATTAAAATTATACATTTGAATAAGTTTTAGCTATTTATTTGTTATTAATTCAAAAATTTTAAATGAAATTGAAACACCTGTGGAAGAAGCACTTTTCAGTGTTTCAGTGTTTCAGTGTTTAAATAATTTAAAGATTAACAAGTTTTTGAAAAATTGTTTTCTAAAGCTTGCTACTACTTAAACAAAAATTTAATACCACTCATACGCATTTACGTAATTCTCGTCGAAAAAAAATATGATTTTACAATAAAGAAGAAGATTTTCATTTCATTTCTTTGAAACGTAATTAAAAACAAATAACAACTTTTAAAATGAAATACATTTTAAATAAGTTTTCAAAAAAGGAAATTAATCTTAAGATTTAATGCGTCACCCAAAATGTAACCCTTTGTCTAAAATTATTTGCAAAACAATTTCCGTTTTAATACATTAAATCGTTCAACAATCATGTTTGAATAAATAAATTTACATAAAATTTTAATTGACATAAAAACCTCCATTTACATGCACTGAAAAACTCCAGAACGTGACTTTCACTAAACAGTGAACAACGTAGGAGGTCCTTTATTAAATTTCTTAGAAAATTTACCAAATAATAGGTATAAAAAAAATTTAAACTACCTGATAACCAAAAAATACACGAAATATTTATTCAAATCACAAAACTGCTTTTATATTTTACAGACACTTTTTTGTCTCTACTCTAATCTTATCAATTTGTAGCACCTTTTAAAGGCAAAACTTTTTATTATCATTTTTTTTTTTACTTTTTCCATGTTTTAAGGTAAAGAAAAGTGGGAAATAAGTTTAAAGAGTCGCTGTACAAACAAATCGGTTTAACCCAAAAAAAGTTTTAAAAACTTTTCAATGTTTTTACTCTCATATACGAGGGCGGATCAATAAGTCCGTGACTTTTCGAACCTTCCTCGTAGTTATATGAAATGCAACACTATACCCATCAAATACCACCTGTTAATAGACTACTGTCAAATTTTGAGCAAGAGTCGTCATTTACTTTGCGTGAAAAATAGGATTTTTCGAGGTCCTTAAAATAGACATTTGTTTGGTCAATAATTTCATCGTTAGAGCTGAATCTCTTTCCACCAAGCCGTTTCTTTAGGTTTGGAAATAGGAAGTAGTCACTAGGGGCTAAATCGGTAGAATATGTTGGATGAGGTACCAATTCGTAGCCCAAATCATAGAGTTTTACCATTGAGATTGCACACGTCTGCACCCGCGCATTATCTTGATGAAAAAGAACATTTTTCTTGGCCATGAGGGGTCGTTTTCCGTTTAAATTCTCATTAAATCGGTCTAATAAGTTGATATAATATTCGCCGTTTATTTTTTTTCCCTTTTGAAGGTAATCGATGTGGATTATCCTGCGTCCATCCCAAAAAACTGTTGTCATCACCTTATTGGCCGACAAACTTACCTTGACCTTCTTCGGAACAGGTTCACCCGGAAAAACCCATTGTTTAGAATGGTGCTTGGTCTCCGGAGTACAGTAATGGATCCATGTTTCATCCAGAGTTACAAAACGTCGCAAAAACTTATTCGGATTGCGGTTAAACAACTCCAAACAATCCCTTGAAATTGTCACACGTTTACGTTTATGGTCAATTAGGAGCAAACGCGGCACCCATCTTGCAGACAACTTTCTTAAACCCAGCTGATCATTTAAAATCGAAACCACACTGCCATATGAAATGCCTATGGCATCAACAATCTCACGCACTTTTACTCTTCGGTCGGCCAACAACATATCGTGGATTTTTTCGACATTTTCGGGTGTACTGACCTCAATTGGCCGTCCAGAACGTTCAGCGTCTTTTGTACTTGTGCGACCACAACAAAAGTCAATAAACCACTTTTTTAGTATTTATCGAGCTTTTCCTTTATTTGATTGACGGTTTTTCAAATTTTCGAAATTCACTTTTTTCCATTTTTAGAAAAATACACGAGATTGTACTTTTTGAACAGCTGTTAAACGCAAAGTAAATGACGACACTTGCCGAAAATTTGACCGTAGTCTATTAACAGGTGATACTTAATGGGAATAGCGTTGCATTTCATATAACTACGAGGGAAGTTCGAAAAGTTACAGACTTATTGATCAGCCCTCGTATACAAATACGTATACTTAATAACAAGTACATAAAAAATAACTAAAAGAAACTTTTTAAATTAGTACGCATTAAGATATCAATGTTGTCCACATCTCTAATTTGCTAAAGACTATTATAGGTTTTGTGAAATGAGCTTCCAAATAAGTAAATGTAAAATTAAAATATTATTTTATAATAAGTTTCTGTTTAAAATGTTGTTAAAATCTATATATATATGAACATCAGAAACAATTTATGTTTAATGTCAGCAGACTAAAGAAACTATTGTTGTTTCAGGCGATACAGATATACTTTTCTTTAGTCTTGCAATATATTCATTAACAAAATGTTTAATGAATTGCTATAATTGAAATAAAATGAAGGAATACTTATATTTAAGCAGTGCTCCACAGTGGTACCAAAACCACTTTTTTTTCTTTTTTTTTTTTTTTTTTTTTGAAATAATTTTGTACCTCGTGAACTATTGGTGATATTTAAATAAAATTTCACACAGTCAGAGCTGAAGTAATCTCGAATTGATATGAGGAATATAGGTGAATAACGGTTTATGAGGATAGAGGGTAGATCTTCAAAGTTAGTCACCTCGGATATGTATTTTTTTTTTTTTTTTTTTTTTTTTTTTTGAAAATTCTACAAAAATTCATTTATGACCTGAATGTAATAATTTATATTAAAAATCTCTATTTATATTAAATCTCTATTTATATTAAAAATCTCTATAAAAACATGTTTACATACGTAGGTTATCTCTTCCTATTTATTTAGGGCGAAGCAAATTTTACTCCCATTTTTGGACTCGTTTTTTTAAGTTTTTTAAACTTGGAGGTCTTAATTTGATCATTTCTTAGATCATCTCTTTCTGTTTAAGAGATATTTAGGTCGCAACAAATTTTTTTTTTCATTTTTGGCCTCGTTTTTTTAAAGTTGTTTAAACTTGAAGCTCTTAAGTTGGGTCGTAAAATTTTTTAAAAATAATCACTAGATTTTTTTGCAATATTATAAATAATAATGCTTTAGGAATCATATAAAGGTATCTATCCAATAAAAAGCTATATTAAAAAGTCACATTTTTCGAGGCTCTTTGGGCAATGGTTTCCCCCCAAAGTCTTTCTAAACTTTGTCAAATTTAAAATTTTTTTTTTTATTTTTTTAAATTCTAAAATGTCAGAGCCTAGATCAACTTTTGTGGAGAATTACAACTAATAGTAATAAATTAAATGCACTGAAATTTCTCCAGACCATGACCGGAAAAACCTTAAATTTTAAACTTAAGCATATTTTTGGGATATAACGTTAATTTTTGGGCCTAAATAAAAGTTAAACAAGTAGAGGTATTTCAATGAAATTTTGGCACAATATAGATATACTTGTTTCAAAATCGGGTAATTAAAAAAACTCCTACCTCTTCATACCAAAACACCCGAAATCCCAGTCCGGGGAAAACTTGTTTCAAATTGTACTTTTTTCATTAAAATGATCACCCAGCCGTTTTAAAAGGCGTGGCTGAGAAAATATTTTTTGTGTGTTTAATCAACATAAAGGGGTATATAGCCCATATATATTATAGCCCATATATATTTTAATAAAAAAAATTTAAAAATCTTTTTGCATTTGCTCTAAGATTTCTTTTGCAACCATTACACAAATTCTATAGGCCAGAACAAAAAAAAACATGTTAGAAGTTAAAAAATTTTTGGTAAATTTAAAAAAATTACAAACCAATAAACAATTTTGAAGGCCTACCTTCTACCCCCGTAGCTCACCAAGGACGTATGGTCCTCCAAATTAATTTGGAGACACCTCAGCTCTGACCATGTAAAATTTTATTTCGATATCTCTAACGGCGCACAAATTATAGAATTATTTCCAAAAAAATCGATTTGCGACCACTGTGTACTCCAATGGAAAAAAAGGACGTAAATTTTTCATAAAATAAATAAGGCTCCAATTGAAAAAAAAAAAACATGTTTATCTGGGATCACTTATATTTGTCATCAAAATTCAATTTTTAGTGTACTTAAAACTAAAATCTGCTGTAGTTTCACTTATATTTTTCACCTAAATTCGATTTTTCATATAAAATCTTAAAAAAAAAACTAAAATTTTATTTAGTTCCCTAAATATGGCTTCAATTAAAGAAATACATATAATACAAAATACAAATACAAAATTATATTTTTAAATAAAACTTTCTTAAATAAGGTTTCAATTGAAAAAGAACGTTTATCTGCTATTATTCATCAAACTACAATTTTTCATATCAAATCATAAGAAAACTAAAATCAGCTGTAGTTTCTTAAATAAGGCTCCAATTGATAAAAGGACGTTTATCTCCGATTATTTATATTCGTTGCTTAATATAAATTTAAAATCAGCAGTTGTTTTTTAAATAAACTCCAATTGAAAAAGGATCAAAATTATCAGAAAACTAAAATTGGCTGTCATTTTTAAAAGAAGGCTCCAATTGAAAAAAGTTCATTCTGTAATAGACCCTCCTCTAGCAGACTAAATTCAACTTCAGCTCTTATACTACTTACATATTTCATATATGTATATGTAAAAATAAAACATGACACACATAAATTTTTAAATGTGTTGAAAAACACACAATATTCCTTTGACATTGATCTTTATTAACTAACTGTCATTAAATGTATTTACTGAAATGTTTTTTACGTACTTACATGTTTTAGTGTGTATGCGCCTTTTACATTTATTTACATATCGACAATTCCATGAAAGAATGCCCGAAAAAGGGAATTCTTTTACCAGGTATCTTTCAATTTCCATAAAAATTTTTATACACAAAATTCATTACACCATTTATCGATTTTATTTTTCTGTTTTGTGAAACTGCGAAAACTTGCGATTTTATTTCGCCTTTTCACTTGCCTAAAAAAATTTCAAAATTGTGCAAATTTAAATAGCAATATCTCTGGGAAGGCTTTGAGAATTTTTATGTTTTAAACGATGTATGAATTTTGCTTATGTCGGCTTTAAAACAAACATTTCAAAAATAAGAATAATTTTCAAAAATGCGTTTTAATGCAATTGATTTTTTTTAATGCATTTTTCGCTAAATATGCTATTTAATATTTTTTAAATTTTTTAGCATATTTAGAAAGTATGTAATCTTTACATTAAAATAAAAATTTAAAATAGTTGGGATGCGCACATTTACTATGCTCAATACAGTTAAAAAAAATATGTTCCAAAATGTTCATATAAAAATAATATTTTTTTTTTTTCTTATTTTTTGAAAAAAAAAATTTTTTAATTTGTATACAGAGAAAAAATTCATGTATTTAAATTTTTTTTTTCGTAAATATTATGAATAGAACATGACTTTTTCTCCCAAAATTTTTTCATAAAAAATAAAATTTTGTTCATAGATATTATTAAATTGTTCATAATGAAAATTTTAGGAACTTTGCAAAAATCTTTAAATCTTTGATTTATTTTTATTAAATTTGATTGCAAATAGTAAACAAAAATAGTCATACATGAAAATAATAACAATAAATGCCTTAAAATGCCAAAATTCCAAGGAAAATCTGTAAAAAAAAATAATGTTTAGAAATTTGCATAATTTTGCTCGTATTCTGCAGCACATCATTTTGATAAAAAGCGTTTCTGTTCTGCTCCCAAAATTTAGCTACAAATCATTAAAAACTTAAAACTTTCCAAAGAAAATTTCAACCATTTTTACAAATGAAAAAAAATTGAAAAAATATAAAAAGAATTTTAATGCTTAAGAATTTATACTTAAACATTATAAACTAAAACCAATGAAAGTAAATTTTTATATTTATGTACAAACGTTTTTTTTTTGTGTATAAAAGTTAACAAAATACACTGCCTGCCACATGAGTAAGGAATCACATTTTTTTAAATTTAATTAAGTATATCTCCTAAACTAAAGTTCAGAAAAAAATAATTTTTTGCGCAACCAAATTTCAAAGTGTTGGCTTTAGTTTCCTGAAGAAATAAAAAATATACATATTTTTTTGTACTAAAATTATGCATTTATTTAAAGACATGTATTTCTGTGGTACTATTTCGTGTATCACTTGAATAAGGAATTATTTTTTTTTTTATATTAATCAGGAAGGCTATGACTTGAATTTCTTTCAATATAAACGGCTAGAGAATTTTTATTTTGATAGTTTGTAAATACTTTTTATACAAAATGGACGCGGTAAGGCTCTTAATAACTCTGAAAAAGAAAAAATTCTGATTTTGAAATCTCAGGTCCAGAATCCATTCCAATTAGCCAAAAACATTAATAGAGGATAGTTTTTTACAATTATCTAAATAACGTGGAAAGAAAGGGCAGAAGAAAATGGCAACAACTCCAAAAGAAAAACGAAAAATTCTTGGAATTTCATCAAATTCTGCCATGTCGGTATCTAAAATACGTGAAAAAAGTGGAGTCAGTGCCAGTCTAAGAACAGTGCACCGTATTTTAAAGTCGTACCCACACATAATCCGACAAAAACTGCAAAAAAACACCACTTAATGAAAAACGCAAATCAGAACTTCTAAAGTTTGCCAAAAATACAATGACATGGTCCGACAAATGGTTTAAAGTTGTATTTTCCGATGAAAAAAAGTTCAATATTGATAGTCCCGACGGGTATAACTATTACTTCCGTAACCTAAATAAGAAGGAATTATTTTTGAGCCGCAGACACAGCCGAGAGGACGAAATAATGGTATGTGGTGCCATTTCGTATTATGGTACCATCGAATTGGTTTTTGTATCCAACAAAATGACTGCAACGACTTACAAAAACATTCTGGAGGAAGCATTTCAAAAATTTAATGATTTCTTTAGACCAATACCTTGGACGTACCAAAACGACAACGCTCCGATTCATACCGCCAGAGCAGTAAAGCAAGGTATTAAATTTTTGGATTGGCCCCCATATGCACCAGACCTGAATCTAATAGAAAATGTCTGAGGTTGGCTTGCAAGAAAAGTTTATGAAGGAGGCAAACAATTTGAGATGATAGAATCCTTAAAGGATGCAATAACGGAAGCTGGAGTTCAATTTCGTTAAATTACTTAGAATCATTATACAAGTGGATGCCAAATCGCATTTTTGAGATTATTTCTAAAAATGGTGCCAGTATTCATTACTAATTGAATGCTAGAAGATAATAACTTTCATTTTTATAAACTAAAATTTAAAAATAAATTACAGTTTGCTTAGTTTTAAAATATTCCTTATTGAAGTGATACACGAAAATCTACCACAGAAATACATGTCTTTAAATAAATGCATAATTTTAGTATAACAAAATATGTATATTTCTTATTTCTTCAGGAGACTAAAGCCAACACTTTGAAATTTGGTTGCGCAAAAAAATAATTTTTTTCTGAACTTTAGTTTAGGAGATATACTTAATTAAAGTTAAAAAAATATGATTCCTTATTCAAGTGGAAGGCAGTGTATAGAAAGTAAGCAAATTTAAATATTCATATTTCTTGAAGTTATTGACAGATTTGTGTAATTTAAAAAACAAATAAAATGTCTTTGTCTTCCTTTTCATTATTTTAGTAATCATCTCCAAAATATCCTTTTCATTCAAAAATATTTCCAAATTACTAATACAATTTATAGATACATTTTTGACAATTGTGAATTTATTAAATTTTAATTTTTCTTTAGGTGAATTTTAGATTGTTTTATTTACTTTAAATTTCAATATTAATTACCAAAGTACATAAAGGTTTACTATTTTTAATAAATTTAAAAAAAAAATTTGTAATGCATTTTTTAAATAAAATATGTAAATCTACTAATATTTTAAAAATAATATCAGAAAAATAGGAGTTTTATGTGAGAAAATGTAAATAGGTTTCAGAAAAGCCAAAATTGTGCACAGTAGATATGTACATCCCAAAAATTTTAGATTTTTATTTCAATGTAAAAATTCTATACTTTCCAAATATTAAAAAAAAAATCAAATGTATGAAAAAGCATATTTAATGAAAAAATCATTTAAAAATCCAATTGCATTAAAAAGCATTTTTTTTAATTTTTTTTAATTTGTAAAATATTCATATTGAAGCGGATGTAATCATAATTTAAACGCTATTTATATCATTGAATTCCACGTAGCCTTACCAGAAATATTATTATTTGATGTCGTGTAGTTTTGAGATTTTTTGTTTTTTTTTAGAAATTTAAAAAGCGAAATAAAATCGCGAGTTTTCGGAATTTCCCAAATCTTAAAATAGAAATCTGTTTGTATGAGCTTTCTTTGATGGAATTGTCGACATATATTTGTTTTTTTCACTGCGTTTGTTCTTTATGTTTTTCCAACAGTCAGTTGATAGTCAAAATTTTTATATTTTTATGAGCTTTTAGGTTTTTTTTTTGTGGAAATTTTTGTTTGGTATACTTGTCAGTTTTATATCTTCTTGTGCTTTTTTATGTATTTTTAAAAGATATTCAAGATTATAGTGAATGTCAACGACTTGTTGCGATAAAAAAAAAAGATGAACATAAAACTAAGGCAACAGTAACAAAAAGTTTTTACAGTAAAGCAATGTAAGGTTAAATATGATTTAAGATTTTACATTTTAATCAAATTTTATATTAAGTGTACTTAAGCAGCGTAATTTGATAAAACTTGTTGTTTCTGCAAGGTTTTATAATTATTTGGCACAAAGCAATAAGAGAGGAAAACAAAATATAAGGTATATTTAATGAATTTTTATATTAAAATTCATCATACGTGTAGGTGCTTTTAATATTTAATGTTTATTTGTATTTATTTAAAATATAATTTATTTAGCACCCTACATCGCTACAAGTGTTTGGGATTTTGTGCTGATATTAGTGACGCATTAATTTTGTGGCCGTACATCTACCTCTAAATATACCGGTCAAGTCGTCTGTCTGTCCATCTGGAAGGTTTTCTAATGACTGTTTATTAGAAAGTTCCTTTGAATAAAATTCTGTAAGAAGCCCATTTAAATGATGCGCTTCGAAAAGAAAGATATTTAAAAAATATTAATAATCATCTACAGCTCCCTAAAAGCAATTATAAAATCATTTATCTACTACATTTGGCCCAATAAATTTGGATTTTTTTAATATGTCTTAAAATATTCGTTCAAAGAAAGATTTTTTGGTGCATCGTGGGGCAAATTGATCACTTTGACACATATAACTTTCTAACTTGTTTTATATAGGTTAGGTTCTGAGGGCAGCTCAATAAGAGACAGCTGACTTGGGTCCCGTTGTGAAATCCTGAGGGATCATGTGTTGCTAACTCACGTGTGCATAACAGCGTTCGAAACGAACTAATCCAACGCATGTATGAAAGAATTAATCCATCTGATGTCAATATTAGAGGGAGCTGATAGTATATGCACAAACGGACCGTCAAAATTAGCAGTCCTAATCTCAGTAAGAGTGGGACAGTGACATAAAAGATGGTCCACCGTTTCCTCCTCTTCCTCATCTTGACAACTTCTACAAAAGTCGTTAAAAGGGAGCCTCCTAGCACGCGTACCAGCAATCAAGTGCCCTGTATCAACGGCTATCAGAATTGTTAGCCGATGCTTCGGTGGTCCCATGATGAAGTTAGATCGAGATTCATCATAATAGGGTCATATTTGCCTCGAGGTTGAACATGTGTATGCATTTGTCCATCTATTTTGTGTAATCCTCGATAAGTAGATCTGCATGCCGAAAGCGGTACTCCAGCCGGTTGGTCCGTATCTTCGCCTCGAATAAGGGATCCATCTCTGGCTAGTGTAGCCGCAATAAAATTACCCGAAGTGCTTTAATGACCATCTCGCCATCTTGTTCAGAGTTTTCCAGCATTCATTTACCAATCTGGATGTCGAAAAGACACCCGAGAGCGATTTAATCGCCGCTTGACTATCTACACTGATTTGGATATCCACTCTGCATACCCTATAGTACATTAACCATTTCACCGCACTCTTTATGGCCGAGATCTCTGTTTGAACAATGCTGCAATGATTTGGTTATTTAAAGGAAATGTTTTTCCTATAAACGGGAACATAAACACCCCCTTAAACCCTTCAGCAGATTTGGACCCGTCAGTATAAACCTCAACTGAACCAGCTCTTAATTCCGGAGCAGTTGAGATTGATACTGAGATGTCTCTGCCAAGAAAGGGAATGGGGATGCAGTTATCAATATTGCTAGGAATGCTATTAAGGAATCTCAGAATGGTCGCATGGCCTAAGCTTTGTCGTCGTCATGATGGCGATCTGTTTGGTCATAAGATCCACCGGTATCCAGTTCATTAGAACAAATAAGGCTTTCGATGGAGTTGAACGAAGCACACCTGTTATGAGTAGCGCTGAGCTACGTACAATCCTATCAAAGATGCCGATACTATCACTCCATACATAAATATGGGCTTAATCACCGTGTCGAAGAGCCATTTCGTATTCCTGGGACTTATTTCCCAGGTTTTACCGCTGGTCTTTCTACACATATATAAGGCAATACCGTCCTTTGAGGCCCTGGCCCGTGTATTCTGGAGCCAGGATAGTTTAGAGTCCAGTATAATCCCAAGATACTTTGCACTATCTGACACCTTTAGTTCAACACCGTCTAGATGTGGAAGTGGGAAAGGTGGAATCTTATATCTCCTAAAAAAGAGGACAAGTTCCGTTTTTTCCTAGATTTACGCAAAGGCCACTAATTGTTCTGAAATTGATTATTGTTTATTGATATTTTAACTAGTTTTATGAGTAATTTTAAGCGATCAAATAAATTATATATGAAATAAATTCTTATACCTAAACTAAATATAAAGTTAATAATATCAATCTCTAATATTAGTATAATTATCATAAACTAAGTATAGTCGCATAACATAAACTATAAATTATCTAGATATTAGAAGCTTGATATTAATTAACTTAATTAATATAACTAAAAGTTTCATACTTATTTTTATATTTATAGTAAATTTCTATTTTTCTTTCTTCTTCTTGTAGTTTCAAGAAATTATACTGAATTCCACAACATCAAAAAGTCTGATTAATACAGGAGATAGCAACATAATATTCAACGGCATTAATAATAATAAGAACAACAACAGTATCAGCAGTAGTAATAATAAAACAACATTATTAGTTGAAGATATAAATTATGAAGGTACAATAAAAATATTAGCAACAATGACATCACCCACCGATGAAGCAACAGCAGGTGCAAAATTCAAATACTTTGACTGTGATTATTATTTAGCCATTAATGTAAGTAAAGTCCAGCAACTAGTATCTGTTGCTATTATCATAATCATCATCATTATCATCAACGTCATAGAATGTAGCTTACTTTTATTACCCAGTTTACCTTTAAATTACACTCTGACATTACAGAAAACATAAAACTTAACTAACAATAAAACACATACACATACACATACACATACATATATAACATTATTTATTTAATTTATTTCTAAATATGTTATTTTATTATCTTTTCTTTCATTCATATAAGTACGTATACTTCATTTAATCTTTATCTTTTGTTGTTTTTGTCATTTTCAGACCTTTCTGTTGCTAACATTACTCTCCATGATGACCTGTGCTACTTATCAAGTTCTACGCATCTTGTTAAAATCAATTTTATTGTTGATGGCCTCGGCTTATTACATTGGATTTTCCATTTATTTTCTCATTCAAGAGGAAATACACTTAAAATTAGAGTAAGTTTTTTTCTTTATTTTTTAGCTTTTTAACACATACATATAAAAAATATTAAAAAAAAACACACACATACACATATTTTATTTATAGTTAAACTTGTAGTTTTAAGTTTATTTTATTTATATGAAATTTTCTGCCGTAACATAAAAAACAAACATGTTAAATGAAACATAAACTTTACAGATGTTCTGCACAGTGTTGCCAGTTTAGCCTCAAAATTTTCGCCATAACATCTAGCTTTTTTCTAGCCTTTTTTGATTGCTAAAATTTCCTTAAAAAGGTTAAAATATTAGTATTTCAAAAGAGATGAAAATAATTTCTTATTTGCTATTATTAATTT
Organism: Protocalliphora azurea; assembly: GCA_932274085.1. Classification (NCBI taxonomy): domain Eukaryota; kingdom Metazoa; phylum Arthropoda; class Insecta; order Diptera; family Calliphoridae; genus Protocalliphora; species Protocalliphora azurea. Next base: position 109,502,876 of record OW026522.1, on the reverse strand, counting down.
TATTTTTAAAGAATCATCGATCTAAACAATTTTGTGTACTTATTCGCACAAAAAAATAAAGATTATTTATATTTACCAAAAATTTTCTCCTGAGGTTAAATGGATACAGTATAAATTTACAAAACTAGATATCAATAGCACTAAAAATCTAAATCATCATTAGTCTAGGATGCGTTGTTTTTTTGGAATTAAGTGTCAGTTAGCAGTTTTTTTTTCAAATATTGGAAAAAAAAACAAAAAAAAGTAAAATTTCAGAAGCTTTAGGTGTGCTTTTTTTAATAAAAAGTTTTTTAAAGCAAATTTTAAAAATGGAACAATTGACTTCAAGTATTTTAGTATGTTTTCTACAATCATTTGAAAATTCTGTTTATTTCAAATATTTTTATTATTTTCTTGAAAACTGTCCCAAAATACACTTAAAATCCCAGCAGACAGAAAAATATCCAAAGAAGTCATAAGATCCTGAACTTGTAATCTGGAAGTAATGCAAATTCGGATAATTTCCAATGAATTTAACATAGGCTTGCTATTGGAAGATATTCCCTTTTTTGATATCTATTCACTGAATAAGAAATCGTGTTCACGATGTCATGTAAAATTGCTTTCTATGAGGTCCTTAATTAGCAATTCAAGTAAATTACTTTTAATTTTTGTATAAACCAAATATTTTTTATTAAAAAGCAGATATGCATGACAATATTTTTCATTTGATTAAAACAGTTATTATTAAATAACAAGTACTTTTAAATTCTCAAATTTTTAGATCAAAATTTTTTTTCTGAATTGCTTTCTAATAACATCTTTGAAAGAGTTTTTATAACTTCTTAAGTACATGAAACCATACACTTATTGAAACTATGGAAGTAATGAAATAATGAGAAAAATTATACATATATATATATGCCCATGTAAAATTTTAAATCCAAATACACACACACATATATATATATATATATATATATATATATATATATATATATATATATATATATATATATATATATATATATATATTTATATTATTTATATATATATATATTTATATATATATATATTTATATATATATATATATATATATATATTTATATATATTTTTGGGAAATAAATCTTTAATTTTTAACCGGCTGGTTGGATATAAACAGAATTTCATAAAGTTTACTGTTTTTGTCTGATAAAGTTTACTATAGAAATAATTTTATGTCTGATAAAATTTTGCTATAGAAATAATTTTAGAAATAATAATAATAATTTAGAAAATATTTGTCAGAAATATAAAACTTTGTCGGAAAAGAAATTTTCTAAAGAAAACTTATGCAGAAAAAAATTTTTCTATAGAAATCTTTGAATATATTTTGTTAGACAAAATATTTCCTATAGAAAATTCTTTGTCTGACAAAGTTTTCTTTAGAAAATTTTTTGTCTGACAAAGTTTTCTTTAGAAAATATTTTTGTCTGACAAAGTTTTCTTTAGAAAATTTTTTGTCTGACAAAGTTTTCCTTAGAAAATTTTTTTGTCTGACAAAGTTTTCTTTAGAAAATTTTTTTGTCTGACAAAGTTTTCTTCAGAAAATTTTTTTGTCTGGCAAAGTTTTCTTTATAAAATTTTTTGTCTGCCAAAGTTTTCTTTCGATATTTTTTTTTTTTTTGTCTGATTTTTTTTTTGTCTGACAAAGTTTTCCTTGAAAAATTTTAAGTTTGGAAGGAGGACTCTCCACATATCTCAGGAGCGGAGATACGTGGTCTCAAAATAGGATATTTTTGACATAGAAGATTTTTAATCAGTAGCCAAATTTTTTTGCTTTACCCGATTTTAAAGATTTTTATGTCACCTTAAAGACCTTTAAAAACATGCCTGCATGTACTTGTGGTGGGTGTAAAATAAACACTTTACAAAAAAACCACTTTCAAATAAAAAAATATTTCAAAATACGTTTTTTTAGAAAAAACAAAACAATGATTATCAAATGATAGAAAATTATTTAGAAATTACAGTAAAATTTTTTGTTTTCACCTTTCGGCCCTTTATTATGGCAAAAATGTCCTTCAAATATATTTTATGCTTAAATATCCTTGAGATTATATAAAATTTAAAAACATCATAATGTAATTTCCATATAAAATTTCAAAAGGTTTTGTGCATAATTGATCATAGTTTTCATATTAGGCAACTTCTTGAAAATTATTTCAACATACATAAATACCATAAAAATGTTACGATCGAAATGAAATTTGTCATGATTATTTTGCACTTCAGAATGCCACTTTAACTCGCATAAGTTGCATATAAATAATTTATTTTGCTATTCTAATTGCAAAACTTAAAATTTATATAGCTATAAATCGCATTACCAAATTTCAAGAGGATCTGTCATTTATTAAACATAGTATCCATATAAAATCCACTCAAGAAAACGAATTTAAGTGTCTAAATTTCATATAAATAACACATTTTGAATTAAATTTGGCAATAATAAATTTTATATAAATATATATAAACCGGCTTATGAAGTTTAACAAGGATCGGTTCATATATGATCAGAGTTTCTATATAAGGATCGCTCTCGAAAATCCGTTTAACGCGAGTACATAATGGTGTAAGGTATTACATTATTACACATAAAATAAAATTAAATATAATGTAAAAATCATCATAGTCTTCTGTCCTTTCGCCGATTAAAAATATAAGTAATGAATTAAAAGTTATATAAATAGAAATACTATATTTTAAAGTATTCCAAATAACGTTGTCATACTTAAGATAAGAATTACTTTAAATTTAAATACAATGGCTATACAATGATTATACTGGTTATGCATTCCCAAAATCTCAATAAATTGAAAATTCAATTTTTACTTATGTTTTTAGGAATAAAGTATTAAAGTTAAAACCATAAAAATTTGGTACTTTAAACATAAATTATTTTGGAAAGTATTTTTTAAGAACTTTTAAGAATATTAATGAATTAAATATTTAAAGGACATTTTTGCTTTTTTCATTTAGTTTATTTTAACATAATTTAATCCGATATAATACCAAAATTCTCGTCTTTCTTTTGATACCCATATCGCCCTATAATAGTATTTAGAAAGTAGTAAAATAAAAAATTGACTTAGCACATCCTTTAAAACTTTAAGGTCCTTTTAAAAGGAAAAACGTACACGAAATGAAAAAACTATCTAACTATAACTAACTATAACTATATCAGTTATACTATATTAAGTGCATATTTTCACAAGTATATAGAATTTATTTTTTGAATTTTGTTATATATAAAATTTCTCAATCTCAATTTTACAATATCCTGATCAAGTTTCTTACATATATGGCCTAATATTTTCGAATGATTTTAATATATATATATATTTCTTTTATTTGTAAATAATTCAAGAACAATATTATCTATCGAATAAATGTGGTTTTAAATGTATTTTGACTTACACTTCAGCTACTTTTAATTTTTGTTGCTTTTCTTTTCAATTTAAAACACAGCTTCATCTCAATTCATTGCAATATTTAATTATATATGTTAAAGAACTATCTACAATATTTACACATTTCGAATACTTAACATTAATATTATCAAAATAGAAAGTTAAACGTTCGCTTCAACAAACTGTAAGACAATTGATATCAATTGATATGATCTTTTATATCTCTGTCCCGATTCCGTCATGTTCCGTTCGTCCTAAACCCAACCCACTAAAAGTCAATCCTTAACTTGTCAACCTAGGTGATCGTCTCCTACCTTTCCCCTCATTTCATACATAAATGAAATTTGAATGCCAAAAATATTATTGAATCCAAAAATAAACGATTCTGAGTTTGAAAATAGTAAAAATTAATAAGCAGACAGACAGACAGACATCAGAATTCTCTCAAAAAAATCATAAATTTCAAAAAATACATTTTTTTACTTACTGATCAATATAAAAACAAAATGTAGATATTAGCATATTGAGATCAGCTTTCCCTCTGCATTAATCGCCATTTTCGCCCCTTTTACTCGAATGTATGGCGCTTCATTTTCCAAATCAAAAATATAGATTTTTTATGGATTTACTAAATTGATTGTAATTATATTTTAACATGCTTCATTAACCATATACACAGAAAATAAGGTTGTAAAAAGGCTACAATTATTAAAATATTTTGTCTATCATCCAAAATGTAATTGTAATTAAGGAAAATTTATAAATTTAAAAGTTTTTGTAGTAAAAGCAGAAAAAACATAATTATAATGAAATTGAAGTTACCACAACTATAAAATTGGATAAATTAATCGAATTGAATTCGATTAAAATAATTCTAATCTAATAATTATTTGAAACAGAATATTGGTGTTTACAATTAAAAACTCATTTGTATGAAAATAATTTAAACTTTAACTATATTTTCAGTTACAGTAACGAAGTGATTCTTCATAAAATACGGTACTGGTTGAACTTTCTTTATTAGCAAGCGAAAGCTTATAAAAAGATTATTTGACATTAAAAGAATATATAATCCTAATAAGCTTTTTTGCTGGAATTCAAGTTGAAACAAAATGTATTTTAAGCATTGAATCCAGTGCCAAGTAATGAAATAAACTTGTGTTGCACTTTAATTCAATAGCGTTCTCTAGTAAAAAAGTAAATTTATTTTACTTGAAAATTTTTAATTTTTTCAATCATATTTCATGCTTAAAGTATTTTTATATTTGAATAATATCAGATTCCAGCAAAATTTGTCAAGGCTTAAATTTTTTGTGTTTTTATTGGGATAGTTTCAAATAAAAAACTTAGCTTTAAAATAATTATAAAAAATAATAATAATAAAAAATAAAATAAAATAAAAAATAAAAAAAATTGCATTTAATAAGAAAATATGATTTAAATAAATACAGCTCAATGGAAAGTACTTTTTTTATAATATCAACTAGTTTTTATTAGTGATAACATTCTAAAAATTGTCCAAACTTCAGTGCATGCCCAGAAGTTCGTTGAAGGTTCTTCGCAAACATAACTGGCGGCAATTTATGTTCGCAAGATTCTGCGTAAATATATGGGAGTCTTCTGCTCCGTTAAACCATAAAAATGAAATAAATGTACAAAGTGTAGACAAGTATTATATTATTAAATTTATTTAAAGTAACTTAATTATTAACGGTTAAATTTATATATAGATAATAGTGAGCGCTGTCGCCAAATCTAGTTCTCGCACAGGTTTAATGTCCAGCACTAGTAAAGTATGCCACTAAGTCTATTTATTCCCAATAAATTGTTTGTATCTATGCCTTCAAAGAAGGCACTTCCAGCTACAACAAATTCATTGCTGAATTTGTATTGTAAACTAATTACACTCAAATTTTATATTTCCTGAAAAAATTTAATATTTATACAATAAAATATATTAAAAATAACAAAAGTGTGTTCCATTTTCTCTTGGTCATACCTAATTTTAATATATAAAAACTGCAAATATATTACTATTATTATAACCGAATAAATTTGTTTAAATAATTGTGGAAGTTCCAACCGAATTTTAAGGCAATAAATGGGACCGACTAAATTCGATTGGGTAAAAATTCGATTGCCATAACGAATCTGTTTTCTCTGTGTAGAAACTATAAATGAAAATAATTTTATAAATTCTTATAAGAACGAAAAATAATGCAAAAGTTTGGAAATGCTTAATCAAAAAGAAATTATAGTTCAAAATATTCATATGAAATATACCATGGAATTTATATAAGAACTTTTTGGGCGATTTATAATTGGATCATTTTGTTGGCAAACCATTCTATGTTTTATTTATAAATTTATTACAGGATCTTTAAAAAATGAAAAACTAAAAAAATCAAATTTTTTCTGTCCTTAACTTTTGGGGCGTTATGCGTTTTTAAAGTTGAATTTCACCTCTTTATTTCCCACCTCCTGGCAACACTGTTGCTAGGTTTGGAAAAGATGTGTGAGGGTTAGTAGGTTTTGAAAGATGATTCATGTTGATTGTAAAAGTTATAAAGAATTTTTTTTTTTTTTTTTCTTTGTAAATATTTCGTTCATATGGATTGCCAACTCCAGAGCTTTTTTTTCTTATTTATTCGTGCGTGGCGTAAAAATGTTTTGATACTGAAAGCTATAAACTAGAAGTTAAAAGGAAATATTATAAATGAAGTGAATGTTTTGGCGTGTAAAGGTAATGTTTTTTTGAAATACTGTGAAATTTTTTGAATTATTTTAAATTGATTTAAACACGTGAATAGATTTGTTATACATAACACTGAGTTGAATATAAAATCTAAACTTTATTATTTAATTTTATATAATTTTTCTTAAATAAACTAAATACAAATTTTCTTAGGCAATAACCCAGCAAAATTTATTACAAGTTGTTCAAAATTCACAACACTTTCATTGAATACCAAGAAGCTAATGTCTTGAATTAATTATTCCAAGTCAGTTCTTTTGAACAAGTTATAAATGTATTAAATAAAAGTAACTATAATAAAGTGGTTTGATTGTAATTTTCACAAGTATTGAACAGATTTATTTTTTTTTTTAAATGGACTTATTAAAAATTACTTTTATATCACTGATAAATTTTAAATTATATCACTTTACTAATGAAATTGAACATCAACAAGACAATCTTTCATAACATGCTGTTCAGTAATTTGGATCACTTCTCGCCTATGACGACTACGTGTTAAATTCATTGATGTTTTACTAAAATTGGAACTAGTTTGAGTTTATTAGTATTAGTGAATTTTCTAATTAATAGTGTGCTCTTTTTTTTTTTTTTTTTTTTTTTTGCTGGGAAATAGTAATATTTATCATCAAGAAATAAAATAAAAATGATCCAGTTTGTCGCCAGCGAAAAATTAATAACAACGCACTATTTTCTGAATTTTAAGAATCTATTAGCTTTTTATATGTTAATGTATGTATGTTTTTATCAAATTTTTTAAGTAAAAAAAGTACTGCACGGGAATTTTTACTACCTAAACAAAAAAAAAAATCTATGGTCGAAATTGAAAATATTATGTGTGACAAATTTTCTCTCATTTTTCCAAAAATTTATGATATCGTTTTCGGTATCGTAGTTTCCAAAAGTAACGATGTTAAAATCTTCATGGACCATTTTGTTTTGAATGCTATTTATTACCAAAACAGTATATATTTTTATTTTTATTATTATTTTTTTTTTTCACTTGAACATACAAACTCAAATGAGAAAAAAAAATCTTTAAAAAAATAAAATATAAATATCATTAAGCATGACATATTTTATGGAAATATTATCGATTATAATACCCACAGAAAAAGAATTGGTTGGAAAACGCTTATAATACAATATTTGAAGCAAATAGGGCAGAATATAAAAAAAAATATGAATTGAAGTATTATTTAATATTTATGAATAAAAAATCATAATTATAATGAAAATACGATTCTCTTATTAATTTTATTAGTTTATTTAACTAAATTGCACATTATTTTCAATTCGTATTAATCACAAGCAAATTTAATAGTGTTTATTAAATCACATTGTTAATTATTAGTTCATGCACCTAAGAATGAGTCTTTATCATTAACTTTCAAATTAAAAATATTCTTTCAATTATGGTTGTTAATTATTATTTAGGCTACAATAATAATTCGATTGTAAGAAAAGAAAATTTTCCTTAAACATCCAATTGAATTTCACAATCGAAAATAAAGCTAATCGTAGCAATATTTTATCATAATTAAGAATTTAAAAACTATTTTTTAAACACAAGTGATTTTTGTGTAATTTGTGAAAATACTTTTCAACAAACGAACATAAATAATACATAAAATCGGTTCAAAAAATAAAAATAATTAAAAATATATTTTTTTTTTTTTTGCAAAATTAAATGAAACAAAAGAAGTTAAAAAAAAAGCAAAACTTCGGAAATAAAAGAATAATTAAAATATTTCGTTTATGATAATTAATTTACCAATATTTTTATTGGGCCATCAGTCTATTTGGTTTTAATGAAAAAATTTATGATTAATGATTCATATCTAACTAAACCTTTGATTATCAAGATCATTTTAAATATTCTTCATATCCGAGGTGTCCAACTTTGAGACCCTTTAGACCCGTTCTCCTTATGTCTGTATGGTCCAAGGTCAAGACTTAAACTCGCCTGCACCTCTGCTATCACTAAGTGAAATTTCATTGAAATAAAGTTTCCATTTTTTTTTTTTTTTTTTTGTTTTTTGATCGCACACTGTGAGATTTTTAATTGCAGAGTCCAAAACGACAGTAGCGTTTCTCAAACCTTAAACTCAACACTGCTAAACAAACCAAAATTGAAGTTCAAGAAAAATTTATTTCACATTTTGATGCAATTAGGATGTATTAGAATTTTTTTTTTTTTTAAATTTAAGAACTTGTTTTTAAAATTTATGCTAATTTCACATATAGAGAACTTTTGAAAAACGAGTTGTTTTCTCAAAAAACACATACAAAAAATTGATTTGTTTTTTCATATATTTCAAAGCCAAAAAGAATATCTCGACTTGAGTTGCTTAATTATTTAACGCAAAAAAAACATACTAAATTTCCATACAGGGAAGAAGAAATTTTTGGTATTTTTAGTACATAGAAATTTTTTGAAAAAAGAATTTGTGAAAATTATCAAACGATTTAAAAACAAAAAATTAAAAATTATGAATGAAATTTATATTTGTTTATAAATTTTATTTGTTTAAAAAATTTGTTTTATGGTTAATTAGTTTTATAGTTTTTTGTTTAACTTTTTCATATAGTTATTTTTATGATTGTTGCGTCCCACCGTGGTGTTCTTGATAAACATCATTTATTTAACTTGTAACTTTTTGGGAAATGAAATCTGTAACTTATTTTTCCCTATATGTTATTAAGTAAGATGAATGGTTTACGATATAGCTTTTAACAATTATTTTTTATTCTCCTTTTTCAATTAATATTGTCTATGCTTAAATCTATCAGTTTTTTTTAGGTAGTAAATCAGCAATGTATGATTTGTTATTGTTTAGTTTTTTTTAATAGAAAATTTTGACGTGCGAAATTTTGATTTATATCAAAGATTTGTTAAAATATACGAAAAACTCGACAAACAAGTCAAAAGGAAAATCTCAATAAAATAATATGTGAACAGTAATGTTTATACTCATTGAGCTTTTCAAAAATCAAGTCAAAAACTATTGTGTGTGAACATAATATTAAATGATAGAAAAAGCTGATATTGAAGAAAGGAATTTTGTTGAGCTGCAGCCAAAAATAATGTCTGTGGGTTCATTTATTAATTTGAGGCTTACTCTGATAAAATTTACAATTTTGATCATCCTTTAGAAACTGTGTAAAGTTGTTTTTATATACACATGGGCTTGAATATTTTCTCTGTGTTGCAACTAAATAGTTCCACATTAATTAAAAATTTCCAATTTATAATTTTTTAAAACACATTGCATCAAATATGTATGTTTTTTATTTTATTATAAAATATTATACATATATTGTTATAAAATAATTTGAATTTATACTTTACATACTTCTTAATGCATTCACTTATGTACATATTGTTAATTATTTTTATTTTATTTTTCACTTAATTTAATACACGTTTTTATATACATGTATATACATTATATTATTAATTTATAAACATTTGGAAATAAAAAACCAAATAATTTTGAACAAATAAGAATCATTTTTATTCTATTTTTTACGTTTGAGAGTACCGATTTAAATATTAAAGGCCATTAATATTTTTAGTTGAGACTACCAATTCCTTTTTACTACATTTGCATGAATCATATATTTAACTGCAGGCATAGTTTTTTTTTTATATCGATGTAAGGATGCAGCTTCCGGAATTTGGTTATAACCGGCCCATTATTTCATAGAAATTTTTCACGGAAGAAATGGCTAATGTTCAGAAATAACTTAAATACTTATATATGTAATAAAATAATAATAAAATAAAATAATAAAATTCAGTAAATATCAATAACATTTTTTTTTTAAATTTCATAAGAGTTAATTGTAAGCTTTCAATTACAATTACAGTAATTGAAAGCTTTCAATTTTTTAGTTTAATCGAAAACATAATTAAACATTATTGATTACAATTACATTTAACTGTAATAAAACATTTCCCACTACCATTCCATAACTGAATAATTTACAATTATAATTAAATGAAAGGTTATTTAATTGAAAATATAATTGGCATTCCCCAACCATGGTTACTGATATAGATATCCTTTATGTGCTATTTGTAGCATTTAGGGTTAAGTACTTGAATTAGAAAATTTTTCACTGTAATAGGATCCAAGATTTTCAATAGCTTCCTTAAAAACGATAATTAGCAAAAAATTACATACGCAGACTACACTTTATAAAATTACCTTCACCCGGCCAGATGAGTAACCATATAAAATATGTAGAATGATTTTTCCAAAATTCTAAATTTCATCTAAAATCAAATCATCTCAAGAAAACTATAGGTAAGAATATTTGAAAAGACTGTTGCATCTTGAATGGGATGTTCTTATGAGATGAATCCAAATGGTAGAGGTTTCGATTGATTTAAGGACTGCGCACAAAAAAATTAGTGCACACTATAATGGTAATTTATTTCTTTTACTATGTTGTCGTTTTCCTCAGCAACTATGTATTAACTTTTGTTGTAATAGCGAAATTATTATGAAAATGGAACTAAAAAACAAACAAATGAAAAGCCATGTCGCATAAACATAGATCAATTTTTTAATCAACCAAAAATGGGGCTAAAATACAATTAAGGTGTTACAAATTAAGTTTTTTAAATTATTTATTGACTTTAAAAATTAAAAACAAAAAACTTAAAATGTATATTATTTATTATCATTATTATTATTATTATTATTATTATTATTATTTTTTTCATTATAATTTTAGTAGTTTAATGAAATTTTCTTATATACGCACTTAAACTAATTTAGCATTATTAATAATGCCTTTGTTTTGGATAACTTCAAATATTTGAGAAAATTACTGTCAATTTCTTCCCACGCTTGCTTAATTTTTGGCTTTAACTCCGTTATTGTTATTATGGTTTCATTCTGTGCATTTCTTGGTTCGAGACATAGATTACAGCGTTATCCTGTTGGAATATGCAATCTTCATATATTTTTTCATCCATAAATAAGAGAAGAGCATCTTCTCATATAGGCTGCTACAACTATATAGTTGCTAAAAGTCAATTAGTGTCGTCAAATATATGGTGTTATTAAACGAAATTGTAGCTATGATAATAGACTTTTTATTTATTTATTTATTTATTTATTTAATAGCCAATGAAATTACAATTTCTTACAGGCTAGCATATATACTATTCTTAAAGCTATTTACAATAAAATATTTTCATAATCATTCAATAACAAAAACTTATTATTTGACTAAATTAAAAATACTCCTCTTCCATTCTCCTCTATTGTGAAATCAATAGAGAGAATGGAAGAAATGGATAAAAACTGTTGAATTAATTGCATATACGTCTCATGGGATCAAAGTTGGCATAATTAGTTCTAAAATATTTTATTTATTTTTAAAGGAGTATAATTTCTAGTTGGATGATTTGGGATTACGAATTCGATCTTACGAAGCAGGAACTCAGAATTAATTGAACCGTTTACTAAATTAATTACAAATGAAATATTCATATATTTTCACCTACTTGCAAGAGTAGGGAGATCAATAAGCTGTAATGGACTTTCATATGATGCTAAATTAATTTTAGGATTCCATGGAAGATTACGAAGACAAAATAGGATAAATTGTACTTAAAATCATAACGACAGAAAAACCATTGAGATCAAAAGTTTGAAAAAAAAATAAAAATCCTAACTTTGTTATTTAACAAAGTCAAAAAAGAGCATAGGGTAATTCCAAAAATTTCTACTTAAAATTACAGTTTTAAAAATTTACATATCTGATTTTTTTTTTAATTTGGTTTGTACATTAAACTAGTCATAGTGCATTTTATGGCGTATGAATTAGTTTCATATCGCTTACGGTTCATTGGTTATCCTGAAAGAGGGTCTTTATATTTGCCTTATTTTTTCACATCATATTTAAAATCATATTGTCGTTATAGTTCATAAATTTCAAAATGGGATTAGAAGTTATTGCAGTTTGCCTGTATCAGTTAGTACAATTTTACTAACAAATTAATGTCTTTTAAAGCGTTCTGATATATTTATTTTAAGTTTAGTATCAAAAAATAATAGGAAAGGATAAAAACAAGCAGTGTTGATCAATATCGACCATACTATACCATACATAATATGAAGTTAGGAATCCATCAAATTTTTTATATACTTATTAGTAGAGGAGCATCTCATTTCAATATTTTAAGTAATATGTAATAATCTTTCAAGAATCAATTTGACCTCACTTATTTCGTGGAGTCTTCTTGTGCTAAAATGCCATGGTAGTTTTAACATCATTTTCAAAATTATGTTCTGATAAACTTGAATTTTCTTAATATGAGTTTTAGCACATGATCCCCACACTGGACATGCATATAAAGCTATAGATTTATATGCATGTCCAGTGTTTTCATAATAATTATCTTATTTCTTATATTTAACTCTGACCTTCTATTTATTAAAGGATAAAGTAAAGTAAGATTCAGAGCCATATTCTTCCTTTTGCTAATGTGCGTTATTTCATCGCAATATGTCAAACGCTTTTTAAGTTATACGCCAAGATATTTTACCGTACCAGACCATGAAATTTCATTTCCAAACATTATAATATTTGTACTCGGGATATAGCAAGACTTCCGTTTTCTTGTGAAAAAAGATAGTTTGGTATTTCCCAGTATTGATTTTAATTTAAGTTTAGGGAAAATCATATGTATAACCAGATCCCTGTGGCACTGCTGTAGGGATGGAATTAAAGATGTTGTTTAATTTTGACACAAAAAGTTCGTTTACTTAAGAAAGATTGATCTATCCTTACTAAGTGTCTTGGGAATTTTAATTTAATTAATTTGTATATATGACCGTCATGCAACACTGCATCGAAAACCTTGTCAACATCTAACAATATCGTAGCTGTGAAATTTCCTATTTGAAAATTTTATTTCATATGATTAGATATAAGCATAATCTTGTGAGTTATGCTATGAGAAGGTCTAAATCCAAATTATTCACTTGGAATTATATCATTCTTTTCTATAAATTGCCATAATTTTGGCTTAATAATTTTCTCATAAAATTTACTTATGTTGCTTAGCAAACTTATAGATCTGTAGCTACTAAGCAGATTGGATAGTTTGCCCGGTTTCAAAATTAGTATAACTTTTCCTATACGCCATACTTTCGGGAAGTAATGAAGTTTCAAACAAGAATTAAATATTTCACACAATCATGTTATGGTAAGATTTGACATGTTTTTTTAAAAAAATCTATTTCTTATCCCATCCAAACCAAATGATTCGTTCGACTTTAATTGTTTCAGTAGAGATTTTACAGCACTTTTAGACATGGAAAAACTTTCATTTGGAACCTCCGAATCTAAGGAATTAAACTCACTGAGTGCATCATTAACTTGTGTTTGTATTTTTTGACTTCTAATTTCCTAAGTTATACGATGATTTATAAGAATGTGATTGGAAAAGGCTGTAGCCTTTCTCTTCGTCACTTATTATTATCGGATATGAATATTATTATCGGATATAACAGATACATTGAAAACTTTCTTATTTAGCATTTTAGAAATATTGCAAAAAGGTTTTTGGCGGACATCCAAATTCCAACTATCATTTCTGTATTTCACACTTTCTGCATCGGTTCCACTGACGCCTAAAATAATTCCTACTTACAATTGAACATCTTATGCATTCAGGTAACTTAATAAAGGTATTCTTTAATTTCTGTATTTGGAGTGCTCAGATCTATTGCTTCCTTAATAACATTGCAGAAATTATTAACAATACAATCGATATCGTCAGTGCATTCTATGCTATTGTCATCTATCGGTTGTGAAAAAGAATAATTTAAATAGGACTTGTATCTTTTCCAATTTGTTTTTCATAGTTGTATTTAAATAAATTATATGTAGATGCAGTGTTGGAAAACCCCGAAAAGAGTACGGGCAGATGATCAGAACCAAGATTATTTGATACTCTTGGATAGTCCATTCAATGGGGTACATTTGTCAAAATAAGATCTAATAAAATGGCCTTGATCTAGTTGCGGATGGTATGAAAGTTGAGCTACTTGGAGCTCTAATTGTGACTGGGAATGACATTGTAAGTTCTGATAAAATGTTTCCCCAAGAGTTAGCCCTTGCGCATCCACACTTTCTATGCTTACAATTTAGATCTAAACATATAAGAAAATTACCACCTACTTTTTTACACTATTCGGTACAATCTTCAAAAAAATATATATGTTAACTTAAAAATTACAAATGCTGCTCCTGAAAAATTAGATCTTTTGAGTCATGTCGTTGTTGCAACAAATGAGCGATATGATCAGTAATTGCTTTGTGAATTGAAAACGGGCAAATTGGAGCAAAATTTTATTACTGATTTTGGAAGACCACTCATTATCGATTACAAGAGTACCACTTAGATAAAGGGACTTTGTGGGACTTTTTAGTTTTCGTCCAATTAAAAATTAATATAAAAGCAAAAATGGCAAAAAAGTTCAAGACTGTAACGCTGCCAAGATTTTTTATTTTTTTGACAATCTTTTTTCAAATTATTATTTTCTACGACAGATAATACATTAATCTTTAAAACTAAAAAGCATTCATAACGATCTTGCTCAAAATATAAATTTACAAATATTCAAAATTGAAACAAAAAAAAAAAATACTTTGTATTTTATATGTCTTAAACTACGGTGCTGTTAAAAGTGTCGTCACTTAATAACGGTTAACACTTTTTTATATTTTCTTTATTTTGCAGTTACTAGGCAGGTTTTTTAGTCAGTATAACTAACTTTGTTTTTAAAACTCGAAAATTCTTTTTTCGAGCTAAATTGTTAAAATCACATAATGTGCATAGTGATTGTTGGAGAGAACCAAAATGTTTATGGTGATTCCAATGACTACACCTACAATATCCGCAACTTTTTCTCACGATATTTTTTACTGTTGACCTGCATAATTTGTTGGATATATAGCTTCAAATAAAAAGAAACTAAAAACAGTTGAAAATGTTTTGAACCCTTTAATTCCAAACATCATATAAAATAATTATTTTTTTTTCACTATATACATGTCATTCATTTAGTTAGATTTGTTTTTACTTGTTGAGCGAAATGCAATTAATAAACTGTAAAAAAAATATCAAAAAATATATACAAATTTAGGGGAATAAAAAATAAATGAAAAGTTGAAATATCATCTCAATCAACCATTCTTTGTTTACTACTGTTTTTAGTTTTGCTCATGTACTAATCAAAATTAGCTCATGATATACGCATTTTCTTGATAATATAGATTTAGTGTTTTTTTCCAATATACATTTCAACAAATAGAAACCTTTTATATAAAATAAATTGTTCCATGAATAACTTAATATATTCACTTAGGATTCTCACCTTGGCCTAGCCACTTTTCTCTGCAACTACAATAATGCAATTTAAAACTTTCTTACCATAATTTAATAATGTACAACATGATTTCTTTATACTAATAAATTTTCTTGTTCTTTTTTTCTTTTTCTTATTTTTCAATCTATATTTTTCTTCCCCAACAATTGATGATTTTGTTTCCTGTAACATTTGCGTTTTATGCTAATGGAACTTCTATATCGAATGCCACAACTACACGACCATTAAAACGTTAATATGTATGCGTGTCTGTATCCTGTACCTTTTGCAATGCAATGTATTTACATCTGAAATTGTATTTATATGTAAATGTGTGGGGGCGTTCACTTGGATGATATTTATGACATTTATCGATGCATTTGTTCTTATGTTATTTTTGAAATGCATTAGCAATGAAGAAGCATTATTGCATTATATAATTGATTCAATTTTCCTTTTTGCTTTTATGGTAGCATTGATTTTTCATAGTCATCAAACGGAGGCAACGTATCGTTTGGATTTCATTTGGAAACTACAAGCTACCGGTAAGTATAAATTTTTTTCTTTATTAGTTGATGTTAATTGTGGGACTAAATAAATGAGATGATGTGAAAAGGAAAATAAATTAATAAATTATTAATATGCTACTTATGAGAAGAGTAATTAGAAAAGAAAATATTTTATAATAAACGAGAAAGAAAGATATAGTAGGCTAAGGCCGACTATACGATACCTTACACCATTGTGTACGAGTATAAACATTCGGGAAGGTGACTTATATTACATCTGTGGCCAATTTTACTAAATGTAAAATAAAATATACAAATACAGAATAATGCCTTGATACTAACATCTATACGATTTTATGCACTTTAGGGCGATTCTCGGAAGTAGGTTTGTATGGGAGCTATGGTAAATTATGGACCGATTCTCATAAAATTTGACAATGTTGTTTACACTTACATAAAACTTATTTGTGTCGAATATTAACTAACATTCGTAAGGGATTTATGCACGTTAAAATGGTCAAATGTGGACCGATCTTCATAACATTTGGTACAAAGTTTGAACTTTTTTTCATCAAATTTCATTAAAATATTCTTATTTTTAATTTTGAGTGTTTAAATTCTATTCCGGGGGGACATTTGCATAGAGGCTAGGTGAAATAATGGACCGATCACAACCAATTTCAACAGGCTTCGTCCTTGTATCATAAAAGTCCTACGTGTCAAATCTCATTGAAATATCTTTAGAATTGCGACCTGTACTTTGTGCAAAAGGTTTACATGGACAGCCAGTCAGATGGACGGACAGACATCGTTAGATCAATTTAAAAAGTGATTCAGAGTCAATTGGTATACTTTAATATGGGTGTTAGATAACTTTTTCTATGCATTATAAACGCATAAGACCTCAACCACCTATGGTGGTGTAGGGTAGGTGATTTTTTTTTAATGTTGGAATATAAACAATTAAAACAATGTTTAAAGTTCTACAGGTAGTAGTCCACAATTTAAAGTTTTTTGAAATATTTTGAATTTGTATTTTTTATATATTTTAGTTTTCTGATCAAAATATACTCCTCAGTATATTAAATCGTACAACAATTTCCCAAAAAAAATTCACATAAGAAAAAATCGATATATGGAACAAACTAGATCGCATACACAATATAGCTACGTATTCAGTTTTTCTCCAGGACATAAAATTTTCTCTCGAATGGACTTAAACCTTTAGATAAATACATAACTTTAAAAGAAATATATATAAAATATTTACACAATATGGATATCACTCAATATGGATACCAAATGAAAGCTAAAATGTAACAAATTTTTTTATTTAAATGCTGCAACATAAAATGTTAAGAAAATATCGTTTATATAAAGTATATAATATATATATATATATATATATATATATATATATATATGCAGAGAAAAAACATATTTACAGCGTTTTCACTACAACAATATTATGTTCTCAATGTCAATTTTAATTAATTTGAATAATACTGTGTTCGTGAAAACAATGTTTCTGTTTAAGTATCGTCATTTAATATTTGCATTCAATAAAAGTTTCAATATAGTTGACTGCAAAAATTTTATGTTTTTCAATATTTTAATTTGAAAAATGTATTATTATTTCTAGAACCATTAAATAGTAGTAAAATTTTTCCTTGTACTTAAAACATATTTTATTTTTAAAACATATTAATATTATTATTGTCATAACAATAAAATATTACAAATAACTATAAGACGTATGCTTTTTACAAATATGACTGAAAAATGCATAAATTGTTTGCTTTTAAATATATTTTGTTTTTAATGTTTGTTTTTCAACTTCATTATAATTCTCATTTACTTTATATATGAATAAATATAAATAGACAAGTTTTTATTATATTCGGGGTGATTCAAACAATAGGATATTTATTAACTAATAAATTATTTAGTTAATAATAAATATCTTTGTATTATATTATATAATATATAATCAATCAAATAAATAATAAATGAAAACTTTATGTTTAATCATAATAAGATAAAATTGGAAAATGTTGTTCATTTCTTATAAAATGAATATAATAAAACCCAATAAAAATATAATAGAAATGAATCATAATATAAAAAACTCAAATCATAAGTTGATAAAACGGAATAGCAATATGATAAAATTTTTAAATACAATATTTAAAAAAATCGAACCATAATATGATAAAGTTAGATCATTTTATAATTGTCATATTTATTATTATTTATGACCATAACAATTTTTATGGCAAATATATAATCTCATCATAATATGTTGCTCTTAGATTATGGTCTCCGCAACCATATTTTTTCACTGCATTTATATAATTTCCTAAGCCTGCTTTCTTTTTCCAGAGCTTTCTGAAGCTCTCAGACGACGTAGAAAATTAAAATTCGGCTTACTTATATAGCTATCCGACCTATAAATCCTAACAGAGTCAGATTTTTAAATTTCTATCAGAGAGCGGAGATATTTATAGATATATATAATTTCCTATACCTGTTTTATCTTTCCAGACGTCGTAGAACATTTAAATTAGCCTTGCTGATAATACTGTCCGCCCTACAAATCTTAATAAAGCCAAATTTTTTAATTTCTATCAGGGAGCGAATATATGCAGATTTATTATTTTTCTTTACTAATTTAATATTTTAAGCACTACTGTCCCATCAAATTCTAACGGCTTCAAATTTGTTAACTTTGATTAGGTAGAAGAAAAGCGTCAAAATGTTGTTCATATATTTTTTTAAAGATTTGTTTATTATTATAATATTTTTTTATTATAATATTTTTCCTGGCATTAGCAGGCTTATATACTAGTTAACTAATAAATATAATAGTAAAGGGTTAAATTTTTAAAAAGATATTTTCTTAACGTTTTGTATTGCAACATTTAAATAAAATTATATTGCAGGGATTCTTTGAAATCTTAAACATGACTCATTTTTCGAAAATTTTAAGTCATTTTGATAGGAAATTTGACATTCTAGAGAAAAACTGGGTACACAGTTTTACTATACGAATGGTCTCCAGTTTTAACCATACAAATTTTTTTTCACGTGTGAGAATAATTATTGCATGCTGATACATATTTGAAAATAAATAGTGAAAGGTAAAAACTTTCAAAAGAATATTTTCTTAAGTTTTTGCGCTGCAAAATTTAAATAAAAAATATTATTATATTACCGGGGTTCTTAGCTTTCATTTGATATCTTAACTAAATTGATATAATATTCGTAAATATTTTATAAATTTTTTTTAAAAATGTGTATCCTTCAAAACTTTCAAGTACTTTTAAGAGATAATTTGATGTCCTGGAGAAAAAGTGATTATATAGTTCACGTATAGTCTCTAGTTATCAGTCAATCAAATATTTACATTATAAGTCAGATTTCTCCATAGAAGACCGTTGTATTTTTATACTTCATTTTAACCTTGAACTACACTTTTTTAACAATTTGAAATTTATTCTATTTTTTTTAACTTTCAAAAAAGAAATTTAATTTATAAATAAAAATGGAAACTCCTTGACAACATAAATATTATTTTTAAATATTACAACAGCGATTGAATTCTCTATTGTGTAGCAACACAACTGGAGAAAAGAAATATAGCGGAAATAGAATCAATGTCTATTATTTTTTATTTTCATTTTTTTTTTTTTTCTCCAAGTTTTGTTCCGCCAACATTTTGACTTAGATTGAATTAAGTTGTGCGTAGCAAAGTGTCATTGTAACATTGAATTTTTCAGTGTTGAAGAGGAATGTTGTCTGTCTGTCCGTCTGTGTTTGTGGTTGGTTAGATTGATAGACTGAAACTTAAATGCAAATAACTGGAATGTAAAATAAAAAGGAAAACAAGTGAAAGTATGACTGAGAATTACATTGAAAGAGTTTTGTAATTTAAAATTCAAAAAGGAATTCATTTCCCGTAAGATTATAAAACAATCAAAAGATCCTTCAGATGTTAATACAGGAAATGAAAACTAAATATAAGCTATTATCAACATATTTAAGTAAACAAAGTAACTTGACAATAATCAATAAGTCTTCGATTTTCTCTCAATCAATCTTTAATTATAAAAACCAAAATCATTATGTCATTTTTAAACCACTTTTTCAAATCAAGATATTTAAACTTAAAAATTTCCATTTCAATACACAAAATTTACTTGCAATGTCTTACCGCACCATTTATTTTATTATGCCATTTAGAAAACAAGCAAAACCCAACTAATAATTTAAGTAATATTATTTAAATTCATTCTTCACAATGTATAATTTTATAGCAACAAATAACAAGAAATTGAGCGAATGCGCACGTATAACTTTATTACATTTTTACTGAGTTTTTTTCAAATGCATTTATCAACTTAAGACAAAAAGTAGCAAAAACCAAGTTGGAAAATGCAGAAGAAAAAAACAGAAAAGAAATAATATTATTTTAACCAAGTTGAATGAATAATTTTAATACAAAAAAAAAAAAGTATATAAAAATATTTTTCTGTTATTTTTTTCTTACTTGCAGAGGAAAAAGAAGACATGGAACATTTACAAGCGTACAATCGCAAATTGTTGGAAAATATTTTACCCGTACACGTGGCCGAACATTTTCTAAGTCGTGATAAAAATATTGATGTAAGTTGTATAATATTTAGATGAAATTTACTTAAAAGTTAAATATACTAAAATATTTTAGAAATGAAATTAAATTCTATCGAAAATTTAACGAACATTTTTTATTACCGAAAATTTTTGTATAGAGAAAAATTAACAAAAATTTTCCAAAAAGAAAATTTATTAAAAATTTTCTACAAAAAGACGACTAAGCGAAAATTTTCTATGAGAAATTTTCGTTAAAAATTTCATTTATAACGATGAAAATTTAATGGCATTTGACGAAAATTTCCTATATAAAGAAAATTTTACGAAAATTTCCTATTTAAAGAAAATTTAACAAAAATTTCCTAAAAAAAGAAAATTTTACGAAAATTTTCTATAAAAAGAAAATTTATTAAAAACTCTACAAAAAGACAATTAGCGAAACTTTTCTATAAAATGAAATTTTAACTAAAATTTTTTATAAAATGAAATTTTAACTAAAATTTTTTTAAAATGAAATTTTAACTAAAATTTTTTATAAAATAAAATTTTAACGAACTTTTAACGAAAATTTTCTATAAAATGGAATTTTTAATGAAAATATCCTATAAAAAGAAATTTTAAGGAAAAACCTATAAAACAAGGACTAAATCGTTATGCCGTTCATTCGATGAAAATTGGGGAATAGTTTCTCGGCTGAATTTTTATTTTTATTTGTTAGATATAATAACTATTTTAAATCTTTATTTTTTTTTTCCAATTGATGATAATTATTATGAAAAACAAAAATAAATATTTATCATCTACAAAAACTACTATTCAATAAATATTTTAAAATTGTTTTTAATTATTGTGGGTAACAAATACTGTTAATAATTATGAATTGAAATGAAAAACAAATTGGCTTTATAAAAATTTCTTTTACATTTTTGTCCAAAAATTATAAAAAATTGATTGTAGAGGAAGGGAGAACACTTATAAAATACAAATATTTCTTAAAAATTGCAAAAATTTATAATAATTATTTATAAAGATTTATAATAATTAAATTGTGGATAAGAGAAAAAAATATTCGTCCATGATAATAATTACTACCCAATGTAAAAAGAATTACTAATTAAAAATCATAGCTACTCCCAAAAAAAAAAAAAATTATTTTTGGTTACATATAAAAACTAGAATCAATTTTTATAGAATATTTCTTAAAAATAGCAAATTTTTTGGAACCACAAAAGAGAACAGAACTTTTATTTAGGTGCTTGCTATAAAAAAAATTTCTACAAAATGAAAATTTAACAAAAATTTTCTACAAGAACAAAATTTACCGAAAATTTTCTACAAAAAGACAATTTATTAAAAATTTTCTACAAAAAGAAAATTTATTGAAAATTTTCTATAAAAAGAAAATTTATTGAAAATTTTCTATAAAAAGAAAATTTATTGAAAATTTTCTATAAAAAGAAAATTTATTGAAAATTTTCTATAAAAAGAAAATTTATTGAAAATTTTCTATAAAAAGAAAATTTATTGAAAATTTTCTATAAAAAGAAAATTTATTGAAAATTTTCTATAAAAAGAAAATTTATTGAAAATTTTCTATAAAAAGAAAATTTATTGAAAATTTTCTATAAAAAGAAAATTTATTGAAAATTTTCTATAAAAAGAAAATTTATTGAAAATTTTCTATAAAAAGAAAATTTATTGAAAATTTTCTATAAAAAGAAAATTTATTGAAAATTTTCTATAAAAAGAAAATTTATTGAAAATTTTCTATAAAAAGAAAATTTATTGAAAATTTTCTATAAAAAGAAAATTTATTGAAAATTTTCTATAAAAAGAAAATTTATTGAAAATTTTCTATAAAAAGAAAATTTATTGAAAATTTTCTATAAAAAGAAAATTTATTGAAAATTTTCTATAAAAAGAAAATTTATTGAAAATTTTCTATAAAAAGAAAATTTATTGAAAATTTTCTATAAAAAGAAAATTTATTGAAAATTTTCTATAAAAAGAAAATTTATTGAAAATTTTCTATAAAAAGAAAATTTATTGAAAATTTTCTATAAAAAGAAAATTTATTGAAAATTTTCTATAAAAAGAAAATTTATTGAAAATTTTCTATAAAAAGAAAATTTATTGAAAATTTTCTATAAAAAGAAAATTTATTGAAAATTTTCTATAAAAAGAAAATTTATTGAAAATTTTCTATAAAAAAGAAAATTTATTGAAAATTTTCTATAAAAAAGAAAATTTATTGAAAATTTTCTATAAAAAAGAAAATTTATTGAAAATTTTCTATAAAAAAGAAAATTTATTGAAAATTTTCTATAAAAAAGAAAATTTATTGAAAATTTTCTATAAAAAAGAAAATTTATTGAAAATTTTCTATAAAAAAGAAAATTTATTGAAAATTTTCTATAAAAAAGAAAATTTATTGAAAATTTTCTATAAAAAAGAAAATTTATTGAAAATTTTCTATAAAAAAGAAAATTTATTGAAAATTTTCTATAAAAAAGAAAATTTATTGAAAATTTTCTATAAAAAAGAAAATTTATTGAAAATTTTCTATAAAAAAGAAAATTTATTGAAAATTTTCTATAAAAAGAAAATTTATTGAAAATTTTCTATAAAAAGAAAATTTATTGAAAATTTTCTATAAAAAGAAAATTTATTGAAAATTTTCTATAAAAAGAAAATTTATTGAAAATTTTCTATAAAAAGAAAATTTATTGAAAATTTTCTATAAAAAGAAAATTTATTGAAAATTTTCTATAAAAAGAAAATTTATTGAAAATTTTCTATAAAAAGAAAATTTATTGAAAATTTTCTATAAAAAGAAAATTTATTGAAAATTTTCTATAAAAAGAAAATTTATTGAAAATTTTCTATAAAAAGAAAATTTATTGAAAATTTTCTATAAAAAGAAAATTTATTGAAAATTTTCTATAAAAAGAAAATTTATTGAAAATTTTCTATAAAAAGAAAATTTATAGAAAATTTTCTGTAAAAAGAAAATTTATTGAAAATTTTCTGTAAAAAGAAAATTTATTGAAAATTTTCTGTAAAAAGTAAATTTATTGAAAATTTTCTGTAAAAAGAAATTTTATTGAAAATTTTCTGTAAAAAGAAAATTTATTGAAAATTTTCTATGATAAGAAAATTTATTGAAAATTTTCTATAAAAAGAAAATTTATTGAAAATTTTCTATAAAAGGAAAATTTATTGAAAATTTTCTATAAAAAGAAAATTTATTGAAAATTTTCTATAAAAAGAAAATTTATAGAAAATTTTCTCCAAGAAAGAAAATTTAATGAAAATTGTGTAAAAATAGATAATTTAACGGAAATTTTCTAAACAAGAAAAATTTGTAAAAAAAATTCTTAAAAAAAATATGGAACAATTTCAAAGGCAAACGAAAGTTTATTGAAATATTTTTTATAAGGAAAAATTTATCGAAAAAGCTCTATATAGAAAAAATTTACTAAAGATATTATATTACTGTAAAAGAGAGTTTAATAAAAGTTTTCTCTGAACAGAAACATTATCAAAAAATTTCCAGAAATAAGAAATTTTTCGAAACATTTTCTATAAATAGAAACACTATTAAGAATTTTCTTCAAAGAGAAAATTTATAAAAGAAAATATTCTATTTAGAGAAAATTTATCGAAAATTTCCTGCCTTTTAAATTATTAAATTTTATTAACAAAATTAAAAAATTTTAAATTGATGTAAATCTTTAAACAAATATTTCTAAAGCAATAATTTTTGCTAAATCACGTTTATGTTTTTAAGTCTTATTTGGAAAAGCGTACCATGTATTATGATGCAGTTTTGTATGAACATATTCTTCCTTATTTCGTTATGGCGATTATTGTGATTAAGTTGTCGCAGTTAAGCAGTTAGTTCCAGTTTTATAATTTCATTCTTACAAGTCAACTTATAAATTGTTACAACTTATTTCTTCTTTTCTAGTCAGTTTAAATAAACGTCATTCACTCATGTGTCAATGCTTAAAGTTCTATTATATTTTAAGTATGACTAGCTCTAATGCATTCATGCATTTAATATGGAAAACTAAATATAAATATTGTATGCATAAGTGTTAGAGTGAGCAAAGAAAATAAAATATAAAATTTTCTCTCAAAATAGTTTTAAAGATTTACGTATTTTTATACGATTTGAAATTTTAATACGTCTTTTATAAGTAATAGTCGTTGAAAGATTTTAATTTCGCCTGAATTTAAAAATATTGCATTTTTTGAACACCCTAATTCCTACTAGTTACATGACAATATTTAAAAGCATACAAAATGTGCAAACAACTATTTTATATTTTATATTTTACTATATTTGTACTTTTCTTATATTTATTTTATTACGATTATTTTTTTTTTTTTTTTTTTTTTCTCAACTTATCCATTCATTTTCACATATTTATTTATATTTTTCAACATATTCTTCTTTTCCTGACAGGATTTATATCACGAACAATGTGATAGTGTTTGTATTTTATTCGCTTCAATACCAAACTTTAGTGAGTTCTATGTAGAACTTGAAGGAAATAATGAGGGTGTCGAATGCTTGCGTCTACTCAATGAAATTATAGCAGATTTTGATGAATTGCTAAGTGAAGAACGTTTTCGGTAAGAACTAAATAAAATAAAGAAACAACTAGATTACAATACACTTCAAATAACAAATAAAGTGAAATAAATTTACTTATAACAATTGTTAGCTGTTTACAGTAATTTAATTAATTTTCTCATTTTGTTGCTTCTGTTTATAGATACATTGAGAAAATTAAGAGCACTGGCGCTACTTATATGGCTGCATCCGGTTTAACAGCTCAAACTTGTGATCTGGTGAATTATAAGCATATAACAGCCATGGCGGATTATGCTTTGCAATTGTTTGATAAAATCGAAGAAGTTAATATGCATTCGTTTAATAATTTTCGTATGAGAATTGGTAAGTGAGATAAGAGATTTTATTATTAAAATAAATCATTAAAAATAAATCTGTGGGAATTGAGATTTGTTTAATTGAAATATATTTGTTTGTGTTTTTTTTTTTCATAGGCATCAATATCGGTCCTGTTGTGGCGGGGGTTATAGGAGCTCGTAAGCCTCAGTATGATATCTGGGGTAATGCAGTAAATGTGGCCTCAAGAATGGACTCAACGGGTTTAGTCGATCATATACAAGTGAGTATAAAGAAACTAAAATACATGATATGAATAAATTAAATATTTAAAGGGACTAAAAATTATCCATACGTTAAAATATCAGATTTGACCTGATGTAAGTAATTCAAAATAAAAATTTATTTAAAAGAAAATTTATTATTCTTGAAACTATTGGGAGTTTTACTATTAGTTCAAAGTAATTTAAATTACTTTGAACTAATTTAAATTAAAAAATAAAATGTATATTTAGAAAAATAGTGGGTATGTTTATATAATCAAGAATTGTAACATTGTTTACATAATTTATATAATTTAGTAATTTTTTTAATTGTTTAAAAAATATATTGTAAGTTTTACATTTATTTACACAGTGCAAAATTTTTTTTAAATTTGTAGTTTAAAGTATTGTTATTTTGGTTTGACTAAACAATAATTTTATCATTGTTTACATAATGTAAATAATGTAATAAATTTTTTTAATTGAATAAAACTAGCTAAAATTTAGAATTACAATTACTTGATATAAACAATTATTGTTTTTATCTGAATTAAAAAGAATTTTTTCGTTCCTTACATAATACATAAAATAATTTTTTGCTAATGTTTACAAAAATAAACAAAAGTTAAAATATTTAAAACTAAGAATATTATTTAAAAACATATATGAGGAATTTCAAAAATTTTTAAAAATGTTGCTATAAATGTTATCATTTTTTCTTTTGCTGACACGAACGTCGATTTGTGGTTTCATTAACCAATATTTTTGCATACAAAATCTGTTCGCGTTAATCATTTTTATCAATGTGCGCAAAAGTTGTAAAGATTAAAAGTTGAACTTAAAAAAAAAAGAGAGAAAAAAAACATAGTGGGTAAAGTCGACTATATGATATCCTACACCATTGTGTACGAGCAAAAACAAATTCGGGAAGAGGACTTATATTACACGTGCGGCCAATTTTACTAAATGTAAAATAAAATATACAAATACAGAACTCTCTGTGGGTGCTTTACATCATAAAATTAAAAAATTGGTAAAATAAATTATTATAGAAAACAGCGACAAACTTGAACGAAAAAAAAACTTGAGTGATATCTCAAACAAAATCGAGATCAAGACAAAAAATGTTTATTCATATTTAACAGAATATTAATACAAAACAATGCGTTGCTACTAACATCTATATGATTTTATGCACTATAGGGCGATTCCTGGAGGTGGGTTTATATGAAAGCTATAGTAAGTTGTGGACAGATTCTCATAAAATTTGACAATGTTGTTTGCACTTACATAAGACTTATTTGTATCGAATATTAACGTGATACTAACATTCGTATGGGATTTATGCACGGGAGCTATGGTCAATTGTGGACCAATATGCATAAAAATTGGATACTGATACTTCTACGAAACTTCTTTGCACCGATTTTCATTAAAATAGACTTATTTTTAAGGCATTTTTTGAGTGTTTAAACTCTATTCCGGAGCGACATTTGTATGGGGGTTAGCTGAAATAATGGACCGATCACAACCAATTTCAAGAGGCTTTGTCCTTGTATTATAAAAGGCCCACGTGTCAAATTTCATTGAATTATCTTTAAAAATGAGACCCGTACTTTTTACACAAAGTTTACATGGAAAGCCAGCCGTCCAGCCAGTCAAACGGATGGACATCGTTAGATCGATTTAAAAAGTGATTCTGTATCAATTAGTATATTTTAAAGGTGAAGTTTTGCGAAATTTTAAAAATATATCTTATTTAGTGATAAGTTTCACATGGAAAATAGTTTCTTCTTATTTTAAAAACGGAACTATAATGCAAAATATTTGGGGTTGATTTGCGAAGGTTAAGAACATGTTTTTGGTTCATGCAATTATAAGTACTTAGTATTAATAAAATAAAATGTATTAATTTGACATCAATATTAAACAAATTTACACTTTGCGGTAATTTTCAGCAAGCGAAATGTGTTTGGAGAAGGATGCCGCTATAGCCGGTACAAATTATGTGTCTTAAATTTTTTCACATTATCAATTTTTACCTTTAAGATGATTCTTTACAGATACTTTTCAATAATCTAAAGTCATATCTGGTCTTAAAGAAATGCGCAACAAAATTTTAAAATTTTGTAAAAATTTTGAAAAGTGCATAAATTTTTTGAATTTTTAGATTTTTTAACGCGAAGTATCATTTATTAAAAAACTCTGTTCACGCGATATTTTGAGTAATTTCTATTAAAGCCCAATTTGTCAGTAGCGAAAAACTTGTATTTTATAAACATTTGCGCCAATTATATGGAAGTTTGTGATGATTGTATCCCATACCTGGTTTCCTGACATCAACAAGATATACCTCAAACTGTAAAGAATCACTTCATCTTTAAAATTATGTTCTCTAAATTTAATGCTCAAATTTTCTATTAAAAAAAACTGTAACATTTAAAAAATCCTCAATTTTTGGTTTAATTTTTTTAGATTATAAAACGATTACTTGTTATACAAAATATGAATTTCCCAAGCTTTGTCTCTCGACTGGTTAATAGTTTGAATCTAAAAATGTAAATTTCCCTTTTTGCATATTTTAGCACAAACACACCTTCGAATATTGGCTACGGGACAAATTATTTATTCAGTTATGACTTTTTAACATCCACAATAGTACAATGTCCTTAGACTTTCTCGCGGCATATTAAACTTTAAATAAGCGTAGTTTTGGTCCAATCAAAAGTATTGACTTCATTCTTTTTGTATATAATTGAGAATTATATCAGCTAAACAGGGAAGAAAATTAAATTCATAGTTTTTCTGACTTTTGTAGTTAAAGAAAAATAGTTTTTTGGAGAAGCTATAAATATTATATATTTTAAGCGATTATTCATCTTATCATTTAAAATGGTAAAATGTAGACAAATTTAAGACTCTTGAAAAAAGAAATTTCAAAATTCCCAAAAACCCGACGAATATTCCAAAAATTTAATTTTTCAGAATTTTGTCCATAAAGTCCACATTTGGTGCAGGTTTGGAAAAAGCCATTGGCAAGCTCTTTGGAACATATACAAGTTTTCGGATCAGTATTTGGTTTGTAGAACTAGCCCTTGGTATTTTAGAATATTTAAGTTAAGATAAAAATTTTGACTTAAAATAGTTCAAATTCATTAGGATCTGTACATAGTCTTTCAGGGTTTTTGTTTTTGTTTTTGATTCTAAAGTTATTTCTATGAAGATACCTTTCAGAAAGGTGTTAAATTATTATATGTTCTTCAATAAATCTCTATTTTTGGCCAAAATCCACAAAAAAATCATAACTTTTCAACTTCAAAATCGTTTATTTTTGAACTCGGAAAAGATATTGACATTTAGTTTTCTCTTTCTTTGTTCGATAGATAATTTTGTTCTTTAACCAATTGGGTAAACAAATTTACAAAATCGGGAAAATTATTGGGATATATATTGAAAAAACTGTACCAAAATTTTGTAAAATTAAAATTAAAAATTCAAGTGCAAATAACTTGAAAACTATAAAAGATAAATAGAACATGTAAGCATGATTTTCATAGGTCTTATCTAGGCCTTTAGGAATGTGTAAAATATTTGAAAACACAAAAATTTGACAAGCAATGTCAGAGGTACTCTGTTTTGAGCCCCAATAGCTCCGCTACTGAAGGGTATGGGGGCCTCCCTTTTAAACTTAAAATATTACACAGCTTTGCTACGCCTGTGTGAAATTTTATGTAAATCCAGACAGCCGATTGGAAGTTAAAGATTTATTTCCAAAAAAAATTCGATTCTGTCCCACTGTGCACTACGTCACTAATACTCATTTAAAAAATTATCTTTGAAATGTAAACATTACAAAATGTTCCCATATTTATTTGACTAAATTAATGTACATATAGCGTTTCCGTTAAGAATTTTTAAAAAGTATCCAAAAAAGGGGATTTCAAGAAAAGGTCCTTAAAATTTGCTTATTTGATAAAAACAAAAACAAAAAAATTGCATTTTAAAAAAGCTATTAAATTTAGTTTTATTAATAACAAAATAGTTTATTTATAAAAAATTTTATTATTGGAAAAATAAAGATTTATTCAAAAAACGAGTTAACATAAAATTCTGTACTTCCTACAAGTCTCCGTCTAACAAATTTAGGACTGACCTTAATTCTGTTGGACAAATTATTTTTCGTTAGTGGTAATTTAAAATAAGACATTCCACCGAGACAGTGCTATGAGCCAATAAGTTAGGATATAAATATTAATCAATTAAATTTTTTAACAGATTTGACATTTGATGCTTTAAATAACTGTTTAAGAACTTTATCATTAGCTTTAGTTTTTAACAGCTTCAGTTCATTTATATTTTCTTCGGAGCCTTGTTTTATACCACTATGTTGTGGAAAAATCGCAAAGAAATTAATTTTTTCGTTGGAATTAATATATAAAAAGGGTCGTAATATTTTGAATCACTGATTATTTCGCCACTTAGTTCCATTTTAAAAAAGGGGCCAAAAAAATGGCCAGGTGGTTAAAAAAGGGGCAATTGGCTACTAAAGTCGCCAAACTATAACGCTGTGTGTATACGTACATTACTTTGTAATTCAATGTTTATTATATTTAAGTTTCATATGAAATTCTTTACTTATTTAAAATAATTTTCTTTACTTTTTCTCTATTTTTATCTTATTTCTTATATCACGTACCATCTCACATACACACACATGATTGCACACAAAAGGTCACCGAAGAAACTTATCAAATTTTAAAGCCACGTGGGTATGAATTGACATGTCGAGGCAGTGTTAATGTCAAAGGCAAAGGATCCATGATCACGTATTTTCTTAAGGGTAAATTACCTGAAGATAAAATACAAAATCAATCATCACTACCGGCTGAAATTATAATGGAAACAAAAACGGAAGAGAATGAAACAAATCCAAATGGAGATATTATTAATTCGGAGACTAACACCAAAGAGAATAAATGTCCAATCGAGATGTTAACACTATCAAAACAAGTTAGCAGTAATTTAACAGAATCTGAAGATTTATCACCCGATATTGATCTTAATTCAAATATGAGCAATTTAACAGCACAACGACGTAAATCATTGTGTAGACAACACAATATTTCTTCCTCATTCGGTACAACGGTGAGCTCGAATACCTCGGTGACGCCTTGTATATCGAATAGTTCAAGTATTATAACTATAGGCACTTTGCCGACCATAGCCAAAAATCATTCCTCTTCCACTGAAAACACCTCCGAGGGTAATAGTACAATGAGCAAAACAAATTTCCTGCCACGAACAGCTCTAGGTGAACTGAAAGATATTGAGACGGAGAGTGATAAGGGTACGCATAAAAATTCTATAGAAAATTTAGAAATATTACTCAAAAATAATATAAGCCTCTCAGATCTTAATAACAAACAACAACTGAACCTAAGGACTAATGAGGCAACAAGAAATCCCTTCAAAAAAACCAGTGAACCGAGTACAGCAGTCAATTTTAGAAGTGAAACAGTAGCAAAAAGAAAACATCGATCTGTTACCACCATCACGTCAGTATCGACAACAAGTAGTGGTAGTAGTAGCAATAAACATTCATCTTCATCACCCCAACGTTATTCGGATACAACGCATTTATTGAAGGATTCTTTAGCATTGACCCCGCCACAATCTCCTACACCATTAAACGATACTAACGATACATTTGAAACACCATGCGAACTAACATTCTCCTCTCAATCATGTACCACCTCACCTGACACCAAAGCCATATGGTTAAATTTAAAACCTCATCATCAACATCTAAAACAAAATCATCAAAATCACAAAAACAATTATCATACAACTATGAAAACATCACAATCCTTAAGTCCTCTTGGTCTCTATACTGAAGTTATTAATATACCCAACTCACGTAGTATGATTGTTATAAAAACAACAACAGCAGAAGCCAATTCAACAACAATTCCTGAAGACTCTAAAGCTGCTACAATAGCAGCTGTAACAACAGTAGCCTCTCCAGATTCATCACACAACAATAATAATTCCATAAACTCTTCTGTACCATTAACCGATGTAGTAAGTACTTAAAGGACTTTGGATCTTAAAGTAAGTTTATTCCATTATAGTTTTATTTTCTCAAAAAAAATACTAAAATATTTTTAGAACTCAGTTCCTATTTATGAAACTGTAAATATTCATAGCTATACTAACATTTTAGTTTTTACATGTTCATAAGTATGTATGTAGTTGTATAGTTATAAATGTGGGCATGTAAGTATCTATCACTATTTGTATTTTATGTAATATTATGTAAGTAGCGTTTAATAAAAAAAAAAAAAAAAAAAAAATAACACATCACTTAACAAGGGGGCAATTGCAGGTATTAAATCTAGATAACATTTTTTTATATTGTTAAGCAGAAGGAAAACGTACAAAAATATAAAAAACAGCATTGGGAAAAATTATTGTTTATATGAAATTATTGAGGGTTTAGTTTTTTAATAAGGCCTGCAAAAATTAAGGAATTTCAAAGTCATTAAATAACTATGTCGAAGTATTTAAGACCAAAGGTCGCCTTATTCGGAACCTTATACTAAATATTTACATTTTCTGTAGATAACAGGGGAAATTGAATAGAGAGCTTATTTTCCATCGGAACAGAATGGTAATACTATAAAATTTTCTGCTCATTATGATAACTTCTAAAAGGAGTTCTGTTCTGTAATGTGGTATATAACTAAATTTTCGTAATCCTGTGGATAGCAGTTTTTACAGATCCAACAGTCGTTTGTTAAATCTGCATTCTACATGAATCCACTTATTTAGCAAAACAATTACCCGAATGTTCCGCAAAAAAGATTTGCTCTCAGCTAGAAATTATGAACGTTGCAATAAGATTTGCAACATTTCCAATAAGCTTAAATACTGTTATAATAACAGCTTAACTTATTTTAGCTTATTAACTTATTAAATTTTTACGCAATTTTACATACCTACACGTTCAAAAACTTATCAGGTAAATGTAGAAGCTTTACTAGACAGGGTATATCGCCTCACTTGTATTTCAATTACTAGCGCCTTACCTGTCCTGATAAAATTACCAGGTATATGCAGGGGACCTGGTTGAGCATATACCGATATTTAACTATCCCCTTCTAATCTTATGTTGCCGTCTCTAGTACAACATAAGCCCAAACAGGGATCTATGGAAGAACCCACATTAATGTCATGAAAATGTAGAGGCGATTCTAAACAGACGAATGGTGACGCCAGTGTTGATCTAAATGCCTCATCTTTCCAAGAGTATTATCAACGGGTAAATGTCCTTTAATCTTTACGATATCTTCATTTGCGCCAGGGAGTGCTTGACGAGAGGGTTGATGGGTCGGTCTAAGAATTTTTGTCATGTCTGACAGCCAAGTTATCAGGCCATATCCTTTAACGAGGTTAGGTCGATGGTAGTTCAGGACTGTGCCACGGTTCTCGGAGCATACAACAAATCAACATTATGCCAGCTACCTGGTCATGAGGGCCTTCTGGGAAGTGGACGGCCGGACCTTATATGTAGTAGTTCAATTGAGCTATTCACTCAACTGAGCAAAGTGAATCGTTCATCTTTCTGAGCGCTTTCTGCTCAACACTGAGTTGTTGCAAAATGTATGAGTAATTTTCTTTTGCGCTCATTTCACTTTGACATTCCGTTCCTACATTTGAAAAGTTGCATATAAAGAGACCCATTCAACGTTTAGGCTATTAATTTTTGTATGCTAGTAAAAAGCAGAAATGTTTTTCAGTAAACATACATGTTGAACTAGATCGCTCTTTTTGCTCATTCGCAAAAGTGTACTTTTAATGAAACAACTAATTATTGGAAATTTTTACCAAAAATCATTTGCATAACTAGCTTTTTCACTTAAACTGAGCGAATGAACTAAAAGAGCGAATTAGTTCAATTTATTGAGCTGAGCTAAAAGGAGCATTCTATTCATTGAGCTAATAAACTCAACTCTACTCCAAAAGACGTTTATGGTCGCTCACCTGCTATAACTGTCAGCTTCATCCATTGTTTCAAACTATTTTGGTGAACCTGTTCAAAAGAATATTTATCAATTTTTCTATAAGGGAGGCCATTCAACAATTCTTTTAAATTAAACAATATTTTTTAAATTTATTTTGCTCTAAAAACTGGCATTAATTTACGTCATTTTGATTCTGACTGTCACTTATTTTTTGGTAAGTGAATTTCCGTTGTGATCGAAAACAGTGATAATACTCTATCCACAGAGTAAATTCGCCGGTATCTAAAAAAAACCCCCGATCATATGACTATTAAAAATGTCAAGTTTGGTGAAGGAGAGGTCATCAATTAAAGAAAAGAAAAAATATTATTTCGTTTTCAACATCTTCAAGATTTTCAAGGCCGCCTTTCTGCCCTTCCCTTTTATCCAAGAATTATACTTATGAAAAATGATGTTATGAGTTACGATGTACTTTGCGATATTAAAGGAGAGCCACCTCAACAATTACACATCAACCATATATTAATTTGCATGCCTCCAGAATAGCAAATATTTCAGCCTGAAATACATTGCATTTATTCGGAAAACTATTTGAGATATTTATCTCAATTTCTACAGAGAAATCGCTAAAAATTCTTATGTGGCAGCATATCATTCAGTGCCCCTTGATGGACTAGTTCTTAGTACGTCTGTAATTCCAATCCATTCAAACGAAATAGAATTTCTCTAGAGCTCTTTAATGCATTTCGACATCTTAGCAATTCTCCATTCTATAAGTCCAAATAATTTCCAAGTAATCACAAATCTTCAATATTTGAAAAAAAATATTTCTTTTTTTCAAATATATATAATATTGTTACGAAAAATTATTTTATAAGTTTATAATAACGATTTTGAAATTTTCTGATTTATAGCGTGTTGGAGGCTTCGAGTTTGTATCGTCTGTTTATTTGAATTTGAATGAATTATCTTAGTTTTGATTTGTCTTGGTTATCTAGAAGAGTTCTGCTCACTATAATTATAATTTGTTTGGTTGCTTGTGTATTGGTGAAAGGCTTGTATTTTATGGGTTGTTATAAGTTGTTGTTTGTGTGTTGTGTGGATAGTGATTGTAATTAATAGGCTGTTATGCTGTTATTGGGATTACAGGAAGATTGGAAATAGTAATTATTAGCTTATTGACTAGTATATAAGCGGAGTAGAAGTAAATGTAATCAGTCAATTGTAAGTAAATCGTTAAATTGTAGTTCAGTAGTAAAGTAAAGTTCAATAGTCATTGCAGTTCAGTTGTATAATATAACGGATATTTTTTAAAGATTAAATAAAGAGCTGTATTTGGATTTAAAAGCAAACTGTACTGATGTCCAGTGTTGCCAGTTTAGCCTTTATAAAGCTAAATCTAGCCTTCTTATTTTGATTTTAGCCTCTAATTTTTCGTTTTAGCTTCTAGGCTTTTTAGATTTTTAAAATTGCCTTAAAAAGTCTAAAATGTTAGTATTTCAACAGCTAAGAAAAAATTTCTTATCAGCTATTACTAATTTCATTTTTACCATTTTTTTAAGCATTTTTGTATACTTATTCGTACAAAAAAAAATATATTTACCGGTACTAGGGGGAATTGAACTTAAACTGGCAAACGATTTCTTGATATTAAACTATCTTGGAAGAGGAATACACAGGAAAGGCTTTAAAGAGGACGCAACGCCTACTACACATGCAGGAACTCCATAGGTAAGAATTGGAGCCTCAAACCGATTGTAGTAAATTGGATTTACACATCGGTAGTGAGACCATTTCTGACGTATGGATGTCTAATCTGGTGGGAGGCAATGAGAATAGGAAGTCGTAGGAATTTTTTGTCTAAGGCCCAGAGATGTGCTTCGACTAGCATCATAGGTGCCATAAGAAGCTCACCTTAGGTGGCACTTGACGTCATTATGATCTCCTACCCATTGAGGTGTGCGTGATGGGAATGGCTGCAAGGATCCTGCTTACACTTAGTGTACTAGAACTTATAGGATCAATCAAAATAATATATCCCAAACTTCTAAACTAAATCAACCTCGGTAGACATGCCCTGGCTCCCTTCTGGTCCACGGATTATATGTGCACGGAGTTTGATTTCGAGGAAAATTCTACACTGATTATCCCAAATAGGGACCAATGATCAGGTAAGGACCATTCAATGGAGTACCGGTATTCACTGATGGATCCAAAATGGATATAGGCACTGGTGCAGGTGTTTATCTGTTTGAAGAGAACGTCAGGGAATCGTATAGGCTCTCGGATAGTTGCAGTGTGTTCCAGGCAGAAATTCTAGGTATTCTTAGGGCCACGGAATTGATAGCAAGGAACATTAAAGGGAATACAGAGGTAACTCTGTATGTAGATAGCCAGGCGGCGCTAAAGTCCCTGAAAGGACATTTTGTCAAGTCTAGGTTAGTTAGCGACAGTAAGAAGGCTCTTAGGAGATTGATGAGCAATTATCATATTAGACTCTGCTGGGTGCCGGGTCATTGCGAGATAACTTGCAATAAGGTAGCTGATAAATTAGCTAGGAACGGCTCAGCTTTGGATAGTGCTATAAGTGAAAGTGGTGTGAGACCACCTCTAGGCTTTTACTTCAGGTTGATTAGAGAGAGAGCGAACTGCAGATTATCAAGGATCCTGTGGCCTAAACTTGATACAGCAGATACAAATAATTTTATTTATTTGAAATTCTTGTAAAAGCAAAAAATCACACACAAATTTAGAAATGAATTATAGCTTAAAAATGACGAAAAATTACTTAAAACTTTTGGTAATTTTTCATATGAAATATAACCTAAATTTTTTTGGGAATTTTTTGGCCTATTTTTCAATGGGTGATTTTGATGGCAGCTGTTCTATGTTTTTTTTATAATTTTTTTTTTTTTCAATGTCTTTCAAAAATATCTAATGAGAACTAATGAAAACGAAAAAAATAACTTTTGAATTAAAGGAAAAATTGTAACTTTTTTCTGGCCTTATCTTTTGGGACGTTTAGTGCATTTTTTGACCTTTTTATAACTTCAATTTAGCCTCTTTGTAAAAAAACCTCCGGTTTATTTAAAGAAATAAACGTATCTAAAACTACAAAAAAAATATTAAATTTGTTATTATTTATTTAATTAATATTTACTATAAAAGAAATATATTTATGTTTCTTAGTGAATAAATACAGGACAGAGTAAAAAATTAAAAATCTAATTTTCAAATCTTCCATATATATAAAATTCTCGTGTCACGGTGTTTGTAATTGAACTCCTCCGAAACGGCTCGACTAATTTTTATGAAATTTTGTATGTATATTTGTTATGTGTGAGAATAGGTCATAAAGTATACTTCTTATTGCTAAAGGGCGTAAAATAGGACACAAGGGGTAAAAGCTCCCCCTCCCTATATCTTCTTAAGTAACAAACCGATTTTCTTGGAATTTGGCAGGCAAATAATGTAACATCTGGAAGGAACCAAAACCTCTAATTTTTATTGTTTAGGACGGGGCAAGAAGGATAAAAGCTTCCCCTACCCACGTCTTCTTAATTAATTATCCGATGATAGTTTCAAGCCTTGAAGAACTAATTGCAAAAATGATAAAAGCACGCCCACCCATTCCCACACATTTACAATACATTTGTTATTTTTTAATTAAAAACAAAAATATTGACTAAAAATAAGTTATATGTAAAACAACATTTGCCGAGTTAGCAAGTTTTACTATAATTTTTCCCTTTGCTGTTTCTTGCATACTTTTGCATGTTTTTATTGAAATAGGTGCACATAGCACACATACGAGTAATAGAAAGGTTTAAGAATAGAAACTACTATATATATATTATGTATGTATAAAAAGCTGCAATAATTTTTGTAAAATATTTTGCCAAAGTAGAGATTTTTTAATTTAACTCAACAACAGAAATTCTTTCGTAAGTAAGCAGGTTATTTTAAAGATGGAATACAACTAAAACTAAAACTTATGTACATTTTGTATATTTAATATAAATGTATAATTTTTAAGTACATATCTTCACCTAAAATGCAAAAGGTCCAATCAATACTAAAACCTTACAGTAGAGATACAAATGAAATGAAACTATTTTGGGCCGAAAAAACGATTTAATTTCATCTCAAAAAAAAAAACATTTAGAATTGTAAAATAATATTTGCCTACATCTTTTTACTGGCCAGAAATAAATATAATTTTTTGTTAGATCCTTTGGAATTTCTTTATTAAAATCGATATTTTTGTTAACAGAAGTATAAAAATGTGTGGTATTATGTATTCTAATGCAACATTATTATTATCAATCAAAAAAACCAATTTTGAATTTTTTGGTTCTTTGGCCATTTTGCATTTTAGGTGACGATATAATATCTACTTAACATTAAAATTGAAAGCACTGTGAATATTTGCAAAAGTGCATAGTGGAATTATATTAAATTTGAAATCGGTTTATAAATTAGGAAAAACAAATTGGTTTCATTTTTTATATTTATTAAAAGCAAATTATACAATAGCTTGAGTTTATTAGAATAAAAGGGCACAATTATTAGGAAAGTTAAATACAACATATGAAGTAGATACATAACATAAGAAATTTATTATAAAAATATAAAAATTGTTTTCCTCCTTAAAAAAAAGAAAAATAAGTGAAATAGGAAACCAATCTGCTTTCAATTTTTTCTATCATATATTGGATTTTCATAACACCATAACACTGAAATTATTAAGCGAAAAAAAAATGAAATTAAGATAACTTGTAGGTAATTTTAGTTGACATCGATAGTCGACAGACGATTTACACTAGTGCGACCACCTTATTAAGGAAGTCGTATTAGCCACGCTCATAAAAGAAAAAAATTGAAAGATTTTTGTTTAACATGTCAATTTTCATCTAGTCCACCTATTTTCTTTTTAAGGACCAGTATTACAATAACAACTTATATAAGTTATTAACAGGGCAACCAAAAATATGCAAAATCATATTTTTCCTGGGTTTGAAATGAACCAAACTGTTACTTATTTATCCGTTACAGAAAATGGTAAGAATTTTAGCATCGATTCTTTACAGCATATTTTGTCATATTTTCATAGAAAATCCTTATTTTAGAGAATATTTTGGAAACTTAAATGCATATTTTATACTTAAGACCATAATTTTACATATATTACACTCAAAAGCATAATTTTACATATTTTACACTTAAGAGAAACATTTTGCTTATTTTATATCCAATAGAATTTGTTTTAAATAATTTGCGCTTAGTAAAATTTTTATTTTACTGTCACATATATTTTTCATATCGGATTGCCTAATAATTTTCATTTTATAAATTGATGGAAATTTTGTAATTTCCTTATTCAAAGTATTAGTTTTGAACATTTTTAAGAGCAAAAATAAAATTAGCAATTGCTAATAAAAGTCAAATTATTTTGAGCCCAAAAAAATAATAATAATTTGATGAGCATAGGTTTTAATTTTAAATGCATATTATCCGATTTTAAGAACACTTTATATGCGCATAAAACAGTTTTTTTTTAGAACTTATTTTTGGTTACCCTGGTTAATACTATATGTTTTAACCCCAAATCGGTTTCAAAATTATTGCAAAATTGTATTAATATTTTGTAATTTATTTTATTTTATGTATATAAAAATTGTCTACGAACATCAAAATTAAATACTTAAAAAAACTTTGGGTTGGTACATATTTATACATCTGTAATGTGTGTTGAACAAATGGATATAGTATTGATTTAGTGAAAGAATTTATTTATTAGTATTTTGAAATTACAACAAATTTTAATTATTTAATTATTTAAAAGCAATTAGAAAATTAAATTTTCGTTGACATATTTCAGAAGAACTTCAAGCTTTAATATTTATACCGCGGACGAGTTATTTAGGGCCTGATCAAGTTAAACAAATAAATTGTATGACTAGAAAATTTGTATAAAAATTACTCAAAAAATTTTTAAAGCTGAGTGATTTTTATGCAAATTTTTGAGTAACATGATTTATCCCTTTAACTGAATCAGGCTCTTAAAAAATTTTTTTATACCCCAGGTATAAAGGGCATATATAAATTTGTCATTCCGTTTGTAATTTCCACAATTTTCGTTGGAGAGCAAAAAAGTTAATATTTCTGGATTCTTATAAGAAGTGATGTTGATAGGATGATGTCCATCCGTTTGTCGTTTGAAATGGTTTTGTGAAGCCCACCGAAACTGCCATATATAATATATATAACAAACGATTGAAAACCCTTTCAAGAATTTTGCTATTGAACTCTGCTAGATAGCTTCATAAATGACGGAGATATGTCCAAAAAAAACATTTTTTTAAACCGGTTTTCGATTTTCTGAAGCCTCTGCATAAGCTTGAAACTTCGTTTTTGCAAAG
The DNA here is from genome assembly GCA_932274085.1 of Protocalliphora azurea. Lineage (NCBI taxonomy): Eukaryota > Metazoa > Arthropoda > Insecta > Diptera > Calliphoridae > Protocalliphora > Protocalliphora azurea. The sequence goes on along the minus strand of OW026522.1, from coordinate 109,462,522 downwards.
GATATTTGGATTTGGATTTTTCTGAAATTGTATGCTGCAGATCGGTTTAATAATAACCAAGATATCAGACAAAATACATTTTTAATTTTTGAAGCCCTTGTTTAAGCTTTGGATATCGTTTTTTTATAAAGATTGGTCATGAAAAAAACTACAAAATTAAAATATACTCACACAACATATATAAAAAGCATTGCAAAGAATTTTAGTGTTGTTGTTTTTTTGTATAAGCAAGTAGAACTTGTTGGTTTTATATACCTACACACAATAATTTTTTATGTAAACTTGGATGTTTTCTAATTGGAAATAGAAGCTTTAAGTGATTCAGTGTTGTCTTTGTTTTTTGTATAAGCATGTATCTAGTAGTCATCAGAAGCTATCAGTGTTTTTAGGAAGCAACGCTTGATAGTTTATTTTTGTGTTTACATTTTTGTAGTTTGGAAAAAAATGTAGATTATTTTTATAAGTACAAATGTAAACATATCAGAGCATACCTTAAGGCGTAAATTTTATTATTTATTGATGAAGGGGTAAGGTGTATAAAAGATTCGGCACAGCCGAATATATATATATATATATTATTTATTAACATAAAGGGCGGAATAATCACAAGGCGAGATAATTTTATTGTTTTATTTCAAACGCCGATCAATGACATTACGTGTGTAATATGGCATCGCTGATATGGTCTCCCGGGTTTAAAAGATACAATAATCGGTGTCTCTTGCTCATAGATCAGCCTAAATTTGAGCGATCATGATGATGATTATTTTAGCCTTGAGGTCATTTATTGGTATACATAAAAATTATATCTTAAGGAAACAGAACAAGAATAAGTCCAACAACATAAAATCGTATTCATGCCCTAAAATCACCCTTGCGGAATGACAGCTGTAGTCATCGTGGCTCCAATTGTGGTTACATATCATTCACTATCAAATCATGCAATTGAGGTTAACGTATTAATTGCAAAAAAATTTGCTTACAGAAGTAGCTGTTCATTTAATAATGATATTTTTGGTGAAATCGTTGTCGACTTGCAACTGATCCAGAACGCAATCAGCAAATACACAGCTTGAATATAATCGTCTCCTTCATCTCCTATGATATAGTCCACCAGTCCTAACTGGTGTTGTCAGATTTTTTTGAGCGTTTGTCGCCACATTGTTAATTAAAAATAGCCAAAAATAGCCAAATTAAAATTTTATTATTTTTTTTTAGGAAAAAAAATAAAAAATTTATAAATAAAGTTTAAAGTGTCGTATAATTTTTAGTGAATCAAATTTCGTATAAGTGAAAAATGTAAATTTAACTTCAACAACGCCAATGATAATTGTAGTAGTTAATTGTAGCTGAATAAAAAATTAAATAGTAATTTAAAATATAATATAATATCGCCATTTTAGGGCAACAACTTTAAAATTTTATTGATATTTATTAAAAATAAAATAATAATCAGCCTAACCATAAAAGCTAAAAAGTCGACTATTGTTTTAAATTTCTTATCATAAAACATTTTTCAAACTAAATTTTAAGGCCTGGTATTATACTGCTCACTTAGTGATAAAATCGTACTTAAGATCTTAAGATTGTTTTATGATTTAAAACTTAAAGCTATATTCACATTTGGCAAATATTTGATCAAAATTGCGTGACAACTAGTTTTACAAAAATATTGTTTGCTGTTGTTTGATATTTTGTTAGAGAAAACAGCGTCAAACAAAATTCGATAAAATGTCAGCTATGATTAGTGATAAGTAAAAAATATTTTCCCATTAAAAAAAAACAAATCTTTTATATAGTGGTTATGTCATTTTGGTCAAATATTTTACTAGTGCGAACGTACCTTAAGTATTCTTTTTCCATCCCTCAAGTTTTTCCCTAGAATGAAAATTATTCGAAGTGTAAAAAAATGTTTGTTGAAAATAAAATTAATAAAAATACAAAATCTAACAAAATTGTTTTAAATTTTGAAAATTGTTTGAATTTCAAAATGCGCTATAATATTTTCTTTGTGGTTATATTTTCTTTGCTTAAGATTTCTTCACATCTTTCAAGTTATTGATTTTTTTTTTTTAATTGTTGTTTTTTCTATTTATTTTTGGTGGCACATTAGGGTGGAATCAAAAAACGTTTTGCCCAAAAAAGTAGCTCTGATATTTATAGTGACTTTTTGGCATTACCATAAGCTTACATAAGTAATATAAAACATTTTAAGATTTTCAATTGAAGACAAATATTTGGAAAGTTAGGACCACCCTATTTTAAATATATAAAAACTCAAAATTTTTTGTTTATTTTCTTGTTAACTTAAATTCTAAACCATAAAACGAAACATTGCCTAAGTGTGAGCTTTGACATGTTTAACATGTTTCTTAACTAAGTTTGCACTTAAGTATACACTAAGGGAAAAGTATAAAACCGAGCCTAAAACTTCGTTTTAAATTTAAAAAGGAACGTTTTTATTTTTTATTGTTTTGAAAACTTATGAATATTTTGTTTTTATAATTTTTTGTATTTTTTTTTTTTTTTTTTTTTGTTATATTTCTATTCATTGAAAAATATTTTCAAATTTTTTAATGTATGAGTTTTAAAGAGCTTTTAAAACAGTTTGTTTTTTAATATTTCTTGTAGTGCATTTACCCTTAGCTTAAAATCTAGTACAAATGAGTTTTCGATTTAAAAAAAATATATACCGTTTACATACATACTTTTGAAGCTTTGGTAGATTTTATTTGACATTTGAATAACAACTCAAATTTCACACAATCACTAAAACATTTTATATGTGTTCAATGTTTAACGGAATTTTTCATTTTTTAATTTTTAACTTATTTATGTACAATTTCAAATTAAAATTTAGTTCTTAATTGTTATATTTTTAATTTAGAAATATTTATTAAAACGCAAATGAACATTAGAACATTGTTGCATTATACTAATACACTTAAAGAAAATCAATGTTGGATAACGACATTTTCCAAAATCTAATTAAATATTATTATAGCACATTTACATATGCACAAAGTAAATAAGATTTCACTTCAAATCTACTTAATTTTATAAGATTTTAGTTAGATTTTCCATACAAATCAAAATCTAGTTTCAAAACAGATTTTATAAAAATCTAATCAAATTTAATTAGATTTTGAAAAATGTCATTATCCAACACTATTTTTCTTTGAGTGTATTACCCCTAGTCTAAACGTAGACATTTTTATGATGGCAATTGTAAAATTATATTTCCCTCTTTAAAATGTTAGGTGTGGAAAAATAAGAAATCTATTTCGCAATAAATGTTTCAGCACAAAGTTGAGCAATAATATTTAACATAAGCTGTCAAATTTAATGCTATTTTTTTAATATTTTGCTCTTTTTAACAAAAACAAGTTGCAAAATGAATGAATATTATTTTAGAAAGACAAAGAAAAAACAAAAACGGAAAAAATTAAAATTTTCGTTAAAAAAAGACAATTTATGTACATGTTCTCTACCCCTTATCATAAAGATGGAATAAAAATGTGTTTACGTTATTGAGCCGACGTTATTTCTTATGTTAAGAAATAAAAATGTTTTCGTGTGAACGTAGAGTTAGAGAAATGCAACAAATATGAGCTGTGTAGAAAAGGCATTATCTTGCCAACAGTACAAATTAAATATTTAGTTGGTTTATAAAATGTTTAAATTAAAAACGAAAAATGCATAATTTAAACAAATAAATTGAGTCGCAAAGCAGCTCTGGATAGATAAACAGCTACCGTGTCATCGTCGTCATTATCGCTTAAGAGCGATCAGGCTGTACTTTATTTTTTTTTTTGCCTTCGAGAGCTCTTCGTGTCACTCTCGCATTGGCTTAATGTTATAGGCATCATATAAAGGTACCACGTTACGGTTCTTCGAGGCTTTGCATTAGCTTCATGCTTTTAATTTGAAATTTTAAAAATTCTACACAGATATCTGGTGAAGTACCAAGAAAATTCAATCATTTTCATTTTGATTGAATTTGGTTATTTTGAATTCATTTGTTGCATTGGCTCTCCGAAATCGGGGAAATTCTTGTGGGTCTTTCCACAAACGGAGTAAGTCTTCTTAGAATATTGGACGTTGCAAAAAATGTTGTTGTATTTTCTGGAGAAATGGTTGCAGGTATAATTTTTCTTTAAGTGTATCTTCATTTTCCGTTTCCGCTTTACGTTTTCTATTGAGATTTTTTCTTTGCTTCGAAGTCGAATTCGGGTATTCCGGCTTCCTGCGTGAAGGTGTGGTTCGAAGACAGTTTTCGGAGGAGGGTTCTTAGGCGTTTTTGCCGTAATTTGTGATGGTGTTAATGATTGTTCCGCAGCCAAATAATTTCTCTTCAATGGTCAAACAAACAAATAAATAAACAAATAAATTAAAGAACATAAATTTTATTTAATAATTTCTAATTTTAAAACTATTTGTGTTTTTGGCTTTTGATAATGTATTTGTGCGGTTGCCATACAAAATGAAATCTCATTTGAATATGTAAATGTGCATTTAGATTTTGGTAAAATCTCATTACAAACTAGATTTTGATCTATATGAAAAATCGAATTAAAATCAAATAAAATTGTGTAGATTTTGATTGAAATCTAATTTTAATTCAAAATTTTGTGCAAATGTAAATGGGCTAATAAAGTAAATAAAATAAAATGAATTTTAACATAACTTAAATTTTAAATGTCTTGTATTGTTAGACTGATAATACTAAAAGTTACTACTTTTAATTATTTTGTTGTTTATTTTTTTTATTATTATTTATTTTTTTCCCCTGCTGTCTTGATTTTAAGCGTCCAATTTGATTTAATTTTATACACCATCCAGCAAAGTAAGGCGAAGTACATACGTTTTATTAATTAAAATTTTCACCACTTCATTAGAACTAAGTGTATATTTTACACTTCCAAAATTTAAAAAAAAAAATGTTTTTTAGAATTTTATGCATTCGAGCTTAAGTTTAAGTTTGTAAAAGTTTTATTGGACACTCGGCAAAATATAATAAATTTTCTAGTCAGCTACGACTGTCATCAGCACTCTTCAACGTTTTCTGTCAACATCATCTATTTAACTCACAACTTTTCGGGAAATAGAATCTGCGACTTTTTTCCATATATGTTATTAAGTTAGACGAATTGTTTTTAGTATAAAATAAAAAAGAGCCCACAAAAGTATATATTTAATATTTGATATTATTAATATTTGATATATTTAAAAATTAATATCAACATTTAATGTGAAGAACTTCAAAGCTAGTGAATTAGAATTAAAAAATAACATTCTTTCACTGACAACTATTTGTTAGCTCTTTTTCTTTTCTTTTTTCAGCACTAAGTTTTTCCTTCCAATAACAAGACTCTGTTATAATCATTGCTTTTGAAGCATTTGTTGGATGCTTATAGTACTTATTGGAAACATATTTCATTCAAACTTTTTTAAGACATTGGTCCAATATATAATAATAAAAATATATTATATATAAGTAATATATTTTAACGATGTATACTTTATTCTCAAAAATGTATAGAATCAGTTTCTTTGAATCTAAAATGAAATACTTAACTTAAAAATGTATACAGTATTGAGCATAAAAAATGCAACGCTATGTGATGTGATCTTTGTTCGCACATATCATGCTTATAGCGTAATCCGATGTAAAAATATTATTGCAATTTATTATTTGTGACCATAGACTCTAGTTTTATACATTTCTTTTTTTCGAATATTTTTGTACGTAAGGAAAATGATTAAACGTTTAGTAAAAGCAACATGATTTTTTTTTTTTAATTTTGATCAAAATCGTTATTGGAAAAGTTTGGAAACTACAGTATTGTTGAATGCCATGATTTGGTATTCTTTCCTATAGACTTAAATACATGAAATCTACAGATAATATAAATATTAGCATATAATCAAACTTTCTATTATATGTTGCTATTTTTCTTAACTATTTTGGAAAATTTTCGATAGAGATAGATGGATATTTTTGGAATTATTATTTATTTTTTATTAGTTTGAAGTCTTTCAAAAATTTTCTGTAAAAAGCGTTCAAATATTCATGATAGTTTGGCTTAATTTGATAATTCATAATGGTATAAGAGCTTTGCACCAAAACAATGCGACCATATTCAATCGTTATTGTAATGGAATCAACAGCTAAATATAACATTTTCGCAATGATATGATAATGTTTAATACCTAATAATGCAATAATGTTCAAATATCCCTTGATTTTGGTTTTGGAACAAATTCTAAGACAAGAAAAGACAATTAGGAATTATACCTATTTGGGCACTCTTCCTATGTCAAATAATTAAAATTTCATCTTTCTTGGTTATTAAGCTGTTGCTATTGGAAATTTCTGCTATTGGAAATTAATATTTAAGGAAATATGTCTATCTAGACAGTCTAAATTTGAAACACATGCGTTTAGAGTCAAATTAATTCCAGTTGTTGTAATAGAATCTCATTTCCATTCAACAATACTCTTTAAAATAATAAATGACCTGCCTCCAAAAGTAAGGTTGCTACTTTGATTTTAGTAAATAATATGGTTTCTCGTTACCATATTAATATCATTAAAATAACGATTGGTGACCGTAGTAGCTTTAAATGGCCACATGTGTTCATTCGAGTAATATTAATATCTTTTATAAATTTTTTCGCACATGATCATTTCAATATTGAGTATCCAAAATAATTTTTATATTTCCTCATATTAGAACTACACATCAATATTATTTCAGTACCATTATCATAATGTTATTCTTAAACATTTCTAAATTCTTAAAAAGTATGGAGAAAGAGTATTTTTTTTAATACCATGAATAGCCTTTACAAATTGAGCTTAAATTTATGTATATTGATAGTTCCACTACTACTAACCTTTTGGAATTCACAACCACAGTTATAACTGACACAGTTATACAGATTTCGGTAAAGCTTTCGATAAAGTAAATCAAATTGGATAAACTCAAATTTTCTCCTGTTTTCCTTAAATGAATTTCTTCATATTTTAAAAATAGATACCAATGTGTATTGTTTAGAGAAAGTACATCGAAAATCATTCCTGTTTTATCCGGTGTTCCGCAAGGTAATCATCTCGGGCCCTTATTATTCCTGATATTTATAAATGATTTACCATCATGCATTAAGAATTCTAGAATATTAATGTATGCTGAGGATGTAAAACTATTCCATAGCTTTAACTATTCCTATCATCATACACCAGATCCAATCAGATCTGGTGTATGATGAATTTAATGGATCTGAATTTAAGAAAGTGTAAACACATAATATTCTGCAGAAGAAGTCCAGCACTCCTTAGATACACAATAAATGAATATTAATTTGATCTAGTCAAAGAATTTCTTGATCTGGGTGTGTTGCTTGATTGTAAACTATCCCTTAATTCCCACAAATGGTTAATAAAGCAAAAGGTGTTCTAGGTTTCCTCAAGCGTTGGGGAAGAGAGTTTAATGATCCTTACATTTCCAAGGAATTATTTATATCTCTCGTAAGACCAATAATGGCATATGCTTCCGTGGTATGGGATCCTCAATACGAAGTTCATATAAAGAAAATTGAATCGGTCCAGAAACAATTTCTCTTATTTTGTCTTTGTAATCTTCCATGGAATTCTAATACTAATTTACCATCATAAGAAAGTCGATTATAGCTTATTGATCTCCCTACTCTTGAAAGTAGAAGAAAATATATGAATATTTAATTTATAATTAATTTAGTAAACGGTTTAATTAATTCTGAGTTCCTGCTAGTAAGATCTAATTCGTAATTCCAAATCGTCCTAGTAGAAATTATACTAAATTAAAAAATCAAATATTTTCGAACCAATTATGCCAACTTTGATCCCATGAGACGTATATGCAATCAATTCAACAGTTTTTATCCATATATTGATTTTTCAGTAAATCCAATCCGCATTAAGAGGAGTATTTTTATTTTAGTTAAATAATAAGACTTTATTATTGAATGATTATGAAAAACGTTTTATTATAAATAGCTTTAAGAATAAGAAATTAAGAAATTTTAATTTCATTGGCTATTAAATAAATAAATTAAAAGAATAAAATAACAGCAAAATTGGCTAATTTAATAACAATATAGCCTTAATCATTGCGATCGAAAATATTTTAGACTAGCGTAGCATTTTTTATGTTCGATACTGTACCTACGTATTTGAATAAATTCACTAGACACATGAAATATTTTATTTTTGAATTATAAATAAAAAAATATAAATCAAATTTATTATAAAAATTTTCAACAGCAGAAATAATTTTTGTTTTTTTCAGGGGCTATAGCATCCCCTAGAAAAGTTGTGTAGCTATGCCAATGGGAAAATTTTTTCATTTTTGAATAGAATTTTGCAACATTTCATAACAAACTTAAAATTATGAAAAAATAACTTTTTTTTTTTTGCCAAATGCACTTTAACTACGAATTGTAATCATTGTGCGACTTTTCAATATACGTTACTAAAATTGTAAAGAATTACATATTTATATATTTTTGTACCAACCTAATGTAAAAATTTTAAGTATTAGTAATTTTAAAATGAGTTTACAAATAAAAATCCTATAAAAATAAATTAAGTTTCAGTCTGGATAAGGACCATAAAATTGAACAAAAAAAAGAATTAATATTTTAAAAAATATGTAAATTTAAATTTATTAAACAAAGACATAATAAAAGTATTTAATGTTAATTACAAAAACACATTCACATAAATCAAATGGTGTAAATACAGGGATAATGAATGTAAAAAAAATATACTCGTAAATTAACTAACTTTATAAATTATATTTAGACAACAAACATAAATAAATATAATAAATATATAAATATAAACTAAACAAAATGAATTTATTTATAGTAATTAAATTAAATAAAATTGCAGTTAATTAAAAACAAAGTTGTAAATGTAAATTAAATTTAAATTGTTAAATATTAAAAGTAAAACAAAAAAAGTCTACAAAAACTTAAATATATATATATATATATAACTATGCTGTCAATTTAAGGCTGTCTATTAAATCCAAAACAAAGTATCTTAATTAATGAAAATAAAACTCAATATTTTAAAATTTATTTATTTATTTATTTATTTTAATACATACATAATTAATTTATTTATATACAAAGCAAATATTTTTAAAAGGTTTTATAACTTGAAAAAATAAAAATCTATTACAAAAACAAAAAAAATCTCAATGTTCTAGTTAAACAAAAACAAGTGCTTTTTTATAAATTTAGAAAAAATCTATTATTTATTTAAAACTATTTTTTTATTTTAGCTTAAATGTAGGTATGTATTTGAAAAATATTTTAGTTTTACTCTGTGATTTGTTATAATAAAATGAACAACTAACTAATAATATTTATAAAATCATTAAAAAGTTGTTATAGAAACAATGATAAGCGCATAATTTATTTCAATAAAGTTTAGTTTGTTTAGGCTTAAAAGCAAATAAATTGATGTGTAAAGCAAAAAAAAAATAATAATAATAATAATTATATTTTTTGTTTATAGAAATAGCAACGAAGAGAACATATTATAAAGCTGTGGAAATATGGAATAAATATTTAAAATATTAATAGTTTGTATAAAAATTATTTCATTTGATTAAAAGCTTAACATGAATGGTATTGTGTCTACTAAACATTTGGTAGTCACAGTAACTAATGAAGTTTATTTTGTCCAAAATCCTATCATGTATTCAACATTTAACTATTTAAATAAGTCAAAATTTTGTCCTTGAAATATTTATCCCAGTTGACCTTAGCTACATGCATAAGTAAAATTATAATTTCTTAAAAAATCAAAAATATATTACACTCATCTACAAAAACAGAATTTCTAGTTCAAATTTCAATCTCACCTGTACTTTTAATATCGTAAGGCCTTCTATTTTTAATTCTTCTTTTTAATATATAATTTTATTAGAAAATTTATTTACAAATTACTTATTGATAAACAAAGTTTTAAGATAATTAAAATAAACATTTATTGTAAGTTGTACAGTTGTTGTGTATTTAATATATATTAAAATTACAGATTATTTAAAAAAATATATTGAGAGATTCACAGGGTGTGCTATCATGTCATACTGTCATAACGTTCTAAAATTTTACAATGGTTTAAAAATATTATTGTGTCTTAAAATAATAGAACTTTGTATGCTATGCTTATTGTGCTGTCGTATTTAATCAGCAGAGATGATTTTATACAAAAACAAATAAAAAAAATCAAAACATCTAAAATGTACTTTTCGCTCAAACTTCACTTATTTTTGGCTGATTTAAATTCAAAATGACACACTAAATTATGAGGGTTTGTTGACAACAGTCGTATTTTTTCATGCTATCATTATAGGACTTATGACTTTATGACACTATATGAATCCCTTATATATATATATATATATATATATATATATATAAAATTAAATAAAATGAATAAAATATGATTGTCGATTGAGACAGAATAATGTTGATTTTGACTTCAATAAAAAAAAAATGTAAGAAACAATTAAAATAAAATTCATTATTTTCCTATGGATCAATTAAATGTTAAATGTACTAAATATTTAATAAATGAAAATAAAAAACCAAAGAGTATTATAATAATTAAATGAGTGTGTAATTTATTTTCAGAAAAATATAGAGCAACACGGTAAGTAAAAAAACAAGTGAAAATGTTATATTCGGTTTGGCCGAATCTATACAACCGCTATCTGCTACTTTTGAAAATTTCACCTTATATGAGAGGTAGGCGCATCACTCCCTTTTTTTGTTTAATAGTTTACATTGGTCTTTGAACTATTTGTGGGAGATGGGTGGTAAAGTGGGCGGACCACGCTCATTGTTCATTTCCGAGTTTATACCGATCGTCGCACTATCTGTACTAAATATCGTTATCGTATAGCAGAAAAGTATGAAGTTACAATAGAAGCCCTGTGTTTCTAATATTTGGTTCATAACTTTTTTTATTTATTAACCAATTTTGCCCATTTTAGATACCAAACAAACTTTATATAAGATAAATATTTGAGCCAAATTTTGTGCACCTAAGAGGTCCCCCACGAGCCCTATCCTGCTTTCAGCAGACAGACGGACATAGCTAGATCGAATTCGAATCTTAACAGCACCCAAAATATATATACTTTATGGGGTCTTAAATGATTTTTTCGACGTGCTACACACGGATTGACACACCCAATTACACCACATCTTTTTGATGGTGGGTATAACTAGTTGGAGTTATATGTATATTCGATAAATATACATATACATATAACAAAGTGTATATATAATAAATCTTATACACCCTTCGTTCTGATATTGAAATTGTTTTATATTAAATTCAATAAATTTGGAAATTTAAAGCGTTTCATTGGCAAAAAGGAAAGTGTTTTTTTTTTTTTTTTTTTTTGTAAAAGTATTCCACTATGTGTACAGTTTTGTTTTTTCAAAAATTTCAGATATCAGCAAAATAAACTGTAAAGATAAAATAAAGTAAACTAAGGTTAGAAATTTACATTTCCAAAAGAAATAATAATAAAATCTGTTGAAGTAAATTTTTACGAATTATTTTAATAAATCCACCGAAATTCTTATTTTTAAAATTTTGTTTAATATCAATTGATATTGGCGCCATCTAGGGACATTAATTTTTTAAAAGTCTAGTGTAGACTGGTCCAAAATTATATGGGACTTAGAAATACTATTATTATTATATATATATATATATTTTTTTTTTTCAACAAAACAAAAGTGTATACCAAAAATCTCAAATCATTTTAAAATATTGAGCCTTTTTTCATATAAAATATGACTGAAATTTGTATGAGAATTTTTTGACGATTTTCCTATTTGGACTTTTTTGCTCCTAGCAACACTGATCCTGAAATCGGAGACAATATGATTAAATGGAATCATAATAATTATTATTTATTATCATATCTATTTTTAGCTGTGATCATAAGTTCCACTCATAATATATTGCTCATTGATTATGGTCACTTTAACTATATTTTTTCTCTGCTTGCAGTTGCCTACCAACGATTTAAAAATCATAGATCTCATACATTTAGGCCATAAAAAGATTTGTATTTTTTTTTTAGAAATGAAAACTAAAAACTTTTTTTGACTAAAAGGTATTAGGCCCGTGACTTTCAATCGCTGGTAGGGAAATGGAGATGAATTTTTTATTATTATTATTATTATTATTATTATTATTATTATTATTATTATTATTATTGTTATTTCTGTTTTCAGATAATCACAGAATGTGTAGGAAGAACACTAAGTCTTCTACACATTTTTTTTTTTATTTTTTTTTTTTTCAACGGGACACTCTAATATACATATAGAGAAAAAATTGATAAATAGAAAAAAATTTTAGAACTTGTATCTTGTTGTTGTAATCAGAACCACTGCATATTTTTAATAACATCCCACCAATCCTGGCACTCATGGAGTGGAACCATATTTTGATTTTAAATTGCTTTTAGAGAATAGTTTTGAGAACTAGTGCTTATGAGCTAATTCTGAATTACCTCAACATCACTTCTATAAATAACTCTTGCCGGCAAAAAAAAAACATTTTTTTTATCCTCCCTAGTGTATTCAAAAATCGAATCCGGAAACCGGTTATCAGTTTTTAAAAAACCGACCGGTTTTGAATTATTTTTATTTTTGAATAACTCGACAGACCTTTTTTAAGAAATGCTCCTTCTTTTTATTTACTGAAACAACCTATACTTCCCATTTTTGCTAATTGAACCTGATTTATGGCCTTATGCATTAAAAGTATAAAATTGTTTAAAAATTATATTTGTATGATTTTTTTTTTTTACAACATTAAGAACTAATGAAGCTTTAAAACTAGTTTTTTTAAATTTTAATTTAATATTTTAGTATCAGCACACGTACTAAGAGCTGAGATTTTTACATTTTTTATAGATTTAAACTAATTTTTCTAGGTAAGAAATAAATTCTAGTTTTATCGTTTGTCACAAGATTAAGGTCAATTTTAATAAATAGGTATATAGGTAGAGTTGGATCAGAAGTAGCATTATTAGAATTTAAATCAAAAAAATACAAAATTTGAGCATTATTCTTTAGCTGGAGAAGAGTTAAAAAAGACTATTTTTCGAATAACTCGAAACCCGGTTTTCTGAAAATGTCGGTTTTTTTGAATACACTACTCCTCCCTCAAACAAAAATTGGTGAACTGGCTGAAAGTTAACGAGTTAAACACGAATCTGTTTTCAGTTTCTTCAAGTCTTCTTTTTTTATGATCATGTCTAATGTTAACGAGTATATTTCTCCATAACTCAAGAAGCATTGGTACGATTTGAAACACCAAAATATAAAGACGAAAATTTTATTCACATCATCTTAACATCATTTTTTTATTTGCCCAAAAGTTTTGGAGTTATTCAGAAATTTGTGTTGAAAAAAACAATGTTTCATGCAAAATTGTGTATCATAAATTTGTTAGTGCTAGGAATAAAAGAAGGCATTTATCATCAAAATTGATGTTACAAATCATGATTTTATTCAATTAGTGAATAAAGTGAAAATTTCTAAATATACCTACAATTAAGAGAAGACACACCCCAGTAAATAAAAATTCAGTAAAATAATACAGATCCAAAATCGATTCAATATTTTATTCATAAAGGAAGCAAAAGTATGAAATTTTTATCTATTTTGCCATAATGTACTAAAGTAATCACACAAAATTTTTGCGAGAAAAAAATACTTTTTTATTTATATAAATTAAATATTCGTTACAAAAAAAGTAAGTACCTCAGCGTCCATTAGACATTATTGAAAGCAGTTGGCAAAAATACAAAAAATTAAGAATATTTAACATTAAATAAAGTAAAAATAAAATTAAATAATAAATTTATATACATATGTTTATAACAATGAGATCATTACAGTGGAAGCATTTCTATGTTTTCTTATAAATATTTCTTTTTTTTATTTTTTATTTTTTAAATCTATTAAATCTTCTTTCAACATTTTTCAAATGTTCTGGAAGATTATTATATTCCAAACTACCCAAGTATTCCACTCTTTGCTTTGTAGTCTCTAAACGGTATCCCATAACTCTTAAATTCATTTCTTGTTTCAAATGTGGTTTAATTTCTTCTAAATGATATAGTATGAAAACCAATATTGTTTAAAACATTCAGATAATGTTGAAAAAGTCAACGGCAGATTACAAATTGTGCTTTGTTTTGTACTTTCTGAAATGATTTTAATTCATTTATATTTATTATAGCCACAAACCATCAACAAAGATGCTAAAATTTTGATTGAGAATAAGATACAGGCAGAGAAAACTATGGTTGTGGTGATCTTAATCTAAGAGCAACATATTATGATTGGATTGTATGATTGCTTTAAAAAACTGTACGGTCATAAATAACAAAAAATTTAATAATTATAATCACAAAGTGATCTAACTTTACCATATTATGATCCGATTCTATCACATTATGATCTGATTTCATCATACTATGAATCGATTTTATCATGTGTAAAAAATGATAAAAATTTCTAATTAAATGATTACAGTTTATCTTATTACAATGAAATATAATATAATATTATTTCATTAATTATTTATCAGATTCATTATACATTGAAAAAAATAACATACAAAGATATTTTTATTAACTAAATTATTTAGTATTTAGTTAACTAGTATCTCATATTCATTGAACCATACCAAATATACCCAAACCTTGTCTACTTATATTTACTTATATATAAACTAAATGAGAATTATAATGAAGTTGAAAAACAATCATTAAAAACAAAATATATTTAAATAAAAGTAAGTTATGAATTTTTCAAACATATTTATAAAAATTATACGTATTATATCTATTTGAAACATTTTATTGTTAAGGGAATAATAATATTAAAAAAAACATGGTTTTAGAACAAGGAATCTGTTTCCTTATAATAATATTTAATGACAGTAGAAATAATAATAATTTTCATATCAATAAATTTTGTTTCTGGTAAAAATATTCAATAATATAAAATTTTTGTAGTTAACTATATTAAAATTTTTATTGAATGTAAACAATAAATGATAAAACTTAAACAAAAATATTGTTATCATGAAGACAGTATTATTAAAATTAATAAAAATTGGCAATGAGAAAATAATATTGTTGTAGTGACAATGATGTAACCATGCTTTTTCTATTTTATCATTTTAGTTTTATCAGCATTTAAGCGTAATCTATTTATACTAGCATTAGAAAAAACTAATTTCATCAGCAAATGTAAATAATTTCCCAAATAGTTGTAGATTTTCTATATCTTTAAGAAAAGTTTTAAAAATACACTCTTGCGACTCTTCAACATATTTCTTGCTATTTGATAACTAACTTCTTAACAACGCTAGTACCGCTATAATAAGAAAGTTTTTCGATAATTATATTATGATCAGTGTTGCCAGGAGGTAGGAAAAAAGAGGCTAAATTAAAATTTAAAAAAGGTTAGAACATGCTAAATGCCTCTAAAAAAATTTAAAAACTTTTTTTCTCATTAGTTTTAGATATTTTCTTAAAGATATTGCAATAAATTTATAAATAAAACATAGAACGGCTGCCAGCAAAATGATCCGGTAAAAAATCATCTATAAAATTTCCGTACAAATTTGAGTTATACATAATTTCATATTATTTCATATTTTTATTAATTATTTTTTATTTAATAGAAAATAAAATTACTATTTCTTACAGGCTAGTATATATTTACAATAAAATGTTTTTCATAATCATTCAATAAGAAAGTCTTATTATTTAACTATGATAAAAATACTCCTCCAATGTATGGATAAAAACTGTTGAATTGAAACGTTTAATAGAATCAAAGTTCGTATAATTGATTCAAAAAGTATTTGATTTTTAAGGGTAGTACGATTTCTAGTTGGACGATTTGGGATTACGAATTCGATTTTATGAAGCAGGAACTCAGAATTAATTGAACCGTTTACTAAATAAATTACAAATGAAATATTCATATATTTTCTACTACTTTCAAGAGTAGGGAGATCAATAAGCTGTAATCGACTTTCATATGTTGACATTAATATTTGGATTCCATGGAAGATTATGAAGACAAAATAAGAGAAAACTTCGTGGTCCGAAACCTCAGACCACGAAAGCATACTCAAGTATTGGTCTTACGAGAGATGTGAATAACTGCTTGAAAATGTAAAGATCGTGAAACTCTCTTCCCCAGCGCTTGAGGAAACCTAGAACTTCTTTTGCATTATTAACGATTTGCGAAACATGGAAATTAAAGCATATTTTACAATCAAGCAACACACCCAGAAATTATTCGACTAGATCAAGTTGATATTTATTTATTGTATATCTACGGAGTACTGGACTTCTTCTGTAGAACATCATGTGTTTACACTTTCTTAAATTCAGATCCATTAGATTCATCATACACCAATCATAAAGATTGCCAAGATCTGATTGGAGTAAGGAACATTGATGGGAATAATTAAAGCTATGGAACATCTGCAAGCTGGAAAATCATTTCTAAATATTAGGAATATTAAAGGACCGAAATGACTACCGTGCGGAACACCGGATAAAACAGGAATGGTTTTCGATGTACATTCTCTAAACAATACACACTGGTATCTATTTTTAAGATTAGAAGAAATCCATTTAAGGAAAATAGGATAAAGGCCGAGTTTATCCAATTTGAACAATAGAAGATCGTGATTTACTTTAACGAAAACTTTATTGAAATCTGTATATATTGTGTTCGTCTGTAAACCGGAATCAAAAGATTAGTAGTAGTGGAACATCTTTTTGAAAAGTTTTGGAATAACACTTAATTTATAATTGGAAATGTTGGATCTGTTTTCTGACTTCCTGAACAAAGGTATAATATAAGATTTCCGCCAAACTTCAGGAAAATAACCACTAGATATTGATATGTTGAATAAGTATGTTATTGGAGATATAAGAGAATGTAAACATTTGATAAGAACATAGCTTGGATCACCGTCAGGTCCACATTTATCAGAATATTTTAGATTCTGTACAGCTGTCAGTACCATCGATTTATGTAATGTTGGGCAATTTATTAGGATTACAGCATGTATTGGATATTGATAATTGGAAAGTTGATGTAATTCAGGTGAGGAAAAAGCAGCAAATACATCGAAAATATCTGCATCGTTTGAGGATTCTTTATCTCCAAATTTTATCATAGATGGATTTCCAGAGACTCAACATTTAGAATTTACACACTGGTAAAAATATTTTGGATTATTTTTGAAATTTCTTTTCACCTTAAAAGGGTAATTATTGTAACATTGGATATTTTCTGTATTGTAAATTGATCCAATGTTTTGACGTGAATTTTCGCCATTATTGAGTTACAATTCCTTTTTCATTAGTCGTTTACAAGTTTTTGGGTGATTTTTCTCCTTTATAGGAATTTTTTTAATTATATTTTTAAATATTTTTTGTGAGAATTAATACACAAAACGCTTAACTGGATAATTCTTTAGAAATCAAATAGTAAAAGCAATTAAGAAATTATTTTCTTCTTTCTTTACGTACTAAAATTGTAGAATTTTTTAATGTAATTTTAAGAATCAAAAAAGGTTTAAAAAAAGCTAGAAGCTGAAAAGAAAATTTTTGAGCTAAAAGTAAAATAAAATGGCAACACTGATTATGATCGTGAAGTCGTAAAAACCTGCTATTCCGCTAAATCCATTGTCCAATCGTTGACATATATTACTCACAAAATTTACAACAGTTTCTTCTGTACTGCACCCTTTTCTGAAACCATATTGACATTCATGGAACGAAATATTTTCATCTAAATAAGACGATAATTGCTGTTGAAGAATTTTTTCAAAGATTTTGTCAATTATAGAAAGTAAAGCTATTTGTCTAAATTGTTTTACTTACATAGCATTATTTTCTTTAGTTATCGGAATAATTTTTGGTATTTTTTTATCTTCAGGATATATAGAAAAATCGACAATATTTATAGGATAAGGAGATATAATATCTTTGCACATAAGCAACATTCTTGGTGAAACCTCATCATAACCACAACTTTCAAAGATAGTCAATTTCAAAGATAGTTTTATAACAAAATTAAAAATCACTTTGACATTGCACTATGGTTTTGTTGGCCACATTTCTTCGCATTTATTTCGTGTCATAATTTTTTTTTTTTTTTTTTTTTTTTTTGTTAAAAAGTTATTCCAAAGGAAGTTTTCTTATATTTCACTTATAACTACACCATTAGGCCTGAACTTAATTTTGGCTGCAATAATATTGACGCAAAAAGGCATTATATACCAAAAATATGACGTTTAACAAAAAAAATGGAAAATTTAAAAAAATTTATATAATTGGAAAAAAGTTGTTTAAAAAATTTTTTTGTGGAAAGGAATTAGGATATTTTAATATCCTACAGAAGTTTGTATAGTACATATTTATGTATCTTTTTATGTAATATTTATTTCATTTCAGTGATTTTTCTAGGTATTTGTTGAACAGAAGGCTGAGAGACTTGGTGGGTGATAGAAAAGGAAAAAGTACTAGAGTCTGGAATCACTTCCGAAGGAGTAAAGCAACCAGTGTTGCCACGGAAAAAAATTTTCTAACCAAAATTTTGGAAAAAATACCCAAATTTCAAAAATTCAAAGTTATTATGTTTAGAACAATGTTTATCAAAATGGTCCTTGAAACAATTTTGTATGGGGATATAAAGTTTGATAATAAAAATGTAATTATTCTCACGTCGTTATGATTATAATAAATTTAGAATTGCAAAACAACTGGATCGAGAAGTAATAGAAAAATGTTTGACTTTTACAATTATGTGTTTACAGCAAAAGAATGCAAACAAGCGTTATTTTTACATTAACAATCTCATTTTTTAATGTGAATTCCATTTTTTAGATGCGTTGAAATTTAAGGTAAAAGATATTTAATTGGATGGTTTATCAAATCAAAAAGATTCAATATCAAATGTTCGTGTACCAAAGCATTCACATATGCTAAATTTTATTAAGTTAATTCAAAAAATGTGTACAAAATTGTGGTCCAGTTGACAATACATCGGAACTGATAAAACACTTTTAATGCAATTATTTGTAAAATAATGTAGTGCCCTTTTTAATTTTTTATTATTATTTAATTATGTTTTCTTGCACAGTTTTAATAACTAGAAAAGGTACACTTTTTATTACCTACAGCACTATATTGAGGAACCTAATGGTTCATTATTTCACCTAGTCCCCAAATAAATCTTCTCTTGGAGTAATATTTTGAAGCTCAAATATCTTAAATATATATAAGCATATTTCTACATAGGAATAAAACATTTTTAATCCTAAAACATTCTATAAAATAATTTGTATGTACCTACATATAATATGGCATTCAGTTTCAAAATGATAGCTTTAAAATTAATTGCAGCTTTTATATAGGGTCTTCTCCCGACAATTAGTTCTTAAAACCTACATAAATGTCAGCATGTTAATAAAATTTGGCTCAAATAATATTAACCACAGCACATACATAATGCTCTCTCTCAAGTATGTATTACTTTAAGACACATACACAATAGTGTAGGATATTGCTCTTCTCCGAATATACATTTCTTTTTTAATAGTAATTTATTTTGTAATTAAAAGTATTTAAGTTGTTCTTTACATTGTGAGAACTTTCTCACAAAAATCTCCCAATTCATTTTACGTTTTGCTTAAATATTAAAACATCTTAATATTTTCTATTGATTTAAATTGTTTTCTTCATTGTCCGTTAAAATTGGTATGAGAAGTTATAGGAACATTTAACTTAAACTGTAGCACACTCCCTTTTTGTTGTTTTTATTGTTGGTAAGATTAGCAGAGTAAAAAGCATTTTTAAAACTAATAAAAGTAAAAAAAATAACCAAATTGGAAAAAAACTCATCATTTCCACATTGGAGAATTTTGGTTAAAAATAAACAAAACGGCAACACTGAATGCAGCATACAATCCATACTTCTTTTATTAGACCTCAAAATTTTTGGTGCATGTTTAAACATTTCTTAAATTAGCATTTAAAATAATTTTTTTTTAATTTTTTCTGTGTTATAAAAGATAAGAATTAATAATGGTAACTTATTAGGAAAAAACCAGACAAAATGGAAAATAAGGTCTATTTGTATCAAGTGATTTTTTTGGTTACTAATTTTCGCCGAAATTTTGCAGACCTTTAAAAATTAAAATTTCTCTCGAACTAAATTTGTGGTTTGCATGAAAGACACATTTTTTCCCCATGATGCAAGCAAGTTCCTACAATTTTCATATTAAATTATAAAAGTACTTATCTTGTCCATAAAACAATTTTTTTAAAAAATTTTATATTCCAAAATTATAAATTAATGAAAAGTGTTGAAAAAAAGACACTTTTTATACACATTTTAGATTTGCTTAACAAACTTAACTTTGATCTGTCATATTATGGCGACAAACGTGTAATAATAAAACCAAAATTAATTTTTTGGAGTTTTAAAGTGTTTACTATTAAATTACTGTAACAAAAACATGCAAGGAGAATAAAAACAAAAATTGAATTTTGGCCAAGAAAAGTGGTCGGTGAAAACATAGTGCATTTGTTTAGTATTCTTAAACTATTACATGTGTCTCCAGGTAAACATTAAGTTTTTGGTCTCAAGTTCTTTGCAATCTGAAGAAAATATTCCTTAAACATGTTATTTTTTTGATTGTCTGCAACTAGGTATCCTTAGCATCAGACAATTTTATTTCTCCCATCAAGATGTTCATTTAAAAATGTCGAATATTTTTTGGAGTCTTGTTGAATTTAATTCAAATTATTATATTAGTAGTCTTTCCTATTTTCTTTACAAGCTTTCCTAACTAGGGTTTGGGGTTTAAAACAATAGTTTCTTTCCTGGGAAACGGGAACGAAATAATAAATTTCGCCGAAATTGCCAGGAATTTTTTATAACTATAGTTAGAAGAAAATGAGATTTTATATAAAAAAAAATATATTTTTTTATTAAGTATAACGCCATTTTTAATGCTTAAGCTTTTCAAAATATATAGTAATCTATTGGACAAATAGCACACCACTTATTTACTCTTTATTACTCTAACCTACATTATTATTTTTTATTTTTTGTACTAATTCTTACTAAATTACACATAAATATCGAAAATACTAAAAATTAGTTTGCAACAATCTTATTCCGATCAATCATAGTGTTCAGAAATCCGACGAAAATAATCTCATATACATATGAATACAATATGAGATTAGTAGCGATAGGCACAAAGAGAGGACGTAAAAATTTAAGTGTGTTAGTGTATTTGGTTGTATTTGTTACGAATGTATATTATATCTAGCATACAAAAAAGTCATAATTTTTTACGCTCTTGTTATGTGTTTTGTTAATGTTTTTTTCTTATCCATGAATCATGAACACCTTGTTGAAAGCTAGAACTAAACTAAATGACTTTTTGTTTCCTTTTTTCACTCTTAATTGCTTACCGCAGGTTTACAACTGAGATTAACGCTGTGATAATATGTGATATAATGCCGCCAGAAGAAAGTAACCATTTTGTTTATATTATGTTAAATCTTAAATAAAGGGTACACGTATTCTAATAAATCCTATAAGATATCATTATTTTCAATCAGCCACAGAGTAAACATATCCTTTTTATTTAAGAAATTCGCACCTTTTTAGTACAGTTTTATAAAAATGTTTTTAAAAATGTAAAGCAATCATTAAAAGGAAACAATTTTATAAAAAAACATTGTTTTTTTAGTAATTTCCAAAATGCACATGCACACACGCAAAGAAACTATATGTGTATCTTTTGACAGTTCATCTTATAAGATAGTTGTGTAGAGAAATCTCATCACAACAGTCTCATAATACTTCTTATAATACTAATATTTGAATCTACACTTGAAATAATTCTCTCAGAGAGCGAATTTAGCACTCTCTGACAGAAAAACCTTACGTATTTTGTTATGTGTATATGGGCTGTTAGCTTCGTTAGCCTTCGTGTTATGTATGTGAAAATACCGAAAACATTCGGCTTCGGAGTGCTATGGGTGCTGGTGTTTGGATAAGAGATACTGTTTCAAAAGAAAATGTTGTCTTACAATTAAAAATCTCTCAACCAAGTAATTTTTTTTTTTTTATAGTAGTGAATATTTTTGTAGTTCAACTTATTTAATATTCATATCAACAAGTCTATAATAAAACTTAAGTATCTAAAATTTGAACATGACAAAAATAAAGTTGAAAAAAAAATTTAATGTGAAACAACTTAAAAGTCAATTTGTTAAATCATAAATAAACAAATATAGATATCTAATAGAAAAAAACTAATTCAATAGTCAAAAATCTAATTCATGCAATGTTAACGTTCTTCTCAGATAATGTTCTATATAGTTAAACTCTTGCATATAAGGTGTTAAAAATAGCAAATATTTGCTATAGAATTTTAAAGCTAGGAGAATATTTAATTTGCCGTTTTAGAAGAAAAATTAAAAAAAAAGTCCCAGGAATTCCCCAGAGTATTTTGACGAGAAATACCGGGATTTTCCGCCCGGGAACCTTATACACGGATTATTCCCTTTAACCTATCATGGACATCACTTTTTCCTTGTCTTCGCATTTCAAGTAGGTTTTTCTTGTAATTTATAAGTTCCATTAAAGTTTTGTTCATCCAACTAATTTGAGTTTTTTCATACCGAATTCAAAATGATGACTTTTCACACCAATTTCTAGACAAAACTTAAAATTTTTGTTTATTTTCGAAATACACTAGAACTGGGATTAAAAAAAAATGATACGTTCCACAAAAATTATTACTTCGCTTTTAAAATAATTGGCATGATATATGTGCCTCTATTGCAAATAGTCCGTTCTAACCTTTCACCAATTGCTAAATTTTGAAATTGTTAGTGTCTGTTGCTTTTAAAATTTTACTCTTTTTAGATCAATGAATATAAATTTTGAAATATGTACAACAAATTTTTGTTTCAATTCCCTAATTAGTCCATAAATTCTTTTTATGATAAAATCGATATATGTATATTTTTCATTTAATTAAAAAAATTCCTAAGCACTTTTATAGCAAACACATTTGAATAAACTCATAACCAGGGAAACCACAAATATGCTCTAAAAAAAGGGTCTTATACTCATTAAATATGCGATAAAAAACGAAAGATAGAGCATATCGAAAAAATATGCTATTGAAAAACGACAAATTTTTGTTACTTATGAACGAAAATTATTTTTTTCAATAAAGCAAAGTCTCTTAATTAATATTTTACCAATAAAAAATAAGGCAAAACCAAAATTTTCCAAACTGTGTTAAAAGGATTTAATATTAATTTCAATAAAAACATTATTGATCTTCTGTTTGCCTACCAATTAAATTCCCAGAAAAAAAAATCTCCTACTAAATAATTTGTTTTGTAAACGAAAACAATATGAAAAACAGCTTCCTCTTTTGGTGCTATAACCTGTGTTGCCAGTTTGGCCTTTTTAAGGCTAAATCTAGCCTTTTTATTTTGTTTTTAGCAAAATAAAAAGGGTTCTTAAAATTTACTTAAAAAGGCTAAAATATTAGTATTTTAACAGCGAAGAAAATCAACAACTAATTTACTTAAGTACTAATAACTAATTTGATGGAATTACTAAATCGATTATAATTATTATTTTTTATTTTTTAATTTGCTTACCATATCATAGAAACTATTTATTAACATAATTTTAACAAATTCTTATAAGAGCGAAAAATCACCCAAAACTTAAAAATCAAAAAGAAATAATATTTTAAACATTAGGTCATTTTTCATATGAAATATAACCCAAATTTTAATGCGAATTTTTTGGGCAATTTTTCATTGGGCTCATGTTACTGATAATTTTATTAAAATATCTTTAAAAATACAAAAAAAAAAAAATTAATGAGACAGAAAAAAAATTAATTTTTTTCTGGCCTTATTATTTGGGACATTTAGCCTTTTTTGACCTTTTTTAATTTGAATTTATCTTCTTTTTTCTCGACTTCTGGCAACACTGATTATCATAATTAAAAAGAATCACATAAAAGCGAAGAATCACTAAAAAAAATTTTGTAAATACTTAAACAAAAAGGAAAAATGATGAAAAAATTAAAAAATTAGAATATTGAGTCATCTTTCATATGGAGTAAATTCTGAACCAATTTGTATGTGAATTTTTTAAACGATTTGTGATGTTTTGTGTTTTATTTACAAATTTATTACAATAAATATTTTTCAGAAAGTATCAAATACTAATGAGAACGAAAATAAATAAGTTTTTAAATTAAAAAAACTAAATGTTTTTTTGGTATTTTGGGGCATTTAACCTTTTTTGGCCTTTTCAAAAATTCAATTTAACCTTTTTTTCTCACCACCTGGCAACACTGGCTATATTTTGTTTGCGATGCTCAAAATTTCACCAATTTTTATTTGGGTACCAAAAAAGTTGTTTTGGATGCTGATTATTTTTTTACGCACAAGAAAAAATGTTTTACTCGGTGGAGATTTAAACTCACGTCACTATAATGTTTATGTTTTTTAGTCTGCCGTCTTATTCGCTACATCACAACCGACTGGTATTTTTATGTGTTAAAAAGTGGTTTTCATTTAGGGATATAAATCAATATTATTTATTAAAAATGTATTCGGCTCAGTTTTAAGTTAAACCCTCTTTGATTTAAATACTAATTTTTTTGTATTAAACGCTTTAGAGAAGTGGACTATGTAAAAAATCAAATTCCTTTTATATTTACTAAAAACTACTTATATAAGTACTAATTGGTAATGCTGTGAGTGACATTTAAAGCTTCTTGTATGCATTACATTTTAAACCTGTTGCTTTTAAAATTGAGTTAAGTTTTTGCTGGCTTAGTTCAGATATTATCAAATAGATTCATATATAAATATATCATGGCTTTCATTAAAAAAAAATAAATTGTTTTTAAAATATTAAATGATGCTATTCATACTTCAAAAAATCGCTTTAATAAAGATCAATTATTCCATTAAAATTAATTTTAAATACTAAATATTTTTGGATCTCATATTTTTTTTTTTTTTTATTATATACATCCCAAAATAAAATTTCAAGAGCTTCCCATGACGAATAAAAAAACATAATAAATATCAAGATATGCTCTAAAAATAACAAAATGTACTGTAAATATGCTCTAAAAGTCACTATATGCAAAAATATACTGTTAAAGTTGAAATATGCCAAAATACACACTTACAAATCGATACCAAAATGCTTTTTTTTTTTTTTTTTTTTGTTCTGAAACGGAAAAATACTTTATTGGTGGCTTCTTTCAACGTACAGAAAAAACATGTGGTTTCCCTACTTATAACCATTAAATTAACAAATTAAAAGACAGTTTATGTTTTAGAATTTAAATTTATTTAGAGATTAAGTATCTTAACAAAAAAAAAAAAAAAAAGAAATCTCCTATACAATAAACAACATTTTCATACCTGCATATTTTATTTTCATTATAACATTTCTCTATAGTAAAACAAGCATGAAATTAATGATGGCAAATAAATTTCATTGTTGTTGCCCTAAAATTAATGTTGCTTCATTTGGAATGTCTACAATTTTCAGTTTAAATTTTATTTGATACAAATTTGAAGCCACAACAATACACCCAAAACACAAAACAGATAGACATTCAGCCAATAATAATAATCATAAAAATTAATGTTAAATATTTTATTTTACTTTATTTCTTTTATAAATGTTTTGCTATAAATCAGTACCAAAAGAAATATTTAAATTATTCTAAACATACAATACAACAAAACAATACAAAAAAAAAATAATAAAACACATACATGAACAGTGTGCATTGCACACATAGATAAAACATTAACTCTTTATCATTGAAATGAATCTTGTGTAAAAGGAAACACATTTGGAAGCAGAGAAGACCTTAGAGATCAATTTGCAAATAAATTATATTTTACGCGCTCTACGCCACAAACAATAGTAGCCCAACATATGAAATCCAAGGTAAATACCAAAAATAGCCAAGAAGTTGCGATAGATATTAACCTCTTTGAAACTGTATTTGTCTAAAACATCTTGACCCGTATGGAAACATGGCAAATTTTCACTTTCTTCAAAGCACGCTAGAAATAGACAAAAGAAATAAAATAAAAAAGTAAATAAATAAATAAATAAATCAGTTTTATTAAATAAAATGTATTGCGTGTAGATGGTAAAACATAAATGTCAGTAAAATAATTAACTTTGTAAGAAAAGTGTCATGAGCAGGGCAACCAAAAATATGCTCTAAAAAATTCTCCTTTAAATTTAAAACTGTACCCTTAAAATTAAAAAATATGCTCTAAAGATATGTGGGCCATTATCAGAAATTTTGTGTTTTTATGCCTTCAAAAAAAATGTTTTTTTTTTTTTTTTGATGGCACATTAAAATTCATTTTTATATGCGAAAGTTACAGCGGTTTTAAGTTGAATATATCAAAATTTTTAGAAACTAGCAGTACATGTATTAGGGTGATCGATGCGGGTTTTCAATCGGTTTTAAAACCAGTTTTTCTAGGCTAGATGCATTCGGTTTTTTCAAAATGTCATTTTTTCGAAAGTCGAATAATCCGGTTTTTTAACCCAAAACTCGTTTTTTTTTCGATTTATTTAATTTTCAGTACTTTTTGTTATTCTCCCATTGCATTTTAATTAATAATTTTGAAGATGACGAAGAAAAGAATATTTTTGATTTAGACGAAAATGTTTGTATAAAAAAATAATTATAGACCGAATTAGATCATAACTCGCTCGAAAAACAGAAAAATCTACAGGCTTACGTTAAAGAAAACGAAAAGAGGGAACTTAAACTAATTCACGATGTGAAGCATGGTTGGAATTTCATGGCGAAAGTGATTTCTCAATTCTTAAGAATTTATAAGTGTGTAAATCATACACTTTTAGACTTGGGACAGTTACCTTTGAATGAAAAGGAAATTAAAATATTGAGAGAATTAAATAATATTCTGAAGCCTTTAAAAATTGCAATTAAACAGTTATCTAAGAATTCAACTACCATTCTAGAAACTGTAGAGATTTTTATATTTGTCTTTAAAGGCCTTTCAAAAATTGAAACCTCATCGGCAGAAGATTTACTTGAACGTTTAAAAAAGCAGAATAGCGAACGTCGCATAAAAGATTTAAATACATTATTGCTATATTTAAATACAAGAAAGCTACCCAAAAGGCATCATTTTCAAAAATACTCTTCTGTGACCGAAACCAAGGAATTTGCCTGTAAATTATATGGTCGCTTATTGGGCGAAGAGGATTGTTATTCCGACGAAGAAGACGATGTAACATTAAATGTTTCTGAATTTCAAAAAGTGCAACCGGTTTTTTCAAAATACCAACTATTCGATCGAATAATCGATCACCCTAATATGTATAATTCTGGTAAAAATTATTATAATTCTGGTAAAAACCAACTGTGTTATTTAAATAAAATTTATAAAATTTTCAATGTTTGATAGTATTTGTATGGCATATTTTGCAGTTTCTTAGTAAAATTAAAAAAAAATAATTATACTAAAATCGCAATTTTTAAAAGTTTTACAAAAAAAATCGGATCGAATCTAAGTAATTTCTCCATATATTATACGAAAATATATTTTATTCGATTTTATTATAAATATGTAATATTGTGATCCTTTTTTAAACCAAGTAAATTTTTTCTTGTTCCAAAAAATGTTAATCTTTCGAAATTTTTGGTGCCCCTCTACATTTCCGTTAAGCATTACAAACTCCACCTATTTATACCAATTATGGTCAATTTTGTGCTTTCCGTGCTATGTGCCTTACTTCGAGTTTACACTAGACAAATTTTTATAGTAATGTAGACTAAATTTGTCAGTATTATTGCAGTGTTAAAACAAAATTGTCAGCGCTTGGTAAAAGCCGCAATTTTGATTGTTGTTGGCACTTTTTATATGGTTTATTATGGCAGAAGTTTTTCCCTATAATTGATAGAGTTAAAAATTTGACGTTTCTCTTGATAAAAATTTCTCTTGTATAGACTCTACATTAGCAAAATGTGTTTTGATAAAAGTGTCCCGTTTTCAACTATTAACGACATTTGACTTAAATGTACGGTCTCGATCAATTATATTTGTCACCATTCTTAAATCTCTATATGCAAGATTCGTACAAATTGCGATTTGCTATAAAAAATACAAAAGCAAAAAGTGCAATTTTTTTTACAAAAAGTCCATAATTTTTTTTTTTTTATTAAATTTATTTTCAATTTTAAAAAATCCTGTCTATTTTAAATTTCCACTCTTATTTTCCAAATTTTGAGACTATTTAGGCGTTGACAATTTCGGGCACATCAAAAAGATGTAGCGCAAAATACGTATAATTACAACAAATATCAATCCCTGTTTTAAAATGTTTGTTCCGTTGAGAATCGTACCGACCCCGCCCAAAAAACCAAAAAAAAAATTTTTTGTCATCAATATTTTACTACCCTACAACAACAAAGATGTAGAATTTATCTACAAATTCCGATTAGCTTATGTAAGATCGCATGAAATCAAAAAGTATAAACGCGTGAACAAAAAGTGTAGAAGAATAGGAAAAAGAAGAAAATTAACTAGAATTTGGCCCAAAAAAACGTAAAACTGCACTGTACCTTGAAGTAAAATCGAATTACATCTTGTATTCGATCACAAGATATAGTTCATATTTAAAAATCATTCGTGTTGTCGCTCTAAAGAAAAATTATCCTCAAGGTGCTCTAAAGTGTCTTAACCCCTTCCTTGATTATTCAAATGGCTTTAATTTGCTCAAAGTTGGTCGTCGCTTGGAGTTAGCATCAATCACTGAAGGTCAAAAGCATCCTATAATTCTGCCCAATTAAAATCACTTCTCCAACTGTTATATACGCCATTTACATATTATCAACTATTACGGTGGACATAAGGTTCTAACGTCGTTAATTCGCCAGAAATTTTGGATCATCAACTCAAAAAATCTATGTCGCAGCATCGTCAATTCGTGCCTACAATGCATTCGCTATCGCCCAAAATTGCTACAGCAGATGATGGGAAATCTGCCCGTCTTAACCCTACAAGGCGCTTCGCTAGATGTGCCGTTGATTTTTGTGGTCCAGTCAGCATTTACTTTCGCTTCAGAGGAAAGGTGTCATATAAAATCTATATTGCTATTTTTGTCTGCCTCGCAACTAAAGCAGTCTACATTAAAGTTGTATCAGACTTATCAACTGACGCCTTTATTGCCGCTCTGAAAAGATTGATTGGACGAAGAGGTTTTCTCAGAAATATATTATGTTATAATGCAAATTCTAAGTTCTTTCAGTTAAAGTCATTCCTTTTTGATTCAAAAACTCAAATTTTATTACAAATTATTGCTCAATTCATTTTATAAATTTTGGGTTTATTCTTCCTAGAGCAGCACATTTTGCCGGATTGTGGAAGGCGGTCTTAAAATATACAAAGGGCCACTTAGCTAAAGTGCTAGCTAACACTAGCCTATCATATGAAGAGCTTACAACAGCAATGATCGAGATAGAAGCCATTTTAAACTCAAGGCCTATTTCGCCCTTATCTTCCAATCTTAGTGTCTTTGAAACCTTACACCAAGCCACTTCCTAATTAGCGCTCCTACGTAGTTTGCCAGAACGGGATGTCCATACAAAAGAAATTAATAAACTTGAGTATTGGGTCCTAATATGCGCATAATTGGACTGTATTAATGAACTGCAGTCTCATAATAAATGGATTAACTCCAACAATAATATCACCAATGGTTCTATAGTAATTGTTGTGTTAACTGTGGGAGAGGCTTTCTATCAAGTTAAAACAAAGCATAAGTTACGAAGAATTAATATAATTCTTTAAACAATTCAGTACAAAAATAAACACTAGACTTCGCTTTTATCCTGTTATGAATTTAATGCCGGAAAAATGGGTATTTCGACCACTGCATAAATGTGTAGTTTTCTGCATAGAATATAACGTAATTTCCTGATGAAAGTGCTGGGAGTTTAGAGAGATCGAAGTTAAACAAGAGCAGTGTCGCCAGGAGTTGAGAAAAAAAACTAAGGCCAGAGAAAAAAAAATATTTTTTTAACTTTTTTTTTTTTTTGTTCTCATTAGTTGTTGATATTTATTTAAAAGTACATTTTAATAAATTTATAAATAAAGCATGGAAAAATCGCCCTTAAATTCCTTTACAAATTTGGGTTATATTTCATATGAAAAGTGGCCCATTGTTTTGAAGTGACTTGTCATTTTTTAATTTTAGTTCCTTTTTGATTAATAATTTCCAAATTTTTGAGTGATTTGTCGCTTTTTAGAATATTTTTAAAAATTGCATTAATAACTAGTTTCTATGATTAATGAAGTTTATTAAAAAATAATTATATTAATTTATTAAGTAGGTTAGGTTAGGTTCTTATGGCAGCTGTCTAGTCAATAAGGGACGACTCACTTGGGTCCAATTTGATCCCGTTGCAGAACCCTGAGGGATCATGTGTTACTAACTCACATATCCATAACAGCGTTCGAAACGAATCAACCCAACGCATGTATGAAATAATTGATCCTTCTGGTGTCAATTTCAGAGAGTTCTGACAATACATTCAAAAACGGACTTCCAAAATTAGCAGTCCTGATCTCGGCAAGAGTAGAACAGTGGTATAAAATGCTCCACCGTTTCCTCCTCTTCCTCATACCGACAACTTCTACAAAAGCCGTTAAAAGGGAGCTTCAGTCTATTAGCATGCGCACCAGCAATCCAGTACCCTGTGAACACGGCTACCAGAATTGTTAGGCGATGCCTCGATAGTCCCATGATGAAGTTAGATCGAGATTCAACACAATGAAGCCATATTTGCCTCGAGATTGAACATGTGAATTCATTTGTCCATTTATCTTGCGCAATCCTCGACAAGTTCAGCAGAATTATTGATCTGCAAGCCGAAAGCGAAGAAGTGATTCATTTCTGGCTAGTGCATCCGCAATAAAATTACCCGGGGTGCTTGATTGATCCCTAACCCTAACTCTTTAGATGCGAGATCTCTGCTTGAAGAATGCTGCAATGATCTGGCAATTTAAAGGAAATGTTGTTCCTATAAGCGGGAATATATACACCCCCTTAACCCCTTCAGCAGATTTTGACATATCAATATAAACCTCAACTGAGCCAGCTCTTAATTCAATGCAATAATCGATATTGCTAGAAATGCTATTAAGAAATCCCAGAATGATCGCATCGCCGAATCAACTATCATTCCATGCATCTATAATCCTGAGCCTTGTCGCCGTCATAATGGCCATCTATAAGGCTCCCGATGGAGTTGTACGAAGCGCTCCTGTTATGAGTACCGCTGAACTACGCAGAATCCTATCAAAGATTCCGATATAGTTGGATTTCTCCATAGCCTTCCTCCATACTATCGCTCCGTACATAAGTATGGGCTTCATCACCGTGTCGAAGAGCCATTTCGTATTCCTGGGATTTCTTCTCCAGGATTTTCCGATGACCTTCCTACACATATATAGGGCAATACCGGCCTTTGAGGACCAGGCCCGTGTCCAGTATAATCCCAAGGTACTTGACACTATCTGACACCTTTAATTCAACACCGTTTAGCCGTGGTAATGTTAAAGATGTAAGATATCATCTACTAGAAAAGAGGACAAGATCATGTACTAATTAGTCCCAGAGAAATTTGCAGGCGTTGAGACATATTATTCAGATATTTCCCAGATGCAGTCACCACAACATCGTCTGCGTAAGCGACTGTCTTAAACTTCAGCAAATTAGTTCCCTGAGTAATGAATTAACGGTCATATTCCAGAGAAGTGGAGATCAGACTCCTCCTTGCGGAGTACCTCTATTTGCTACCCTGTAAATGGTAGATGTACCCATGCTGGATATTATAACCCTATTGATTAGAAGTCTCCATATGAGGCTAAAAATCCTCCAATCTTTCCAGGGACAACTTGATTGCCTCCGGTGTCACATTATTAAAGGCCCCTTCTATGTCAAGGAAGGTCATTAATGCATATTCCTTATTCTATTAAGTAAGTCTATATAACAATTTATGAATGAAGCGCCGCAGGTGAAAATTTTTGTAAAATATAAATAATCTCGATCTTTTTGTGCAAATTAATACACAAGAATTCTTAAATAGATGATTCTGTAAAAATAAAATTAGTAAAAGCAAATAAGAAATTAAATTATTCTTTGTTGAAATACAAAAGTTTTAGCCTTTTTAAGACAAATTTTTAGAATCAATAAAAGCTAGAAGCTAAAACTAAAATTTTGAGACTAAAAATAAAATAAAAAGGCTAGATTTAGCCTTAAAAAGTCTAAACTAGCAACACTGAACTGGATTTAGAGAATTTGTCTCTAAACTCTACAAACGACTGATCGCCACTTAATTAATTTACGATATATCAGGCATTGTGGTGTGCAAGAGTATGGCTGAACGGACAAATGTCACGAAAATTGCCGTTTCACATGGCCTCTGCTAGCTTAAGCTGTGCAAGATTTGAGTTGTTTCGGTCAAGTATTTAGCATAAAATACAAGAAATCCTTACTTTTCCCATTTTTATTGTTTTTAAACATAATTTACTTATAGCTCATCAAACATTAATTATAACATCGAGATTGAAATTGAAGGATCAATAAAGCTTTCATAAGGAGCAATAAAATTTTTTTCCGTACACATAGAAATTTTCTTCAGCGTACCGACAATATGTAATAATTAAATTGTTCATAACTAAAAACCCAATTCTTAACAATCAAACCAATTACAGCTTAGCTCTCACATACTTACATATATATGTATGTATATTCATTTATACGAGTATGTATGTATAAACCCATATGTAAGTTAAAGTAACTTCTTGTGGAAATATTAACAGAACAAAAATGTAATTAGAACAAAAAACCCTTTTACTTACTGATATTTGTAATGCCAGTCCATTGGGCAACAGTCATGGCTTCATTAGCATACAACATCCATGATAAGAATTGTGTCCAATAAAAAGCTATGGGCAATGTACTGGAAAATAAGAGATATACATATAAAATTGAAATTTTGCAATAGCACAAAAAAAGTAGGACGACAATGATAATTAAGTGTTTTACACAAATATCATCATATTAAATGGTTTATGTAAAGACACACACACACACACACATATATATATATATACACATATATATACTTTTAATAAAATTACAAAACATAAACATACAAAGACAAATTATATTTTTTGGGATAATGAAAAGAATACAATAACGTTTGTTTTTTATTTACCTGATCTGAATAAAGATACCAGATGTTATCATGAATATATAATCGACCGGCACCAAGTATGCCATGGCCAGGGGAAGCGAGTTGAAGGCCGTAGAAAAGAAACAACCGCATGCAGTAGCCACATTCATCACCAAAACAACCGCAATAGCCGTTATGGAAAATGCATAAAATGTTGGTCTCAAACCAGCAATAAAATAGCAAATGACAACAAACAAAAATGGTTCTATAATCATGCCCGGCAACTATAAAAATTAAAAGTGCCAAAAAAAAGGAAAAAAACACCAGCATGCAATCACCAGTCAGTCACCCATTAGGATAGACAGACCACCAGCCAGACATAAAACAGAGATAGACATGAGATGAATGCAACAACGAATTTTAATTACTTTATCAAGTCATTTAATTATCTTTTGGTTTTATCTTACCATCGCCAAATTGGTGCCTATATAATATTGAGCTGTGGAATACATGCCAGAACGTGTTTCACGCATGAACAGAGGAAATCCTTGGGGAAAGACATTCAACACTGAGTACATTGGATGATAAGTGTTTTCAGAAATCATAACAAAGAGAGCGCCTTGGACAGCCTGAACACCCAGTTGATCGAGTACAGTGGTGCCAGCAAAACAGGCTCCTATTATAATGGCCATAGACATCTTTTGAAAGAATCTCAGCCATTGAAGCTTAGGATCACGCAGCAGTGTCAATGTGAATCTATACCATATAACATGTAGTTTCAAATACCAAGATGCGGGACGGAAAGAGTTCACTTCCTTATCAAAAGGATAATCTCCACTTTCGGCCATATGTATTTCCAAATTAACCAACATGTCTCTTTCTTTGGCAGCCGAACTTACAGCAAATAGATCACACAAATACTGGGCCGATCTCTGGGAAGCCTTTTCATAACCTGGATCAGAAGCCAACACACCTATTAAATAATCGGCTGGATTGTAGGCCTCCGGACATCTATAGCCATTTTGGGCAAAAAAATCCAAAGCATTTTGTGGTGACCCAGTAAAAGCCACCCGTCCATCCGATAGCAATAAAACATTATTAAACATATCAAACAATTGTGAAGAAGGCTGGTGAATGGTGCATAATATAGTAGTACCCTTTTTGGCTAAATCATATAGAGTCTGCACCAATTGCTGCGCACTATAAGAATCCAAGCCTGTAGTGGGTTCATCACAAAATAATATAACCGGATTATTAAGTAATTCCACAGCAAAGGCCAAACGTTTACGTTCACCACCCGATAAAACTTTTTCATCATCACCCGAACCAATGCGTGTGTTAGCGGCTCCCAAAAGACCAGTACGTTCCAAAAGTTCTTGTATTATCAATTTACGTTCTTGCTTGCTAACTCTGCGATCTAAACGTAAGAGAGCCTGTAACAAAAACAATTCGTTATAAAGAATTTATATAAAACATTTTCTCCTACCATAAAATGCATATGTTCCGCCACAGTCAGTGCTCCATTAAACAGATCATCTTGATATACAAAACCACTGATACGATGCATAAATGGACCAATACGTCTACCATTGATAAGTATATCTCCCTGAACCACGGTACCGGCTGAAAAAATACGCCATTAAAAAAATGAAAATGTGTAGGTTGTTTTGCATTAATTGCTGTATCTAGATTATTTAAATAAGTTAATTAATCTTTTTAATTACCTGGTTGACGATATGCAAGCACTGACATCAAAGTTGTTTTACCCGAGCCACTTTTAAAAGAGATTAAACCAAAATATTATTTAAATAAATGTGAATACATAAAAATATTTAAGGTGTGTTTTACATAGTATAAAGGTTAATGAATTTGTAATAAAATTTCGCAAGCAAGTCAAATGTATCTTAATAATATCTTGCTGCAAAGTCATTAAATAAACGCAAGTAAGGAAGTTATAGTCGAACAAGTCCAACCATTGCTTATGTACATCAAAGAGCAGTGTTGCCAGTTTAGCATTTTTAAGTCTAAATTTAGCCTTTTATTTTCCTTTTAGCCTCAAAAGTTTAGTTTTAGCTTCTAGCTTTTTTAGCATTTTATGATTCTTAAAATTTCTTTGTAAATGCTAAAATATTAGTATTTCAACATCTATTTGCTATTGCTAACTTTAATTTTATAGAATCATTCATATAAGCATTTCTGTGTGCTTATTGCGACAAAAAAAAATCGAGTTTATTTAACATAAAAAAAATTCGCCTTTTTAAACAAAAAACTACTTATTACGAATATAATTAAAAAAATTCTTACAAAAGCAAAAAAATTATCTACAATTTTGGAAAAACTTAATCAAAAAAGAATTATAGTTCAAACCTGACGAAAAATCACTTCAATACATTGGGTAATTTTTCATATAACCCAAATTTGTATGGGAAGTTTTTGGACAATATTTCGTAGTATCTTTTTGCTAGCAGCCGATCCATGTTTTATTTATAAATTTATTACAATATCTTTAAAGAAATTAAAAGCTAACGAGAACGTGAAAAAATAAGTTTTAAAATTAAAAAGGAAATGTTGCCTTATTTTTTTTAAATTTTTAAGGTTCAATTTATCCTCTTTTTTCCTCACCTACTGACAACACTGTCAAAGAGTAAAAAAAAACAAGAATAAAAATTACTTTAAAATAATTTTTTTTATCAATTCAAATCTAAAATTTTCTGTAATTTCTCAAATACTGAGGGAAAAAATTATCCCAATTAATTTTTTTAATAAAATCATTAATTAATTTTATATTTAAATTTAATTGTAATATTAATTAATGTAATTAGCTTTCTAATTGGTTTAAAAGTTTTAGACATAAATTGACAGCTACTAAAAAACATAAAGAAAAAAGGAAAAACTTGACATATATCTTATAAATTTTTTTAAAAGTCTCCGATAATCACATCTGAGCTTCATGAGATACTCGATGTCAAAGGTTACAAAAATCTGATTTATACGTGATTATCCGTGACTTCAACAGAGAATATACGACGCCAAAGTCAAACTATATATGTACCAAGTTTTGTTTCCCTCAATCAAATTTGGAGCTTTAATATTTTTTTCGTTTAATTTTAGTTGTATTGTATTACTTAAATATTTCTAATAATTAAATAAATAATTATATTTAATTATAGGCAAACTTTCAATCATAATTCTAATCAGCTTGATTAAAAAATTAATTGAAATTTAAGCCAAAATCAATTATTCTAATTTATTAATATTATCATTTTGGTGATTGGAGCAAAATCAAATAAAAATTTAATTAATATAAGAAATTTCGTAATTGAAGACCACTTTTATTTTTTTTTCTGTGCTAGTTTAATAAAATTAAATTTAAATTTTCTATAAAAAATCGATTTTTAAGAAAACTACGAAAATCTGTGATCTCTGCCACTTCTTTCCAATAAAGCTTTAAAATGGTCTGTAGTTTCGTAAATTAATAAAATTTTAAAAATCTATAATCACATCTATTTCCCTTCAACTTCCAATTTTTATTTTTATATTAACGAGGAAAGATCAAAACTATTCAAATTTATTGCATATGTACCGGGAACATCGGAGAGACTCAAAAAGTCAGAATATGTTAAACCGAAAACATATAAAATTGCACAGAAAACAGAACATAATGTGGGGATACTCTTTAGTAAAACCAAATACATATATTGTATACCGAAAGATCCAATGTCATTTACAAGATATCTTGTAGCGGTAACACAAGAGAATGTGGAATGTGGACAATTATATGTGGGAAAGAGCAAATTGAAGACAAGAATAGCAGTATATAAATCAGACTAAAAATTAAGAGACAATAATTTGATTAGATTTAGGGAATCTTGGAATATTGGGCAGTGTGAACAATTATTGAAAATTGAGAATAATTATTGAAAACGACTTTAAATTATGCATTCAAATAAAAGTCAATAAAAAAACTACCAGTAAACAAAGACAAAAGAAAAATAATAAACAATTTTATCTTATCTTCCTAGCTGCATATCCAGACGAGTGAAAATATGTGAAATTTGTACTTGATCTTTCTAAGATACGACGACAATAATTAACTAAAAATAATTTGAATAAAAAGATAAATATATGGAGACATTTATACAATATAATTCTATTTTTTATATTAGGAGTAACATAAATAGATAAAATTTTATGTTTTTAGTTTAAAGTTTAAAAATACACTTTAATATATTCTTATATATTAATTTATATAATTATACTTTAGTATATTTAGTATATTTTTGCGTGCTCATATTTAGCACTATTTACGTAATTTTTAGAACTTTCAGTAACGTTGATTGCAAACTAGAGAAACTAGACTGATCTTAATGAATTAAATACTTAGAATTATCCATGAAAGAATAAACTGAAAATTTGTAAATTTTCATACCACTTGCTTTTGCTCATATATACACTGGTACATATTCCTATAAACGCACATCAATTTTTTAATCAACTTACCAAAAATAGGGCTAAAAAATAATTAATGTGCTACAAATTAAGTTTTTCAATTATTTATTGACTTCACTTAAAAAATTAATAACAAAAAACTTTAAACGTACATAAATTGTTTGTTGTTTTTTTTTTTTTTTTCTTTTCATTGTAATTTTAGTAGTTTAGTGCCATTTCTTATTTTAGTTTAATGTCATTATTTATAAGCAAAAAGTGCTAAGAAAAATGCTGAAAATAATTTGAAAAATACCAGGAAGAGTACCAGGTGCTAGATTCATTTTTTCGTGCTGAATGAGTTTAAAATGTGCTAGATGTAAGACTAAAAGTGCTAAGTTGGCAACATTGCTCATAATGAATACAATAGATCAGTAGTTGTTTCAACTAAGGCACCAAAATACGATGGCTTTCCACATTGCTTATTTTAAATACGAAATAATAATAATTACAAAGTAAAACTTATCAATCAGGCTTCTATGTCTCGGGAAACATTCACGAGTACTAGACAATATACACAAGAACTTAGTAACTTTATTAGATATTTTAAGACTTCAATTGGTTACTTGATCAGCTTCGATGTCTTATTCCCCCTCTTATTGCGATAAGAAAAAGCTAACGAATTTATTATCGACTTAAGACCTCTTTGCTATGGACCCCCATTTGAGAATCCGAAGAGATTACATTACACATTTTTTTTATCTATATTGTAGATCATAATTTTACTTTAAAATTATGTATTTAAATAAAAGTCAATAAAAAAACTATCAGTAAACAAAAACAAAAAAAAATAAACAATTTTATCTTATCTTTCTGGCTACATATCCAGATTAGTGAAAATATGTGAAATTTGTATTTAATCTTTCTTAGATATGACGACAATAACTAC
Source organism: Protocalliphora azurea (assembly GCA_932274085.1). Lineage (NCBI taxonomy): Eukaryota > Metazoa > Arthropoda > Insecta > Diptera > Calliphoridae > Protocalliphora > Protocalliphora azurea. The sequence goes on along the minus strand of OW026522.1, from coordinate 109,423,688 downwards.
TTAAAAACAATTTTAATAAAAAGATAATGGTATGGAGACATTTATACAATATAATTCTATTTTTTATATTAGGAGTAACATAAATAGATATAATTTTATGTTTTTAGTTTAAAGTTTAAAAATGCACTTTAATATTTTTATGTATTAATTGAGAACTGAAGAACGTGGACTGATCTTAATGAATTAAATACTTAGTGATATCCATAAATTAAGTAAAACTACAAACAGCCAGAAAAATCATCAATTTGTTAAGATTTTTTTTCTGAATATTTAACTGAAGGAATTTAGTAAATCATGCAATTATTTCCCAAAAAAAAAAAAAAAAAAAAAGATATTGGCAAAAAATATCCAAACATCATTAATCAATGAAATAGCATTCGAATAATTCAATGAGCAAATTTATGAAAAATGTATGCTATCACCATTGTTTGATAAAAAAAAAAAGCCACTTTGCTCTATTAATAAATTTTTAAATTTCATCAACAAATTTTTGTATCAACAATATGGCTTTAAAGATTACATTTTTGAGATTTAGCTATTTAACATCTTAGCCTAAATCAACGGCCACTTCCTGTTTTACAAATATCTATAAAATTTTAACATTACTTTAAATTCAATAAATTTTATTTTATCTTTTGTCAGTATAGTTCTTAGTATATTTTACATGAAACACATGATAAATAATACAATACATAAATAAAATAAAATCTTTAGATACGTGTACGTATTCGTCTATGTGTGTATAAGTGTTATATATATATATATGTGTATAAGTGTTAGTGTTGTTAAAAAAATGTATGTAGTCTTTTTTGTTATAAAAAACGAAATTTGCGCTTCAATAGTTTTCAAACATTTTCACTTCATTGAAAAATGTTTTTCATGTCAAACTGACTAGATGTTGTTGTACATAAGTCTTAGAAATACGTGAAACTACTTTTCTCTTGTTAACAACACAAACACCTACATTCAGCATTATTTGAATAAGATCAATTTGAGTGAATATAAATACCGTTCAATCTATTTTGAAAAAAATTTAATTTATTTTAAATAATTTTAAAATTATTTTTATTACAGATTTTAGAGTTTCGCAACCTAACGAAAAATTCAGTACACACCGAAAAAAGAAAAAGTTACTCATTATTAAATATTAGTAGTATATGAAATGAAATCTCATTATTATTATTAAAAAAAATATATAAATGGAAAAGTTTTTCTTTATTTAGAATTGTAAATATATAATTGGAATTGAATTAATAAGGTTCTTACAAGTGAAAAATGTGCTGAACTAATTCGAAAATTATAACCAAACTAAATTCAGCATTATATGTCATAATACTGTATATTCTTAATAGCAACCGAAAAATTCACTAAAAAAAAAATCAGCGCAATTTCATCAACTGGTAACAGAAAAAAGGAAATTTGTCAAACCAGCATAATAGCATACTCTTAATAACAATGTTGGTCTTTGGACCAGGTATTTACTTCAAGAAATCAAATTCTTTATTATATTCTTTGCTTTTGCTCTACTGATATAAAAAAAGGAAAACTTAAATTATTTGCTGTTTTCTTATCCGATACAATGTATTCAGATTTCCAGGATTTAAATATATAAATACATATTTAGTTTGTTATTTTCCTATTTTAATTTTTGTGTTTTTTTAATTCTTTATATAAAATGAAAATAACAATAAATCGATTGAGAATATCGCAAACCAAAAAAATAATAGTTGTCCTAACTAATACTTTCAATGCTTTTACTCGAATTACTTTTTCTCAGTCAGTTGTGTGCACCATAAATTCAACAATTGAATAGTACTTGCAATCGATTCGATTGGCATAAAATTCGATTGCCACAACGAATGCTTTTTACTCATGTACCAAAGAAGCCTATTTTTCAAAAATAAAAAACATCGTCATATGAATATCTTATCTCTTTTAGTTGACGAAATATTGGGCTTCAAAGATTAAAAATCTTATTTTTTAACGTACCTTGATAAAGTTTTTTTTTCGCTATAGCGGATTATTTTTTTAAGTTTTATTTATTTTATTAATGAAAAGTAGTAAAATCGTGTAAAGAAAGAATTTTGAAAATATGTTTACGAATTCAAAAGCTAGCGCATTTAAATTTCAACTTTGAAAAAAATCGATTTTTTTTTTTTTTGTTCTTTTTCTGGTATATAAAAATTTTCTTAAAAATAATTTTTCCGAAAGATAAGTGAATACAAAATAGGGAATAAAATTAAAAAAATTTTTTGACCTGCGAGAACCAGGGTTTCCCAAAGTTGACCTAATTTCTCAGAGAGTAAAGCTGGAATAAAACAAGGTTATATTTTTTATTTAGCTTAATGTGTTTTTAATTTTTTGGTAATAGAAGTTTTTGCTCCCCGATATCGCTTGAGATGATATAGTAAAAAAAACATTTCTGGAAATTTTTTTAAGGTTTTTTGCGAGTTGCGGAATTTCTGTTGACAAATCTAAAAATTGAATAGCAATTAAAATTAAACATCAAAAAATCTACTTAGATATAAAATTCCATTCAAAAATATCCACTAACAAAAATTGTATTGCTAATTAACAAGTAAAAAAGATATAGTCGATCAAGCCCTACCATACTGTGTACACCACTGCGTATGTGCATCAAAATTCGGGGAGGGATCTTATATGGGACCTGTAGATGGATACTTGCTTTAAGCATAGTGTACATTTTTATAAAGCATACGTACGTATATATTATGCTATCTATGCACTTTAGGGTGATTCGCTTATATGTGAGCTATGATCAATTATGGCCCTGTCTTCATAAGGTGTGGCACTGTGATTTATGCATATATAAAACTCATATGGACCGATCATAACCAATTTAAATGGGCAAAAATCTTGTGCAATGCTTTAAGAGTTGACTCTTTAATGGCTTGTGTAATTTGATATTATTTTTAATTGCTATAAATGTTCTGTTAGTATATGCGACATACACAGCATACTACAGTTTTAATACGAAGATTACATGGACAGACAGACAGACGGACGGACGGAGATTGTAAAATTGACTTAGAAAGTGATTGTAAGTCGATTGGTATACACTTAATACAAAATACAAACATCAACAGAAACGCATAACATCCTCCTCACTTATAGTGATGTATTATATAAAAATTATATAAAAAATAATATAGACAAAATCTCAAATTAATCCTCTTTCAGTATCTTTTTGCAAAAAGTCTTCAACAAATTTTCGTTAAAAAAATGTTTGTATGTACTTGAAAAGATTACAAAATTTTCTTCAGAAATTTCAAAACCGATGTCGAGTAGCAAAAATTTTTATTTTAAGAAAATTTAAAACACATTAGGCTACATAAAAAAATATAACTTTTTTCTTATTCCAGCTTTGCGATTTGAGAAATTAGCGCAAAAATTTTTTATTGAAAAAATGGGTCAACTTTGGGAAATCCTGGTTATCGCAGGAATCAATGATTTTAAATTTCGTTCCCTTTAAAATATTTTCTATTTAGTTGTCTTTCAGAAAAATTTATATATTATATATGTTACTTAATAAAATATTTAGATAACAGCAAAAAAATAGTTCAAAATCTACTTTTTTGAGATCAAATTTAAATGCCCATAACTTTTGACTCCGTAAATATTTTTTCAAAATTTTGCTACTTTTTGTTGATAAAATAAATAAAACTTCAAAAAAACTTTACTATAGCGAGAAAACTTCACCAAGGAACATCAAAAATAAAAATTTAATTTTTGAAGCTCAATATCTCGTAAACTAAAAGAGATAAGTTTTAAAAAATGTTCATACCCGATGTGTCAAATTTTGGGACCCTGTGGACCCGCCCCGGGTGGTCTATATATTCCAAACGCAAAATTAAAACTCGCCTACAATATGTGAAATTTCATTTAAATCGGACCAACCGGTTTCTGAAACAGAATTCTTCATATAAATCTAAGCTTATGGAAATAAACCAAAATTTTGATATAAATTTGGTCAAACTTGAAAGTATCTAAACTGTCCTCTGGACCTGATTTCTGCTTTAGAATGATATATGTTATGTTCTTAAGAAATTTTTTTATTAAAAGTGCTTTTTGTATTTGCAAAAAGTACTCTAACATTAATAATTTTTTCAAATTTCAAATTAAACGTTTTTTATGTTTGTACTTGGAAAAGATAATGACATGAGATTTCTTACGTATAGTTATTAATAAATTAAGGGTATAAATTTGAATAATAAATAAATAAATAAGGGTATAAATAAATAAAAATTCAGATTTTTTTAAATCGAATGAGAAACAAAAAAATAGGAATGCGTTATAAAAATTACAATGTCAGAGCTGCGCTCCCCTTTCCTCTGCTTTGATTCTGTCAAGTTTTTGTAAATCGTTTCAGTCGATTACAAAATACGGAGTTATTCAAAGTATTGTCCATCGGATGATACGCTTTTTTCTCATATTTCTGGCAATTTAGGGATTCCATCCCCAAAACCACTTCTCACCTTTAAAGTCTTAAAACGAATCATTTATAAAATTTTTTTCATCAAGCGTTACATGGTTCTAAGCATAGAAAATAACTAGAAATACAACAAATACAAACGTAACTCAGCTGTCAAAAAACCGAACTCTTTGTATGTGTAAGTCTCACTGAAAAATGTCAGCAATCACCAAAATAATTCATTCAATTAAAAATTTTTTAATTTGCGTCTTTCACCAAAATGATCAATTATATCAATTACTAATAAAAATGAAAAACCGAACATTTTTTAAATTAAAAAATGTATTAAATTAATCAAGTAAATTGGTCGTTTTTATATTTTTTATAAAAGTATAAAATATTGAAATAAATGGAAATTACCGAAATTACTAGATAAAAATTTATAAAAAATTTTTTTTTCATCAAGCGTTACATGGTTCTAAGCAGAGAAAATAACTAAAAATACAACAAATACAAACGTAACTCAGCTGTCAAAAAACCGAACTCTTTGTATGTGTTAGTCTCACTGAAAAGTGTCACCAATCACCAAAATAATTCATTCAATTAAAATTTTTTTTAATTTGCATCTTTCACCAAAATGATCAATTATATCAATTACTAATAAAAATGAAAAACCGAAAATTTTTTTAAATTAAAAAATTTATTAAATTAATCAAGTAATTGATTGAATTAAAAATTTAAATGAGAAGATAAAACTTACTTGAATTATTTAAATATATTAATTAAATTTTTATGTAAAATGAAACAACAATGTTAATAAAGAAATATAGGGTAAATTTTTTTCTGTGTAGAATATTCTACAGAACTAATTTACTAATGTGAAGAGAGCCCTTTTTTTTGTTTTTGCTGAGCGAACTAAAAGAGAAAGAGTTGTACTTCTAATTCTATGGTTCTAGGAAAGTCCCTTTGTTATTCATTACGATTCTTGAAAAATAAATGCAGATTGTAACAGCGAAGCATACACAATGTTTCTACTCTAGAGAAATGTTACATACAAATTTAAACTTCTAACCGTTTGAAAAACTTTACTCTTTTCACTTACAGTATATTTCACATAAGTGTAAGTAATACTTACTTGTGAATAACTATAACTTATTTTGTTATTTATATTTATTTCTATTTTCTTTGCAGAATAATCCAAACAACAAACTCTATAAGACATGAGAATGAACTTACAAATAATAACTGAGTGTCAAGAAATAGAAGTACCAACAACTAGAGACATATCTATTACACTTAAAACGAGTACAACAAGTACAAGAGTATATTTATCATCATACAACATACTCAAACTCGCATTTTACAAAAGATAATGATGATTTTCTTATTTATACCTTGCTAAGATATTGGAAGTTATTTAAAATGCTCATCAATATACTTAGTATGGAAAAAAAATACGATACTGATACTGATACTATGAAAATCAATACAGTTATACGAACATAATCAACTAGAGAGTTGAAAACATTATTGGGAATTGACTAACACGAAAATGCGTTATGATTTATGCTACTGAGAAAAAAACGAAATTTTCTGAATCCATAGAAAATTTCAACAAAATTTTTTTATTGAAGTAACAGATGCATACATTAAGACACGAATGAATTGAACTGGGAAACGTGTATATGTGCTGCAGAAAAATATATTTTCAAATGTAAGAAACAAGATTTTCTTTCTTAAACCACAAAAGAGACACTAATCTGCATGAAATGCTTGAAAAGTTTTTAATTTTAAATATCATACAGTTTCGATATTGGAAAATTTATTGGAAATATTATAAAATGTCATTAGACTTAAAAATAATAATAATAGATTTATATTTAGAGGGTTTGGGTAAGGAAGCCCCACATTATCTTTCAACTAAGTAGTTCTGTATAGATAATTAATATAAAGATTTGAAAATATCTCATAAATATCTCATAATTTTAACTGATTTTTAAATTTAAAAATATATTACACTGTCTTGAATATATAATTTAAATTGAAATAAATTATATTAGTGCAATCAGTATTAAAATAATATCACATTCTTATAAATATATTTTTAAATTCAACGTTATTTTTCCAATCCCAGTTTATTCCAATTTAACATAAATTGTATTTATGGCAGAATTCAACATTTCAATTTTTCAAAATTAAAAATTTCCTTTTTTTAATTTACCATAAGTTAAATTTTTCTTTCACTTAAACACACACCTTGAACCCATTAGAGCCATTAAATTTCCCGGTTGTACAGCACCATTTGAATTATTTATAATACGTTTCATATTATACAAACTGGGCGAGGTGCCATGCTCTCCGGCCGTATACACACACAGATCGCGCCATACCAAAGTAGCACCCTGTTCGCTGGGTGACCATTTGCTATAACTGCGTAACGGTAAATTACGTTCAGAACTATCGCGCTTGCTTCCACCATTCCCACCATCATTTAAAACATTCAATTCAACACCTTCTTCACTACTATTAGACGTTGGAGTAGCCGGATAACGGGGATCCTCCATTTGTATAAAACTTTCTTCTTTATCGGACATTACTTTTTTTCTTTAACTAAATTTTCTTTTAATTTATTTTTTATAAATTATTTTCAAATGTATGTTTTTATCTGTAGGAATATTTAATTTCTTTTAGTTAACCGTCAACCGTCAACCGCTAGACTATGTTAATCGTTTGAAAGTTAAAGAGAAACTGTTTGTTTAGTTTTTAGTCTTAGAAAAACGCTTTGTAACGCCAACACAAAGAAAATTGCAGTTTTTGTGTAGATTGTCATTGTTTGTGTTTGAGTTATTATTTTATATAATTATACAAATACATTATTTAGATGTGTCGTTAATATCGTGATAGACACAAACAACGTCTTTAAATTGAATATTAAATACGTTAAACACACTAGAATTTCCAGCTTATCATTTCCTTATTTTTAGTGTATTCTAGAGAATCTTCTGTATTTGCATGTGGGAGAATAATTCAAGCCCTTTAATGAAAAAGGTGACCGTATGTTTTCACTCTAACTGTCATTAACCCTACGGTATATACCCAAAAAGATTAATATTATTCAATACTCGGGGTACTCGAATACCTTCTAGTGCTGGCAAATTTTACAACTTTTGTATACTTGATATTACTCAATACTTCTCATTTGGGTACTCTAGGCTACTCGATACTTGACGAATTTTTTAACTTGAAATATAATTTCTAATTAAGGTTATTACTTAAAAAAAAAAACAAATATATTTAACCGATTAATATGAAATTTTATAAATTTATTTATATAAAACATAAAATAAATAAAAACGTTAACTTTAAATTCAACATTAACAAAAATCAATAAAATTATTTTTATACACAGAAAAAATTATTTAGTGCAATTTTTCAATTAATTTATTATTTAATTTTATTTACAAATTTAATTATGTTTTTAATTAATATAATTAATATTTTTAAATTATTTTTAAAATTTTGTCAGCTTTTAAAAACTTTATACAAAAAGGAATTTCATTTTGAAAAATAATTTTTATGTTTAGAAATTAAATAAAATTTTGAGCTAATTATTATTGTATTGTTTTTAAGATAAATAGAATGACATCCTTAGATCCCAAAGATTATAGAGTACAAAAATTGTACTAAATATATACATGCCTTTTGTTTTGTATTCTAGTCTTATTTTAAATATCCTTTTCATTGATGCCAAAATTAAAAGCTTGTTGTATTTGAAAGTTATACATACATAAATGTATGTGTTGTGTTTATTCTCTTTGGAAAACTATTTCCCATATAAAGGTGAGTACTGTTGTGCGTTTTGGCGATTTTTAAACAGTCATTAACATGTATTTCAATACTTTTCCTATGTGCTATCCCCTTGATCAAAAATAAATCCCCTACATGAGTGAATTTATTTTTAAGACTATACAACCATTTGGATACTACACACATTTAAATAAAATTAAAAGTATTGAAATAAATAATTTGAGTGCAATTTTAATATTTTTATTTATGCGAAACATATTATCTAGGCTTCAAAATGGTGTTGCAGAGACGATTATGCGGTGTTTAATAGACCATTAAGCGGTGTTTAATAGACGATTAAGCGGCGACACGAGATTAGAGAAACTGGCGACAATGCTGCGATACCACGAAGCCAAAGCTAACGACGAAGTACTTTTAAGTTCGTAGTAGCTGGGAGTTTCTGGATTGCTGCAATCTTGTCGGGATCTGTTCGAATACCTTCGGGAGTAACCATATGTCTGTCCCAAATATCATATACTAGTACAAACAAACTCACATTTCTCAATTCTGTCGGGTCGGGTGAAAACAATTTCTAATGTTCGTAGGTCTTCTTTGAACGTTTGGCCGAGGACTATAATGTCATCCTGGTAGACGAAAACAAGGGGATAAAGGTCGATCCAATAATATTTTCGAGAGTGCGTTCAAAAATGGCTGGTGCAGAATGTAATCCAAAGGGCTTAACTTTCCATTGGAATAAACCCCTCCCTGGAACAGTGAACGCTGTATAAAGCTTGGAAGATTACTTGATGGGAATTTGCCAATACCCGTTTTTCAAGTTCATAGAAGTGATGAATTTCGCCTCGCCAAGTTAATTCAAGATGATTATTAATTTAGCACTTGTTTAAACGTATAGAATTAATTTCAATTTAATTTTAAAATATATTTATTCTATATGCATATATGAATGAGTAACGTTACTGAGTGATTGACTAACGGTTGACTGATTTATCATTGCACAGCCCAAACGCCCGATGCTAGAAAGATGAAATTTGAACTATAGGTTAGTCTACCGCCATATGGATCCACTAAGACCAGATTTTTTGAAATTCGAATGCTTAAAACATAAGATCTAAGCATTCGATCCCATCTCATAAACTAATATTGATATAAAAAGGATTTAATATCTCTCCTTATTCATTTAAAAACTCGGCTCTTTTAGGGAGAAGAGGGGTAAAAACTGTATTTTGGTACTTTTATTATACCCTATGTTTCTTTTCAACCAATAAGCATATACATAATATTTACATTATATTATTAACTAATAAAAAGAATAAAAAATACAAATTTGGTACTTTTTGGAAATTCGAAAGTTTTAGGGGTAAAAATCGTACCTATTTCTGGCACTTTTTTCTATTTATTGACATACACACATAGATATTTTATTACGGGATTCCACAATAATTTTGAAATTCATTGGAATACAATTTTTGGTACATTCATGGGGGAATTCATGGAAAATGGAAATCGATACTTTTTTTGCTTATAATGATTCTTTTCGAACTTTTTCAATAAATAAATTTACCGGTATAAAGGTTAGCTAATATGGTTCTGAAATAGTTTTTTTTCCTCTAATGGTGGTAAGTCTAATAGTCTAATAGTATTTGTTTTTTTTTTTTTGAGTTTGAATCCCCAAAAAGCTGCACTTACTGATAATTTTTCGTTCCTTTAATGGTACTTTCTGTATTTCGTGTACAGTGAAAATAAACTTACGTGGCCCTGAGTAAATGAGAGCAAATATGAAGGAATGTTGCATTATTCTAATGGAAAAAAATATTGAACCTAGAAACATAAAATTATATAAGTATTCCTATGTGGGTAAGAATTTACTAGAGGAACTTTCTGGTACTTTTCCGTTTTCTTAATGGTAGTTTTTGGATTTACTATAATATTAAGCGTAGAAATATGAAATTATATATAAGCAGTCCTAAAGAAATGAGATTCTATATGAAGATTCTATAATTTTCTATAATATTGAACCTAGAATCATAAAATTAATGATATATGATCTTAAGTGAAGGAGAATCTGTAAGAGGGGATTTTGTAGTACCTTTTTGTTTCCCTAATGGTATTTTTATTTTTTTATTTTTTATTTATTTATTTATTTATTTTAATTAACCTAGAAATATGAAATTAATGGTACATGGTCCTAGGTAAGCGCAAATTCACAAGAGGTACTTTTGAACCTCCTGATGGTACTTTTTGAATTTCTTTTAATAATTAACCTAGAAACATGAAATTAAAGATACATGGTCCTAAGTTAGTGAGGAACTTTTTTGTTTTTTCAAATGGTAGTTTTTGATTTTTTGATCTAGAAACATAAAATTAAAGATACATGCTCACAAATGACTGAGGATCCATAAACTATGTATGGGACTACTATAAATATTTTTTGTTCCTTAAATAGTACTTTTTGAATTTTTTTATAATAATAATTCAAAAGCCCTATGTATTTTGTAATTCAACAAACGGAGTACAAAATTAGTCACATTCTTCTCTACTAAAAAAAATAATAGAAATAAACCATTTCGTACTTTTCGTACTTTTTGAAACGAAAAGTTTAGGTTTAGTTGCACATAATTAAGCCAACGCAGTAGCGGGTTAAATACTAGTAAAACATAATAAGAAATTATACTTTGTGAATATTCATCACTTAAAATTATTTTCCTAAATATTCATTAAAATATTAGTATTTAGTATAATCGTCCCTACGCTGCCCTGATTACCTATGTAAAGATTTTTGAAGTTTTTTATTTGTGCATTTTGTCGATATCTCAACTGATTTAGGATTTACAAAATTTCCTATGTAATATCATATATAAAATGCTCCTACAATATTACCTATGTAAATCATTTTTCATATTAATTAATAGGTTCCTTAGAGAAAACCATAACAAACTGGTGTACCATTCCGCCTATTGCGTTCCCAAAATAAAGTAGCCTATTTGAATTTTATTGCTTTTTAAAATATTAACTTGTTTTTATTCTATGGAAATGAAACTTATTTTGTATAATCTAAAACCCTCCATATGGCCGTTTTTATTTATGGATATTGAGTATTTTAAAAGTTAGAAATTGTTTTATTATTATTATTATTATTATTATTATTACTATTATTATTTTGATACTTTAAATGTAAGCGAAATAAACAATTTTTACTACCCTAAAATATTGTGATTTTCGAGATAAAGGGTTTTGAATATAAGCCCTCGATGTACTACATTAATCAAAATGCAGTTTACAGTTATTAGTTACTAGTTATTATTAGACATTATAGTTTTGTTGAAATGAAAACCAAGTTAATGCTAAGGGATCCAAGAGTAAAAAAGTTAGAATAAAATTTTTAGACAATCAGTAAAAGAAATGTTTTAAATTAACAATATTTTTAAAATTAATAATATTATTAAAATTAAAATGGTAGTCAAGATCATCGACCATCTATCAGCAAATCCCGTTGAATTGGATATATTGTATGAATAAACTCATTAATGTTGTACAAGTGTGGAAGTAATAAAAATCATCACCTTTCTCTATTATCTTAATAGAGTTTTAAGTCTCTAGATGTCAGAAGAACTGATAAATATACTAATTCACAGGACTTGTGGTCGCATTTGTTAAACAAATTTTGACAAATGATTTGAAATGAAAATATATTATCCAACCGGAATCCGTTTTAATTATTTTATTTTTTGTGGTATACTATGTAGAAAGGATTAACTCTTTGGATAAGGCGTAATTCGCACACGTGTTGAAAATATCTCTATGCTAAATCAGAGAGCTTTATTGTATTATCTCGTGGAAGACCATGATAAGGCATCAGAAAATGTACAATGTAGTTGTGGTAACTATAAACGTTACATTAAATATTATACCCGGATCCATAAGAATTTTTTATGTAATAATTATCAAAAAAAAAATATTTTGGATAAAGAATATTCAACTAACGGATTAAAAAGATTTTTTGAAATTATTATTTTATCTATAGTTTTACTACAGAAATAAATGTAACAAGTTTATATTTAAATTTATCTCCACTATGTTTTATATTTTATTTCGTTTTCATTAAATTCTTGTCTAGTAAAATGATCTTCCCTTTTTTATGGCCAAATGACCAACTGTTCCTGTTTGAAAAATAAACCAAACAAACCATGTAATTAAAACACCAAAGACATGGTCAACCTAACGATTACACTCTCGTATAGAATACTCTCATGGAATGCCATCATACACACTCAATTTAGTATTATCTAACAACTACACACCCACTAAATCTACAGATACATTGAAAGTGAACAAGAAAAATTTATAGACGCAATTGCAAATACGATACAAATGTGCAAAAGGTAGTTGACTGATAAATGAAATAAGCAAAACTTTTTCAAAACTACAGTGAAGATGGCAGGCGATCATTCAGATTTATTTAATTTTCTAAAATTTTCAAATTTTGTTATAAAAAAAAGAATTTGGTTCAAGAGTAAAACCTTTCCAAAATTTTTGAATCTATCTGGTCATACATATTACTTCAAAGCTAACGTTATCATTGTAGTTAATTCCATAAACCTTTAAAACTCTTTTAAGCTTATTCTTTTGAAATTCAAATTTTAAAAACTCCAACTGCAAAAATATGTCTCCATACCAAAACAATCGTTATGATAAACAACAGTGAACACGACAAAAACCACAAAAGTGCTTTAAGCGGGCAAAAATCGAAAAACAGAAAATAAATGCATTTTTTTTAAGAGAAAAACATGAAAATTAAAAACAAGAAATAAAACTTCCATAGCCAACACTCTGTAAGTAAGTACTCGTATGTGCACTATTCATTCATTAGTACATCTGCATAGGTAGGAATGTATATTTTTTTTGTTGTGGTTGTCTTTGTTGTTACAGTGTGTAAGAATATCATGTTTCAACCAATGGATAATGTTGTTGAAATTTCCATTGCACTGGAAATATAAGTGACATGAGTAAAACGATGGTCTACTACATTGTTTTCCTTTGCTCTGAGGTTTTAGCACACAAATATGTTTAACTGCTTTTGTTGGTCTTCTTTTTTTTTGCGAGCATTTGGAAGTGACAATCTTTTTTCAATTTGCCGTTTCATCTATAATCGGACAACTGTACTCTGTGGGAACTCAGCAATCGCATACATCTATCCATGAACACAACAATAATGTACAAGCTCGTATGCCTACATATTTAGAAATTGAAATTGCCAACATTATAACAGCTATACCAGTTTTAATTAGTTTTAAATATTTGGTCGTTACTACTAGTTACCTCTCTAATCTAAAAGAGTTCAAATAGGGAACAGTTAGTCAGTTTCATTTTAATTCTGAGTTTGGCTACAAAACATGAAACATGAGTTCGAACCCAGCTCTTTAAAAATAGTTTCCTTTCACTGAGAATTTGACTCTCTTATTATTTGTGGTGCATCGCCTGCTTCTTTCCAACACATAATTAATAAAGAGTATTTATTAATTTTAAGGTACATAATTTCATTGGCATTAACGAAATACTTAGTGGATGGTGTGTAGCTCTAGGAGAGAATTGATTAGCAACTGGTGGAAATTACTAGCGATTAATAAATTCGTATTGCTGAACGTCACCTAAAAAATGCAGAAATTTAATAAACTCACCAGCTTGTGGTGTCTGAAGTCTGCCATTTTCACAAACAAGTAATTATTGTTCCACGGTTTCATTCTTTTCTGCGGTAATATGAATACTAAGGCGAAAAATCCTAAAAGGTTAATTCAGTACAAAGAATTTGATTTATTCTATCCACAATAATATATTAAATTCAGTTAGTTCATCATTCATTTTGATTTTCATTGAAATAAAAATCATTGCTTCCAAACATTGATTGAGTCCAAAGAAATTTGGAATGTTAATACCCAAACGACCATCATCAAAAGACTCAAAAAGGATTATTTTGAGTTTTACATTTGTAACATTTTTAATACATCGATATATTGCTCAAGATCCCATAACATTCTCAAACGATCTCACTATATTGGTCCGTCGCTGGAATTCGTAACTAAAATTATATTTTCCAAAGTTAAGCGGAATCAAAGGATAAAAAGTTATTTTTTCTAGTTTTTCCGACTTTCTTCATAATTTTATCCAAGAACACATATAAGGTTTTGATACCAAATATATTGTATTTTGATACTTTACATAAACTCATGTTTAATTTTCATCTTTGAATTCTTCTCCAGTAAAATACTTCAAAATATGGACGTTTTCAAGCTAACGAGACTTTTCAAGGAAAGCAGACGTCCCAAAGTGAATCGCATGTATGTTTAGTCTTCATTCTAGCAGAAAATATTCTAAACTAGAGAAAACAGACAGAATTCAGTAGAGATCCCTGAATACGACCTGTTGATACGGTGTTTTTTTTTTCAATCCGGGTAATCAATCTCTCAGTAAATGACCATTCTTGGGGGTCCGATTTTACCCAGAAATTACCAGGAATTATGGCGAGTTCTCATAAAAATATTATCAGTAACACTACCCACACTTCTCGGCTTCTTATCAGTACCCCTTCAAAGCTTTCCCAGCCATCGTAGCCCGAATTAGCACACGTATAAACGGCCCTTTACTACCAACAAACAAAACACTAAACTCAATTTTTTATTATTAAATTTGACTATATGGAGGCCATTGGCAATAAATCAAAAATCAACAAGTAAAAAAGATCTAGTCCGTCAAGCCCTACACCATTGCGTATGTTAACCAAAATTCAGGGAGGGGTCTTTTGTTAGACCTGTGGTCAATTCTGAACCGATACTTGTATTATGTGTAAAATAAAACTTTTTAATACAAAATATTTCATTAAAGTATTGCTATATTTAAAGAATTTAATAGGCTTCGTCCTTGGAACATAAGAAACCTGGGCACCAAATTTCATTAATTTATGTTA